>OZ038505.1:65958449-65998449 GCA_964036315.1 Acanthosepion esculentum
TAAATTAAATTATTTGCTCTGACTTCTCTCAGGATTTCATCCTCCTTGGGATTATCCATACGGATTACCAAGATTTTTGTTACTTAACTATATATAATATATATATATATATATATATATATATATATATATATATATATATATATATATATATATATATATACATACATATATATATATATATACATACATATATATATATATATATATATATATATATATATATATACATATATATATATATATATATATATATATATATACACACATACACACACGCATTATATGCTATAGGTTTTGAAGCCACTCCTTTGATTGAATAATTATTAAAAGTTTCATGCCTTCTTTGGTCTCCTACTAAGCTAGGAGGCTGAAACTATTTAACCCATTGGTGCACGGTGCTAATGTTTTGGTGTTTTTTTTGTTTTGTTTTTTTAGAGACAGTGTTTACCTAATATTTAATATCTGTCAGTCCTAAAATGACTATTAGTCAGAAAGGTAGATTATGTAAAAAGGACTTCAAGGAAACTTATACACTAATGGTTTAATTTCTTTAATATTATTATTACTGAGTATATAATAAAACCCTTCAGCAAGAGATGGCCGCTTTAGTAAAAAGGGAGTAAGTAAATTAGTTTTAAAAAAAGGCAGGTAATTTTCAATTTAAAAAAAAGAAAAAAAAACCATTGTTGCATGATGGAAATAATGGCAATGTTTAACCAACATACCCACAAAAAAAATTGTCAAAAGGACAGCTTTTCCGTTGGTACCACTATTATTTGTACTATCATCACTCCCTCAGCAATATTTATCTACAAGATTATAAAACTATGTGAACTAAATACTATATGATATATGTTATTTACCTTTATAATTTTTTTTTCTTTATCTCATGACCAGTAGGGTCATAGGGGCACCATGCGTGCTGCAGCTGCGTTAGAAGTGGTGTTTCATGGGCAAGATCACCTGATGGAGCCTAACCCTCTCCAAGCCGGTTTCGAATTCAGAGTTTTTCCTTCTCCTAAACCGGTCGCCACCCAAGGCTATAGAACCCAGTCTGTCCTACTATTTACCCATAGCTAGCATGGAGAAGAAAAGGATTCATACCTTTCCCAAGGTTATTAGCACATAAATAAATGTAATGGATCTGACTGGAATTCGAACTCAGCCCTCCAATTCCTCAATATGAGCCTCTAACCATTGCTCAGCTGCACCTCCATTTTATTATTTACCGTTTTATAAAGGAATAAATGTGAAAAGAAATTTTTTATTATAAATTTATGAAGAAAAAAATGTATTTATTCATAAATTGGTAAATGATAAACATTGCTTAGTGTGAGTTCATTCACATTTTCAGAATGTTGTAAATATAAAATTATTCTTGTAATTAAACAATCTGATAAATAAATAATGTATATTGCTTTTGTTGTAAATTCTCCAACAAAGAAAATGTACACTATTTACATTATTCGGATTATTGTCCTCATCTTTGTCGCCATGTTTATCACAACGTTTCTGCTGTTGTCCGCTCCGGCCTTCTTCAACGTGTACAATGGCCGAAACATTGGCATAAACATGGCGACAAAGATGAGGACAATAGTTCGAATAACGTAAATAGTGTACATAATACCTCATCTCAGAAATATAGACAGATACTGAAGGGTGGAAATGTTGTGATAAATATGGTGACAAAGATGAGGACAATAGTCCGAGTAATGTAAATAGTGTACATAATACCTCATCTCAGAAATCTAGACAGATGCCAAAGAAAATGTATAAATTAACTTTTATATGTTTGTGCTTTATTAAAATTAAAATTACTTTTAAAAATAAACATTGCAACAGGAGTGAAGGTAGTTAAAATAATAGCAGTGTCAAGGGAAAAACCATCCTTTTGACAAACATCATTACAAAGCTGACACATGATATTAATACTTTCTTTCCTTCTATATTCTTTCAATTATTTCCCTTCACTTCTGTGTACCATTCCCCTTCATGGCACGAGTAATCATGGCTCTCCACAACTTTCTGTCCTTTTCAGTGTTCTGCCATTATTTATGCAAACTTGTTTGGTAGGTTACTCACTGTTTCCCTCTGCTCCTTTTGACTTCACTATGTTCTGTGAGTACGGAATTCTACAAGCCCCCTTTCTTCATGTATTCTGTAAATTTCAACTGTTTCTTTCTTAGTAAAAGAGTCCTTTTTATATCCCACTTTCCTTAAAACTTCCTCATTGCACACATTTTCCGTCCATGATATTCTTTGCATCCTTCTGTAGAATAACATCCCTGTTGCTTCACATCTCCTACTTAACAGTGAGGAAATTGTCCAGATGTCCCTGCCATGTAAGAAGATTAATATTATTTAGCACTTTTTCTTTTGAATGAAATTTTTCCTGTATTTTTATCATTTGCTTTGCTTCTGGAAGGCATATTTCACTACAACAATGCAATTTTGAATTTCTGCATCACATCTTCCATTGAATGTACCTAATATATATATATATATATATATATTTGTGTATTTAGGCAGCAATCCTTCTTTCATGCACATTTCATTAAAAACGACTGACAAGGTGCTTTTATTTAGTTTTTTATATAATTTCTCATGCGATCTAATAAAGATTTTCTTTTCAGAGGATAAATTATATAAAAACTGTTTCAGAGGATAAATTATATAAAAACTGTTTCTAATTCTAACAGTTGAAATATAATCCTTGAAAATGGCTAAATGTATAGCCGAAAGCGCTCGGATAAAAAGAACATTCGGACACTTTTTATATAATTTATCCTCTGAAAAGAAAAACTTTATTAGATCGCACAAGAAATTATATAAAAAACTAAATAAAAGCACCTTGTCAGTCGTTTTTAATGAAATGTGCATATATATATATACATATATATATATGAAGAAATATACTCTTAAGTGTGCTATATTTATGGGATAAAGTGCTCAATATCAGAGATAGAGTCTGTGTAAATTTATATATATATGATAACAGTCGTGAAGATAGTTCTGCTACGACCAATAATTGTCAGAGATAAGTGTTACTGGTTGTAATTCTGCTATGAAGGACATTATTCTGTTGTCAGAAAAAGTGTCATTTTCATACTGGTCATGATGGTCAAGTCTTCAAGTGTCTCCCGTGGTTGTCGTGGTGATGATGCTATTGACATTAAATTGTTGACACCAGAAGTGCTCGTTAATCAGTTCATATTTCCTTAGTTTAGGGAGGAAGTACGGTTCCTGTTTGGGCTTCTTTGTCTTTGCGATATCAGTGTCACAACACACACACACACACACACAGAAAGAGAGAGAGGTGGGTGTGAAAACTGACACTGGACTGGTTTGGTAGCAACAGCATTCTTTGGGAGTGGGGAGGACACGGTGGTTAGGTGCATTCAATATAAATGGGAGAAGCATTTTCATTTAGCGCTAGTTTTAAACAAACTTTACTGATATATATATATATATATATATATATATATATATATATATATATATATATGTATATATATATATATAATAAAAAGACTTAAACACTAATATTCCCTGGTCATAATTTTATTCCATTGGAATCGTGAAAACAATCCAATTCATCAGACCTACAAATTCAAAAAGAAAACAAAAAACAACTCCAGGAAAAAATAAATAAATAAAGTAAATAAAATTTAGTGAGAGTGTATCCCCCTTCATCTTTAGACCTTCCTGTCCTTCTCTCGTCTGTTACCCCTCTCTAGAGATCTCATTTGCTCTAGCGTTTGTCCCACAATCTCATACATACACTCTCACTAAATTTTATTTATTTTTTTCCCCGGAGTTTTTTTTTTCTGTTTTCATTTGGAATTTGTAGGTCTGATGAATTGGATCGTATTTACGATTCCAATGGAATAAATTATGACCATGGAATATTAGTGTTCAAATCTTTTTATTATATCCTTACTCTGTCCTAGACATTGAGTTCTACCTGGATTCTATCCTCTTGGAATTATTTTTTATACACATATGTATGTATGTATGTGTATGTATGTATATTTATATATTTTAGATATATGATTGTGTATGTATATGTATATTTTCCACTAATATATGTACTGGTTGTAACAGCAAATTTGTCCAAGTCATGTTACACCATAATTGTCCATACCACAAAATGTTTAATATCTGAAAAAAACACGAAACTAATTGAGTTTCTTTTTCCCAGGTTTTCAGATATGATGGTTAGCCATCTTGACACCATTTGTCATAAGAATCACAGAAAAATCCTTTGAGTTATTCAACTAGAAAGAGGACAAGATAAAATCGGTTTGGATCAGCCCCACTGTCTTCTCTAACTGAGCAATGGTGTGAGGAAAAGATCATTCAGGTGTTCTGTAATGGTACAAAAATTCATACTCTGGCTTTCATCTTCAAAGTCCATTCAAGAACTATCAAGAGAGCGGTGAATAAGTTTAAAAGAGCAGGAACAGTAGAGAGGAAACCTGGATCAGGTACTCGCAACAGCAAGAGGGATCATTATTTCAACTAGCTAAATACATTCTTATTGTTCAAAGTAGAATTCAATAGCATTATAAAAACGTTGGAGAATTCCATTAAGATATCTTTAATCATTTCTAAGATACAACAGTTTAAAGCTTGATTGAACAATTTTACTTTTACACCCAGTGTGTGTATATATATATATATATATATATATATATATATATATATATATATATATATATATATAGAGAGAGAGAGAGAGAGATTGAAAAGTAACTCCACATATTAAAATACTTATAATTTATTTATCAACTGTTATTTTTACAAGAAATGTATATGTTAGGAAAGTGTTTAGCGGGAAGTTTTATTTAAAATTGATATGGGCATCTTCTCTCATCCTGAAGCCTGTCCTTTTATTGTCTTTTCTCGTCACTAAAGTCTTCTCATTCTTTTTCACTCCCACTAACTCATTGTGTCTTAGTGGCATTATCACCTTGCTTGGGTTATAATGTTTTGTAGCATACCTACAGACGATAATGGGTATGTCTCCATTCACATAAATACAGTAGTAAGTACTGTATGTTGGTCTGCAGTTGGAGATTCATTGTGGAATTCACTTGACTCACTTCTAGCAGTTGACAATTTCCTCTACTTGCTGCTGGCAAATCTTATGTGTGTTGTTCATGTCCTAAGTATTATCGTTCATTACCAACCTTTGCTTGATCATTCTATTCAGTAATCTTCCTTAGGTTACAAAACAAATTATTAGCGTTGTGGGAGAGTAATAATTAACAAGTTGGTTTATTTTTCCTATGCATTCCTTGGTTCCACCAATTCTAACCTTCATGACTAGGACCCAGCATACTAGACACATTGGAGTAACCACCCCCTCATTCCTTCCATATTCCATTGGTGAAAAGTAAATTCCACTTGAGCAGCTTCTTTTTGCAAACCACTGCTCTGTGGAACCAACTCTGAAGAGGATGCTTTCCAATCACTGGAATCTTAACCTGTTCAGTCCTAGGGTTAACTGTTATCTTCTCCACACTTACATCTCTTACTCTGTAACACTCTACGTGCTTTGTGGAACTGACTCCCAAGAGGATGCTTCTGCGATTACTCAAACCTTATCCTGTCCAAGTCTAGAGTTAACCGTTATCTTCTCTACATATCTGCATAAATTGTGCCTCTTATTTTGTAACACTCTACCTACTTTGTGGAACCAACTCCCAAGAGGATACTTTCCCAATTACTAGAACCGTAACCTGTCCAAGTCTAAGGTTAACCATTATCTTCCCCACCTCTCTGCACAAACTCTGTAACCCTCTACCTCGAGTGGCTCTCAGGCCTTTCACTCCCTGTAACTCCCTGAATTCTAATGCACTTTATAATATTCTCAGTTCTGCACGCTTGTAAAATCGATTGCAGAATATCAGCCGTTTCGAGCAGTGATAACAGTTCTCAAGGTAAGATAAATAACGACTGGAAGTTTTCCTCCTCCGCCATTCCTTTTGTGGGGGCTAGGCGTTCTTTTGCCTCTTCCCCTTTATCTGGTGTTGACTGAATTCAGTGGGACAGGTATAATGGAGGAGCAAAGAAGAGGAAGGGAGAATCAGTTTATTTATTTTATTTTTTTCATACTTTCTTTATTTCTCAGCATCTTATTAGACAGGTGAGACCCAGTTGTGTTCACTTCCTACTGGTTAGGAGGTCAGAGGCAGAAGCAACCCCCAGAATTTAAGATGAAGAGGCAGCCACCTTTTATAATATATAGAGTGCTTTTAATATTTTGTGAGGGTGTTATATTTGGGTTGATTCTTCCTTCTGAGAAACATCTGTTCAGTGTGTGGGGTAAGGGTGGACTGTTTTGTTAGGGGTAGGACAGACTCCAAAAGACAATATATGACCCGATGGGCTATTGCCACCCAATATGTACTATTGTTTACCATTAGACAAAAAAGAAAAAAAAAAATTCATTATCCATCTTTCTTTTCTTCTTTTTCTTCTATTGTTAGCATTGTCTTCATCATCTGAATATTTGAACAACAGAAAGAGTTTTGGGGGGGCGGGGGGTACAAAAATGACCACTGAGATAGAAATTCAGGTTGGTTTGTTGGAGGCTAATGAAAAGAGACTGAAATAATGATGTGGCATCATCTGCCACTGTGAAGGTATTGTGGGCAACGAATTACACTTGGTCCCATGGGGAAGGGAAGTATTAGTTTGGTTTGGTTTGTTTTACGACATATCAACCTCAATGGGTTATTTAATGCCGACAAGATTTTTATTGTTGCTAATATTTTTGATTTGGTTTGTTTTGTTTTACGGTATATCAACCTCAATGGGTTATTTAATGCCGACAAAATTTTTATTGCTGGTAATTTTTTGTTTTTTTCAAAAAGTATTTTTTGTAATATTTTTTTTCCAAAAAAGTATTGCTGGTAACAATTTTTTTTTCCAAAAAAGTATTGCTGGTAACAATTTTTTTCTTCAAAAAATTATTGCTCGTAATATTTTTTTACAAAAATGCTTTGCTGGTATTAAAAGCTATTTTACACATTTTGACCCCCCCCCCCCCGTTTGGGGATTAACTATTTACCCATAGCTGAAACCCTAACAGGTGCCACCACCATGGGTCAGGGTGAACCTGGGAACAAAAGCAATTAAGAGGTGTTTCCACACTCTTCAAAATCTGATCAGAGGCCTTGCTGCCAGATGTAGTTTATCGTCTTACCCAGGAGGGGGGGGGTAATACATTATTGTTAGAAAGAAGAGTAAAGTTGGATATTGTCTAAGGAAAGTTGGCAAATAGTGTTACCATCATTTTTGTTTTTGTCTTTTGTACACAAAAGTAAATAAATACATTTCCGCATGTGTCTACATAGAGTAAGTGCAAACAAATTTATAAATATACACAAAATAACAGCTATGCACTTTCTATGCATCTATAATGAGGTAATTCTTCTTTTTTCCCCTCCTCTCTTTTTGCCACCTCCCTCTCTCTGCTGCCCAGTTTACATTCTCTCTTTCTCTCTCTCATCCTTTAGCTTTTGTTCTCTCTCTTTTTCTTTCCTTGTGTCTCTCTCACCATCCGTGGCTTTCATTCTCACTCTCATCATTCATTCTCTCTCCCCTTTCATTCTCAGTATTCCTTTGTCTCTCCCTCTCGATCTTCATTTTCCCTCCTTTCATCTTTTTCTTCCATCTGTTATCTCTCTCTTCCTTCTCCCTCTCTCAGTTTATACTTCTTTCATTTTCCCACTAGTAGACCAATTGCCTTGAATGGCAACTGGTCTACCACAGAAAGAAATGGCAACCTACTGCAGGAAAAAAATCTGCCTCGTCAGTCATGTATCAAAAGATACATGCTCCCTTAAGCGTGTATCACGCATGGCACATCACTGACTGATTTTTAAAAAGCCAGCGACACCAAGCAATATAATGTCTTAAAAATAAATGCTTGTTTCAAGAGACTTCTTTATTATTTTCCTGTTTTCAAATTTCATTTTTAATTTTCCTTATTAAATATTAATGTGTACCCCAGAGTTTTTGTTATTCTAAAAGTGCGCCCTGAAGTATAAAAAAAAAAAAATTAAGAAACACTGATATAAAACTAAAGGTAAATAAGAAAAATATATTGAAAGATCCATGATTGCCTAAGCGTGTATCATGCATGGCATATAACTGACTGATGGAATAAAGTATTTTCCCATTTCATCAGATTTTTTTATCACAACTTAGTTACCTGCTGTTTTTCTCTATCACACTTTCCTGTTGTCTATTTAATGACATCCCCAATGTGTGACTCATAACTTGCAGTGCCTAAATTTTTTTTATCACAACAAAGTTAAAAAAAAAATGACAGTTGAATTTAAGCAATTTTTACAATCGGATTGGTTATATTTTCGGCATGGGTAAACTCGGATTTTCATCACTGCATTTAACTCTATTGTCACGTTTAAGGAAAAATTCTGCTTTTTTAAATCCTTAGATGTAAAAATATTAACAAAAAAAAAAAAAAAAATTACATGTATTAGTAACCTGGCACCCCTACTTGTAAAAATTCACTTTCATCATATGTTTAGATTTTATTAAAATTCTAATCATCACTTTTTAAAATAATAAACATTACTGAGAAGTGAAGGTAGTTAAAACAATAGCAGTGTCAATGAAAATTTGTCCTTTTGACACACCGCTTTTGTGGGCACAACCATCTAAATTTGCCTCTGTTTTTTTAATCATTAAAAGTAAGAAAATATCCACAAAAAGCAAACATAATCCATACTGTCAAAAAATGATGGCCATTTTTATTCACTTTGCAATTGTATTGTTTATATTTCTGCATGTTTAATTTAGTAGTGGTATCTAATGATTAATTCTATTGCTACATGTAAGAAAGAAACTATTGCCACATGTAGAGACAGAAACTCCATTGCCACATGTGAGAAAGAATTTTGCTTTTAAAATCATCATAAATAAAAAATATACAAAAAGTCTGATGTCATATTAAAGTAATTTTGCAATTGCATTTGCTATATTCTTAATCCTGCATTTTAGGTGACTGGTGGCACTATACACAGGTAATTTTTTCCTGGAGTGTTTAAAATGTATGTAAAAAATTCAGGGGTTGCAGTATACATGAGGTCAGCTTATATGCAAGTAGAAACAATAATTTCATAATTTTACTGGATGAGTAAACTCAGTGTTTTATCTCAACAATTGATTTCTTTTTTTTTTTTACAGCTTAAAAACATTTTGTAAGTTATTTAAAGCCAACACGTATTTCTGATTTGATAGAATAATTATTTTTTTTTGCAAGTGAATATTGTATTCATTTTTTTTTGAGATAATACAGATTTTCAGTTACAAGTTCTACTATTTAATCCATAGGTTGGGGGGGTTAATACCTTTCCTAAGTGTATTTGCATATGTGAATGTAATAAACCCTACTGGGATTTTAAATCTACTCTCTGATTTCAAATTCTGAGCCTTATTCAATACTGCACCTGGCATTCCCAAGCAGTCACCCTTTTAGATACTAACCAGGTACTAACTTTCTAGATATTAAGCAGGTTCAACATCAGTGATCGGATGAGAACTAGTGTTGCCCGGAAGACAGTAAAGAAAAAAGCAAAGATTGCTAAGAGCAACAAATGGTAGGAATTTGTGGAGAGCCATGATCACCCACGTCTGGAAGGAACATGGCATATAAAAGAGAAATAAGAAGTAACCATGTTCCATTTCCTGTCAAGCATTTTATTTGACTTTAACTTTATTTTCCGATCAATACTTTGAAAATGTTCAACTTAAGTGACCATTGTTATGGCTTCCAATAGCCCTCTTAACCAACACCAATCTCATCTCTAGAAACGCATCCGACTTTGTCGGAATCCTTAAAGGATAAAAGTCTGTTTCTCTTGCTGATACTTGACACATTTAAATCTCTATATCCCAAGTAGATTATCGTGCTTGATTAGCTTGGGTTCTTTGGCAAGATTCTCTGTAACGGACATACTCTGATGCTTCCGTTTTAGCATGACCAAATCACAGAATTGCTTTATACTGGATGCAGCTGATCCTAAACCGATTAATTCTCTCCCTTCTCTCTCTCTCTCTCCCTTCTCCCTTCTCTTACTCTCTCCCTTCTCTTACTCTCTCTCTCTCTCCCACTCACTCTCTTACTCTCTCTCTCCCCTTCTCTCTCTCTCTTACTCTCTCTCTCTTCTCTCTCTCTCTCCCTTCTCTTACTCTCTCTCTCTTACTCTCTCTCTCTTACTCACTCTCTTACTCTCTCTCCCCTTCTCTCTCTCTTACTCTCTCTCTCTTACTCTCTCCCCCTTCTCTCTCTCTCTTACTCTCTCCCCCTTCTCTCTCTTACTCTCTCCCCCTTCTCTCTCTCTCTTACTCTCTCCCCCTTCTCTCTCTCTTACTCTCTCCCCTTCTCTCCCCCCCCTCTCTCTCTCTCTCTCTATATATATATATATATATATATATATAAATATAAATATAAAATAATGGTTCATTATCCAATGTTTTCTTGCTCAGAATTTCAGTTCAAATGTTGTATTTTCCTTTTAAGGGAATCTGGGTTGGCTGTATTGCAGTTTATTTTAACACCGGCTATTTAGGTAACCAGGATTTATTTAAATATGACAAAACCTTCATTCACTGTAATGATTATATATAAAGTGAAATAGAAAATATTAAAAGAATATATTTAGAGATTACCTGTAGTAATTCATTGCAAATACTTTTACTACAGAAATTGCAAAGCAAATTATTTAACTATAGGTATGCCTTATTAATTATTTTAACACCTGCTATTTAAGTACTGTGTCGTACCACTTATAGGATTTATTAAGGAAATATAATGAAACTTTCATTCATTGTAATAATTATATATAAAGAGACAGAGAAAATATTAAGATAATATATAAAAATGCATTGAAAGTTTTCCTATTGTAAATTCATTTTACTATAGAATTGCATTGCAAATTATTTTACTATAGGAAATTCATGGGAAATTATTTTACTATAGAAAAATCATGGGAAATTATTTTGCTATACAGATGCATAGCAAATTATTTTAACACTAAGTAAACAGTAATTTCAGATATGGGATTTATTAAACAAATATGTTCAAATTTTAATTTACTTTTATGATCACCTATAGAATAACATAGAAAATTTTTAAAGTATTTATAGAATTTGTATTAAAGTTTATTTTATTGTAGAATTGTATACCAAATTAATTTATTATAGGAATACATGGAAAATTATTTGGTATTATGTAACCAATAATTTCACATATAGGATTTATTAAACAAATATATTAAAATTTTAGTTTACATTTCTGATCATATATAGGGTGGCTTAGGAAATATTAAAAGTATGTGTAGAATGATATTGTAAGTGATTTTACACTAGGTGTTCATTGTAATTTATTTTACTATAGATTATTGTTAATTATTTTACTATAGTACTGCTTTGCAAAGGATTTTACTATAAAAGTGCCTTACAAATTAATTTACTATAGGATTCTATCGCTGGTTATTTTACTATAAAAATACCTTGTTAGGTATTTTAGCCCAACTATTTAGGTAACCAGTGATATTACATATATGATTTATTAAACAAGTATTATGAAGCCCTCATTACATTAAAAGTATTTTCTGTCATAATTCATTGCAAATGCTTTTAATGTAGTAATGCATTGCAAATTAATTCACTACATGGATGCATTGGCAATTATTTTATTATACTAAGGCCTGGTTAATTATTCACTGTAAGGATTATATATAAAGAGGCATTGTAAATTATTTTACTAGAGCAAATTTATTGTAAATTATTTCACTGTAGATATGCTTTTCTAATTGTATCACTATAGGAATGCTTTGTAAATTAATTTACTATAGATTTTGCAAGTCAAATTTACTATAGAAATCCACTGCAAATTAATTTATTATAGATTATATCATTTAACTATAGATTATTGCATATCATTTAACTATAGATTATTGCATATCATTTAACTATATTATTGCATGACAAATTAGTTTAATATAGTGTTGTGCTGCAAATTAATTTACTATGGAAATGCATTGCAAATTATTTTAATATAGAATTGCATTGCAAATTATTTTGCTATAGAAATGCATTGCAAATTATTTTACTATAGAAATGCGTTGCAAATTATATTACTATAGAAATGCACTGCAAATCAATTTACTATAGAAATGAATTGCAAATTATTTTAACATAGAATTTGCATTGCAAATTATTTTACTATAGAAATGCATTGCACTTTATTTCAACTCTTCATATCATCCTGCAGCTTTACACTTTATAAAATGTGAATGCCATGATGGAGCAACTCTAGGTTCTTTAAATCTAAGTGGATAGCTGATTGGGTAAATAAAAAAGAATTTAACCTCTGTATGAGATAATGTCTTCGTTGGTGTATGTCTAATCAGAGGGTCTTTCTTTAGCTGCTGACTGCTGCTTGTTGCTGTATTTGACTATTTTTTTTTTATGTCTGGCCAACACAGGAAATAAAACAATGGGTTTTATCTCTTTCAAGGTTGACAATGTGTGTAAAAAGTTTTTACTGCAATTACTTAGTCCTCCTGTATGGTAGAGAATACTGGACAATTTCCTCACAGATGAAAAGTAGACTAAAGACGATAAAAATATGATTCTATTCTGAAAATACTGTGAACTGAACGAGTGAGTAGCAAGGAATTTTTAAGGTAAATGGAAACCAAAAGGACGCTTATACTCAGAATCAGAAAGATGGCTGAAATGTCTTGGACATATAATGAGGAAGGAAAGCTTGGAGAATTTAACACTCATAGGACATGTCGAAGTTACAAAGAGAGGTAGCAGGCCACCTCCCTGAAGAGCTTTTGTAAATGGATGGCAGAATGGCCACTGTGCTGGATGATAAGAAGACAGACGTTACTAAAAGTTACTATGAATAGGAAGTTGTGGAGGACCATGATCGTCCACGTCCTGAAGGGACACGACACAGAAAAAAAGGGACCTAGGTATAGAATCTAATTAGGGGAGACGGTTTTACCCAAGTGCTTGTTTCACTGCATTTTCTTTTCTGTCAACTTTTGCGGCATGCCAAAGAGGAGACACTTTGTCTAGATGCCTGACGATGGAACGGAGCGGTGGGAGGAAATGGTTTTCATGCCTTTCCCAAGAGCATTAGTAGGAAGTAGCGTCACCAAAAATTAAAATTGGACTCTCTGATATTGTTCTCTGTGCTGACAGATATTACTGCCACCCCATACTTCCAGAACAGGCATCTGTGTTATTAACAGTGTGCTTACACGTGTGTATGCGCGTGTGTAACTATGTCTGAAGAATGTGTATGTGTATGTGTATGCCTGAAATGATTTATATTTATGCATAGACAGACATGTGTGTACATGTGTAGAGAGCTCTCTCTCTTTCTCGCCCCCCCCCCTCTCTCTCTCAGGGTTTTAAGAATTTTGGATAGATTATTTAACCAAATGCTTACTCTGATCTGTTGATGTCTTTTGTCATTTGTCTGCCTACCTCGGCCTATTTACGTTTTATTTTCCTTGCCTGCCTACCTCGGCCTATTAATATCTTTCTGTCTATTTGAGCGTATTCGCGTTCTTCTGCTTGCTTACTTTGGCTATTCGCGTCGGTTTTATTTACCAACCTTGGCCTATTCACGCCTTCCTGGAGACCTTGGGCCATTTACGTTTTTTCACCTACCTAATCACGTTTTTTTTTTGCTTTTGGCGATCTCGATATATTCACGTTTATTAGACTGCCTATTTGTGTCTTTTCTTGTCTCTTGCGTATTTTGTCCTGCCTATCTCGGCCTATCGGCATTTTATTTTGTCCTGCTTATCTCTGACTATTGGCATTTTATTTTGTCCTGCCTATCTCGGCCTATTGGCATTTTATTTTGTCCTGCCTATCTCGGCCTATTGGCATTTTATTTTGTCCTGCCTATCTCGGCCTATTGGCATTTTATTTTGTCCTGCCTATCTCGGCCTATTGGCATTTTATTTTGTCATGCCTATCTCGAACTATGGGCGTTTTTTCCCCTATCTCTCTCGGCCTTTATAAAAGAGGGATTATTGCCCAGTATAGCTTTATATATATATATATATATATATATATATATATATATATATATTGATTTTCCTTTTTGATTTATCCTCCCCCGCTTTTTAGTCTTCACTTTGTCATCTTTCTCTCATTTTTTCTCGTTTCTGTCTGTCTGTCTGTCTCTCTCTCTCTCTCACACACACGCGCTCTTCATTCCTTAGGCTTACGGCCATATCACGTTGAAACACCGGTTCCCGTGTGATCACCGAAGTTAAGCAAAGTCTGGTTTGTGCCTAGATGGGTGACCTCTTGGGAATACCAGGTGCTGTAGGCTTAGATGTGCAGGTGGTGTAATAAGTAATGGCTCGGAATTGTTAATCGGAGAGCCGAGT
Organism: Acanthosepion esculentum; assembly: GCA_964036315.1. Lineage (NCBI taxonomy): Eukaryota > Metazoa > Mollusca > Cephalopoda > Sepiida > Sepiidae > Acanthosepion > Acanthosepion esculentum. The sequence goes on from OZ038505.1 coordinate 65,972,918, forward strand.
TCCAATTCCAATTGGGTTCGTTATATTCACTTACGTGCAAATACCTTTAGGAACGGTATGAATCCACTTTTTATCTCCCCCAGCTACGGGTTAATTAGTAAGATTTGTATCACTAAATCATTATTATCTAAAAAAAGAATCCTTAGAATTTAAAATATTTTCTGGCTTTAAATAACCTGCAACGGGTTGGTAACCAATTAATCAATCAATTTTCCCTGTTTTTTTTTTCGTTTTTGAATTTTTTAACGGACCAGTAAAATTTAGTAGTGCCTTAGTTTGTGTTCTTTTTTTTCCTATTCAGTAAGTATTTGCGCGCCCATTGAGTGTTAATGACGGACGTTTTTATGTGTGCAAAAAAACTTCCTTTATTTCTTGTTCTGTAATTTCTTGGCCAAAGTGTTTGTTTTGTCAATGTTTTTTTTCTCTCTTTTAAAATCCAACAAAAGACGATGAGTTCAAATTAATTCTTTGCATTTAACGACTGTAGATTCAATGCCAAATTGTTTTAATTTGTAGACACAACATTTCCGCTTTGAAAGGATCAATATAAATTGAAACAGGTTGCCATTGGAACAAGGCTATTGTGTAATAGGAGGTCTTAAGACAATAGAACTTTGTATTACAAACCATAATGATTTCTGAACTCATTACGCCATTGGTGGTTTATGATTACTATAGAATATTATACTTTGGTAAATGTTTGTATAGCAAGGTTATCCGGTAGTGCCCAGATAAAAAAAAAAACGTATCTAATATACACTCAAATCGTTTTACTAATTTTATATAATCTATGATTAATTATATTCTGAAATTAGAACGTAAATATACATATTTTCCTATTTTCTTGGTGTATTTTTCTAATGGTAATATTAGTTGTTTACTTATAAGGAAACATTCGGCATTCATTGGCCGAGTAGCCAGTGCTACTCGAGTTATACATTTCTTCACTCATTGGTAATCAAGCTGAGATCAAATTGTAGTACCTGTTCTCTTCATGTCTAATGACAATGGTAATATTAGCTGTCCGCGGGAAATTATTAAATCTTTCCATGAAAACACTTTTTTAGGATGATAGTTTTCTCAAGTCAACTGTTATCCCTGTTTCCAGTATTGGAGGTTTCCTTCATAACTTTTTGTTTGAAGTAGTGTGGAGCGTCAACATCTTGATTAGGTCATTATTTTCTCTTCGAGTTGCATGTGCAATCCATTTTAGTCGTTGTTGCTGTTGAATATCCTCAGGTGATGTGGATTACGTTATTTGGTACAATTCTTTATTTGCAATTCGATAGCGGAGTACAAACAAGGGCAATCCTCGCTAAGATCTATAGGCATCATTCGCTCGATGCCATTTTTAATCTGAGGAAGCGGTTGTATACAGTTGACACTAGATATTTCTGGACGGGTTTGACGCGTGCATTGCACTCATATGAAAGTCTAGATCTGATGAGGCTATTTAAAACTCGCGTTTATAAGTTGATGTTTTGGCTTTATAGCAACTTGCGGTGTTGGGCGAAATTTCCCTTAGCAGAGTCTATTCTATGTTCACTTTCCTTACCTGCTATACTAAATTTGTAATAAGTGATCCGTACACTGAAGTATTTAAAATGTTTAGCATTTATTAACTCTATATCCTGAAATTCTATCTATCGACCATCACCAACTGAAACAGTCCGGACAGAATCAAAATTCCAACTTGGGGAATGTGGATAACTTTCCTTATCTTGGTAGCCATCTATCTTCTAGCAATGTCCTTCAAGATAAGATACAACACCGTCTCAAATGTGCAGGATCAGCCTTTGGTCGCCTTCGAAATAGAGTTTTCCAAGATCATGACATCAGAACAGGCGTCAAAATGTCAGTGTCCAACGCAATAATGATTCCAACTCTCCAGTATCCCTCTGAGACCTGGACACCTTATCTGAAATTCCTTGAAAAAATTTCATTAGCGTTGTCTTCGAAACATCTTGGACTTCAATCGGGAAGACAGAGGAACGAACGTCAGCTTACTGGAACGAACTAAAGTGACCAGCATTTGAAGCCTTCGTCATAAAAAATCAATTTCGATGGAGTGAACATCTGGTGCGAATGGATGACAGCCGCCTACCAAAGAAAATCTTTTACTCCCAGCTCAAAGAAGCAAATCAGAAAAGACGGGGTCAAAAGAAGTGATTCAAGGACGTTCTAAAAGAACAAAAATGAAGAAATGTAACATTGACATCAACCGCTGGGAATCCAGCATTATGGATAGGAATCTCTGGAGATCCATTGTCAGAGACGGAACAACCATCTTTGAATCTACAGCCGAACTTGAGGAAAAAAAGAAGACGTCAAGAGGAAAGACAATAACCAAGGCCTAATTCACCATCCGGAACAACCAGTCCTTAATGTCGAAGGGCCTTTCAAGCAAAAACCAGTTTCATTAGCCGTCTCAGAGTCCACAAGCCCAACTGACTGAGACAAACAGGACAAAATCATCATCCGCAACCTCGAGGAATAGCCACAACTGTGAGGTATTTGAAATGTTTAGCATTCATTAATTCTCTATCCTGCATTTTAAATGATAGATTTAGGGTATATGCCATCACTGCTTTCATTTTAATTCTAAACCAGAGTTTCTGTTTTGGAAAGGTTTATCTTGAGTTCTCTAGACACTCGCAAACCAAGCGCAATTTGCAGCCATTGATTTTGGAAACACGGTTCTAGAATTATACCGAGGAATTCGACAGAGATTCCTATGAACTTTTCTTTTTCCTGTTCTTAAATTTCCGTCTCGCCTTTCAACATTTGGCAGATTTTTACAAAAACAAAATTTAGATCGCGCCTTTTGGGTCATCAGGAAGATTTCCTCTCATCAGATTATCCACTCACCATTTCAACTTATATCTTTTATTTATGTATTTCTTACACACACACACACACACACACACACACATATATATATATATTTCTTTATATGTATCTGTTTACTAGCACGCTTTCTGTGTATCTTTCTTTGTAAATGAATCTGTAAAAAGCACGTCTGAAATGTAGATGCCTTTGACGCTCTTCAATTTTCTTTCGTTACTTTTCTTTAATTTTTTTCCTGATTACTTTTTTATGTAATCTTTCGCCTACTTTTTTATGCATTCCGGTTGTAGATCGCGACTCTCCACAGCTTTCGTTTCTTTATTGTCTGTAAACTGTCACGATTCCTTGGAAAAGTTAAAGAAGTGGTTTCTCGTTGCCTTCTTCGAAGTTTTTTTTTTCTTTGTTTTTAATTTAAACTGATTTTACCCGACGACTAAGAAATCTTCCCGCTACTACAACCTGGAACAAGAAGAGAAATAGACAATTAGTCCTTTCCATTTTATACCACAGATTGCCACGCCACCTATAGGCATTAAGCAAAATCCTTTAGCAGACAGGGTGGGGTAATCCCACACCTTAAAGACAATTTACATCCTAAGAAATCAGAAACAGGTCCATAAATTTGTACCGTAGCAAAATGGCCAAATTAGTGTACATATTTGGCAATTATCAGTCATTTTGAAAGATTTTAATCTAATTTTTTTTTCAAGGTGCTATGTTTCTTCGGGTTGTACACTAGGGTTGTGACTTTTTGTAAAATAATAATTAATTTTCTGTATCATAATTCGATGAACTTTTGTTAAAAAATAATGACGACAGGTTTAATTCAGTTTATTTTAAAAAAAGATGTCACTCCCAACACGAAATTTCTAAAATCGTGTATAAGTATAATAATACGATGACTTTCTGGAACCTTCTAGAACTTTCTAGAATTTGTTTTGTTTATTTGTAAGTTATGCTATAACTATAAACTGTTAAATGCGTTAAAAAATTACATAAGTACTATCCAAGTACATCATCAGCAAACTGAAAATTAAATCTTCTGCTAGTTTGCAATTTCTGTTTATAAGATTGTATGTTATGTTGTAGCTATAAACTACTAAATGCGTTAAAAAGTAGATATGATGTGATATCTGGGGTGAGCCGGGGGTTATGTTTTTCTTTCTTTCTTTCTTTCTTTTTTTTTTTTTTTACAAATGTTCACCCAATATAAGGGCAGGCAAATAGTTTTTGACCCCAAAAATAAGAACCGAAATTAAGTCCCTACTAAAATTTACCGCTTCACTCGTAAAAAAACAAAAAACAGACCAACAACAACAAAAAACAAGGAAGATTTTCTACGCTTAAAACCCCTTCACCGATTATTTAAAGCCAGAAAATATTTTTTAGTCTCTGTCTATTTCTTGAGATGAGTTATGGTAATTATTTACACTATTTACATTGTTCGGACTGTTGTCCTCATCCTTGTTGCCATATTCACAATGTTTCGGTCGTTGTACGCTCCGGCCTTCTTCAGGTGATTGGAATTTCGAACTGAACTCTTTATTTATTCCACCGGGGTAGATTGTTCTAGTTCCACGTGTCATGCCTCTTCCGGTTAACTTTAACTCAATTCTGCAAGATTTTTTTTCTGTTGTTCACCTCAGCTGTAGCCAGTTATTGAACTCACAACTCTTTGGGTCAAGTCACTTGATTCAACGCTTTTATCCACTGGGCCATGTGTCCATGACCCAAAGACTTGTGAGTGGTATAATAATTTTTTATCTTATTTAAAATACAAAACAACTACTTTTGGGGCCAATTTTAAAAAATCGCCAAGGGTGGCGTCAGACTTTTGAACTGTAGTGTTATTTATCTTTGTTCATCACCAACGGTGCTGATACTGCAATGCAGCTTTGCTGAGTGGATCTTAGTTAAAGTTTCTGGGGGAGAACGCATAATCTGGCGTGATCAACAGTTTGGACAAGGCCAGTACATTTCCACCCTCGGTCACGATGACTTGTAACTTCGTGCTAGCACAACCAACGACGACTTCTGAAATGTTCCATCTACGCAATTTCACTTAGATGTCTTAGTTCAATCCGTGGTATCACATGTTAACATTAAGAAGTCCCAATTCCTGACAAATCGAACATTTTGAGATTGAAACCCAGGTCTTACATTCAGTAAGCGAGCGTTCTAACCACTCAGCCTCACGCGCGCATATATATATATATATATATATATATATATATATATAATCGTTTATTCGAAAATTATAACATAAAAATGTTATAAAATCACTACAAAAATAGCCATTTTGTTTCAACACTTCTGGTGTCTTCTCAAATGATGGTGTTGAATGTAGAATAAAGGGTTTTAAAAGGTTCAAATCAAACACCGCTCGCTAGGAGAAACGTTTCCCCTAGCGAGGGGTGTTTGATTGATTTGAACCTTTTAAAACCCTTTATTCTACATTCAACACCATCATTTGAGAAGACACCAGAAGTGTTGAAACAAAATGGCTATTTTTGTAGTGATTTTATAACATTTTTATGTTATAATTTTCGAATAGATGATTATATTTGCTCTACTCTGTATTGAGCACTCTTTTAAGAATAGTATTTGTTGGTTATTGGAATTTATTCCGTATACATCAATCCTACACTTGGATACACACACACACACACATATACATACATATATATATATATATATATATATATATAATGTAGTTTTGTCAGGTATTTTCTGAAATTCTTTGTTGAAGACAAAGACATTATTGAAATAGTCTTAGAGAAATGTCTTGATTCTTCACCAGCGGCATGTGGACCATTTTCGAATTGATGCTTTCTCTTCCTTCCCATTTGCATTCCTCCGCGATATTTCCCTTGTCCAAGAATTTTCTGAAAAGTCAACACACACCATTTGTCGTCATAAATTAGGTTGTGAGTCGGGTGGGTAGGTGCATTCATATGCCTGGGGTGCCCAGTTCTATTGCAGACTGTGAAGAAGGCGGATGGGTCGGGTGTAAATGTTATTTTTCTATAAGTTATTTCAAAATGGCAGGCATTCAATAAATTCCTGACTAGTAATGCATTTACCTGCTCCTCGCTTTCGCAAAGTTAATTTGTTGGTCTCAAATTGTCTATGAGGAAATTAAGATAACACTCTCTTTGTAGAGTCTCAAGGGTGAGGAAATAGGCTCAACTGGTAAAGCTGATTTGGGTTGAGTAAAAAAAAAAGAAAAGAAAAAAAAGAGGAAAATCAACTTGAATTTTGGTATGTTATAGTAAACTCTTCAGCTTGACAATGTGCTGTAAATATCTCCGCCATATTTGTCTGTCTTGATTGTCTTTTGGACGGTACTGAATTTAGCTATTTAATTTTACTCAGACAAAGAGGTTTGCGTGGATTTAATAAATATGGTCTCCAAAGCAACTCTGAATGCGAACGGCTCAACACAAAGAACAAAAACCTTCCTGATCGGCCAAAGCGCATTGCTGATTATTAATAAAATGTTCTAAAATTGCAGACACAAATTTGTTAGAGCATTTATGCGAATTTACTATGTATTTCTTAGTCCCCTTGTTGAAATCTATTTCCCTACTTTTTATGATTGTTATTTCCTCAATTGAGCTCTAAAGAGAGAAGAACGAGAACCGGTCAGCTTTTTTCTATTTCTTTTAATTCCATCTTTTTTCCTGTTTCTTTTTATTCCATCTTTTTCCCTGTTTCTTTTTATTCCATCTTTTTTCCTGTTTCTTTTTATTGCATCTTTTTTTCCTGTTTCTTTTTATTGCATCTTTTTTCCTGTTTCTTTTTATTCCATCTTTTTTCCTGTTTCTTTTTATTCCATCTTTTTTCCTGTTTCTTTTTATTCCATCTTTTTTCCTGTTTCTTTTTATTCCATCTTTTTTTCCTGTTTCTTTTTATTCCATCTTTTTCCATGTTTCTTTTTATTGCATCTTTTTTTCCTGTTTCTTTTTATTGCATCTTTTTTCCTGTTTCTTTTTATTCCATCTTTTTTCCTGTTTCTTTTTATTGCATCTTTTTTCCTGTTTCGTATAGCCATTTATGGTTATGATATATGTTCTTCATTTTTGTCTATTTTCCTTTCATCTGAATAAATATATCTGTTTTTTTTTATGGCAGTAGCTAAATTTCTCTTTTGCTCACACAATAACTTCAAAATTTCAATGTCATTTTGTGGAAGTGTAAACCATTGGCCAAAGAAGAATTGATTAAATTTTGCAGGGAATCAACGTATATCAACATTTTGATTTTGTTAACTTTGCATTTTTGTACTTTTAATAGTAATCATTTCTTTTGTGATGACATCATCATAATAGATTATTGTTTGGTTAAAAAAAGCAGGAATCAGTACGATGTTAAGTATGTGTAACCTGATACTTCAGCTTTTATTGGTAATGGCGGAAGTATACACTCTCTGAGTACTGACATTTTTTTACACTTGCAAGTATTTTCACTTTAATTGTTAGTGTTATAATTCAGTCCTAGCGGTTATAATATTAGACACTCGCCGTGACATCTGTTAGAATTTCTTCTACACTGACTCCAACGGTCTGGTATTTACCCAGTCTCCTCACTGAGAGGAGATGTGACACAAGGTCGAGTTATTGTCGGGGAATCCAAGCACGTATACTCGAGCCAAAGTTCAAAATTTACCCAGATCCTGCAACCGTGGGATCGGGTACTTTGCATTGTCTGTCTTTCTCAGCCGAGTCTCCGTCCGCAGAGAGTCTCGACTGACTCGTGCTTTGCCCGAAGACAGAGAACACGGCAACAGTCAGCCGGAGCCTTGGCAACGGACTACCTGACTCCGACTGACTCGTATTCACGGATCACTCTACTGTGGACTAGTTGTGACACAAGGTCAAGTTTTATGTGGGGTACCTGAGCGTTTCGACCCGGGCCACTGGTCAAAATTTACCCCAGCCCCCGCTCGGGTACAGAACTGCTCTGTTTTTCTCAGTCGAGTCTATCCGAAGAGTGAGCCCGACTAAATCATCCTCCGTCTGAAGACGGAGGTCTTGTCTTGTCGCGAGCCCGGGACAGACTGCGACTAACTTCTACTGACCCACTTGGAGTTCTTTATTTAAGGCGTCTTGCCAAGTTTATTTGTGTCACCGAGCGGGTGGTTATTTACTCCACAACAGTTAGGCCAGGGATAGTTCATTATTCAGATACTGCTTTTAGTAAAGGAATTTTTAAGGCTGTTATTTTTTTGTGTTGTTTCTCTAAAAATGCTCTTTTAATAAACTTGTCACTGAAAGGAATAATAAATGACAAGCAGAAAGAGTGCTGTTCGCCTAAAAGATATCGCGCAATAAATTTATTTGTTTTGTAACTTTCTTATTCTAGCAGTAGGCTAGACATTGATTTGTAGATGGCGATGAAGGTATTGAACGCAATGTCTTCGAGCAGATGACGAGGTATTTCACCGATATGTCGTTATCGGTATATAGCTGAGGGGATGGATAGATGGATTCATACCTTTCACAAGGGTATTAGCACGAAAGTGAATGTAATGAACTCGACTGGAATTCGAACTCGGCTCTCCGATTCCTCAATTCGAGCCGATATCCATTACTCCACCGGAGTCGAATAAAATTTATTTGTATTTACTTTATTACAAATGTATTACAGATATTATTTTATTATTTAAGGGCTCGGATTTGGGGGTGGGTGGATTTTTTTGCAGCAAAATGCCCTTGCAACTTTCGTCTCTTTAGCCTTAGTAAATCTTTTCTAGTGTCAAGCAGGTAAAAACATATTTATCTGTTTTGTTGTTTATCCAAAATATACGTCATACGAACAGAGAAAGACTCTCACAGAAGGTCCCTTATCTTTGTATAAACAACATTTTCAGCAAGACATCTATTTTCTAATGTACTTTTTTGTAATTATGCTAACTTCACTTGAATTTCCTGCTCTGGACAGAGCTGCATGAAGATGACCATAATAGAAACGTCTGGATAATTTTCTAATGTTTGTAATATTACTAGTGTACCCGTGCCGTCAAAATTGACGGCAAGAAGCAATGTATTATAAGTAACATGTATCATATTGTAAGTAATTTTCGTTTCATCCGAGTACAATTTTGTAATTTAAAATAGTTTGTTAACATTAATAATTGAACAGTGTACAATTTATAAACAACTAAGGAAAGATATCCGTATATTATCCTCATAAATGTTGCATATTTACAACCAAAATTATGATAGCTGCAAAAGTTCTCAAAGCACAATATTTTTGTGTAAACATTGGAAGGTTTGAGTAATCCTTGACAGTCCGTAGATCCAATCTGTAATTTCAGAGTCTGCTTATTTCTCGCCCTACGTATCATCAGATTTTTTTTTCTCAAGCTATTACCAAATTCCATAAGATATGCTCCGAATCGTAACATAAAACCTGCATTAAAACTATCTAATTATTTAATTGTATAAGCTTTTAATTGCTACAAATAATACAAATGAAGGATGAAGTGTGAATAATAATAATAATAAACCTCTTTCGATTTCTAACAAATTATTACAAGAATTGTTCCACCACCCTCTTTTTTTAAAATTATAATTTTTAAAGTTTAAAATGAATTTCTAAAAGTAAACAAAACATTCTTGAAGATATATGTATATATGAACCCTCTTAGATAGCGATATCAGTCTGCGTCAACGGGGCCAAGTTTGCACAGCATCGGGTGGGTCATTGTTATTTTGCACACTGCCCCTCAACACACAAAAAAATATATATGTGGCGTATTATATATATATATATATAATACGCCACATATATATTTTGAACAACCTGAACAAAATAAACTATGAAATCTCCACAAATATTCTTAAATGCCTATAACTGGTAACAGAAGCCATTGGTTTATACCAACGTTTTCCCATACTTAATACTTCTCGTTTTCACTTCGTGTGGTCATGTGTGCCGTCATGAGCTGCGGTGCGATGTTCGCTTCCAGCGTCTTGTATGCACGAGTTTGTCATTGCTTGGAAATCTTCCATGTAAACAGAAACAGACTATCATCATTGTTTTGTCCGTGTATTGCTTAATATATTGTAATGTAATTGTCATCTTTAATAATGGCTTATGTAAGCCGAAAGCTTAGATAGGATTAAAAAATATGTATCAATATTGTGATTTTCTTCTTTTAATGATAATGTTATTAAGCTTATCAAACGATATGAAAAGAATTTACATAAAATAAATAGACAACACTATATTACTTAATAAAACATGCATCAATATATATATGTATGTATGTGTGTGTGTGTGTGTGTGTGTGATTATTTAATTGTGCTTGTGCCACTCTTCTTTAGTTTGGACGACCGACAGCAGCAGTGTCAACTAAAATGGGTAGCACATGTAACTCAAAGAGATAAATAATGACAGAATCAAGATGTTGACATTCCACACTACTTCAGATAAAAGGTTAGGAAGGAAACCTCCATTAATACTGGAAAGAGCGATAATAGCTTCTGGACTTGAAAAAACTGTTTTCCTAAAAAAAAGAAAAAAAAAGTGTTATAAGGATTTTATAAATTTAATCCAAAAACTGTACTGGCTGCTGGGTCAGTGAATTTCAAATGTTTCCTTGTAGGGAAACGGTTAATATTACCATTACCATTTTGATATTAGTATATTTTGAATTTTAGGACGTGATCTGATTCACTGAATTAACATATGCTCGTACACATGCACACACATTTCTCTCTCGTTGTTTGTCGTAAAAATCGTGTCTGTCTAGCAATATGGCTTTATCAGAATGGCCATTTCAGATCACGTTTCATTGCGAGAGAACTGTTTAGTCTCTGAGCTTTTGTGGTAGCTTATAATTTTTACTTTTTGATATTAGTATTTTTAGTACGACACTGAAATCCGAAGGCGCTTTGGGATAGTCAAAAATACATTCCAAATATTAGGCGGAATATTAAGTAATGGAAACATTTTGTTAGAAACAAAGAAATGAGTACTGAACTGTTACGTGATATCAGTCCCTCCTATATAGCAGTGAATGCTAGACAATCCCATCTAAAAAAAAGAAGAGACTTGAAGCAACAGAAACGTGGTTATACAGAAAGATGCTGAGGATACCATGAAATGAACATGGGAGTAACAACGAAGTTTTTGTGAAAATGGAAGCAAAAAGGAAACTTATACTTAACACCAGGAAGAAATCGTTGAAATTTCTACGGCTTGGAAAATCTCATACTCACAGGACAGATTGAAAGCAAGCGAGACAAACGCATAACAGACTTAGTGAGCTTGAGTAAATAGATGCCGGAACAAGCTTTAGGAGAGATAAGAAAAAGACAAAAATTTATTAAGAGGTACGAAGGACAAGAAATTGTGGAGAGCCATGATCGCCTACGTCCTGAAAGGACACGGCACATAGAAGAAGAAGAATGAAGTTGAGTAAATAGATGCCGGAACAAGCTTTAGGAGAGATAAGAAAAAGACAAAAATTTATTAAGAGGTACGAAGGACAAGAAATTGTGGAGAGCCATGATCGCCTACGTCCTGAAAGGACACGGCACATAGAAGAAGAAGAATGAAGTTGAGTAAATAGATGCCGGAACAAGCTTTAGGAGAGATAAGAAAAAGACAAAAATTTATTAAGAGGTACGAAGGACAAGAAATTGTGGAGAGCCATGATCGCCTACGTCCTGAAAGGACACGGCACATAGAAGAAGAAGAATGAAGTTGAGTAAATAGATGCCGGAACAAGCTTTAGGAGAGATAAGAAAAAGACAAAAATTTATTAAGAGGTACGAAGGACAAGAAATTGTGGAGAGCCATGATCGCCTACGTCCTGAAGTAACACGGTTCATAGAGAAAAACTGATTCACTGAATTAACACGTGGATAGACATTTCACTTTTGTTGTTTGCCTTGAAGCATTCAGTCTGTCTATCAATATCAGACTGACCACATCAAATCACGTTCCATTGTGATTTGGGCTATATTTGGAAACGAATAATACAAAAAATACGTTTTCTTTTTTTGGCCACGACAGACTCCTTTATTTGAAATGACTCCCTCTCGAGAAATACTAACTATTTATAACATTTACTCACATCAGACTTCAAACATTTCTACGCTGACCTTTGCTCTTATCTTTTACCTGACATGGTCATGTCATTGAGGTCTTGAATGACCCCACCCCCACTCCCTTGACTATGAAAATAAAAGCTTTCTCACTTTTACTTTTACTTCTTTGGAAGTGAAGATCACTACGAGGGAGGGATTTTCATAAGAGCTCTCTCTTTTTCATTTTCTCTTCACCGTCAGATATGACATGCAGGTGATGAGACCTTTTGTTCAAGATTATTGGCGATAGGACAGTGTAGAAAGAATTGTATTCTTGCTTTTCTTTTGGACTCCGTTTGCCGATTCCGTTACACCATCTTCTACTTCTAAGTATACCAAATAAATTCCCCATAAAAAAATGTTGTGTTTCATCTCTCTGTTGCCTTAAATCAACGAGGAAATTGACCAGCATTCAAGTTCATATATAAGGAATATTACATAGCACTTCAGCCCTCTTTGCTTTGTCTCTATTTTATCTGTTATTCTGCTTTCACAGTTGAATACATGGTAGATGATACTCAAGCTTTGTGCATATACATGTTTGCGTGGACGTGATTACTGGGGAGGGTGTATGTGTGCTTTATGTTGTAGGCTTACTGAAGTCATATTTTTGTTGTGGTAAACCCTCCTACAGTAGAATGAACGCTTCCGCCTCTCATAAATACTAACTGCGAGACTTCCTACGGTAAAGTCGTAGGGCAGAGGAGACGCAGTGTAACCTGATCGTTCGGACGTACACCTCTATCTGCTTATTACTAACACTCTTGCTTTGTATATAGCTGTTATTTCAATACACTTGTTCAACCTACCGTCGTCTTCCGTGTCTTTCTTTTCCGGCCCTTAAACAGGCCACAACAATTTTGTAAATCAGTTTGATTCCTTTATGAAATTGCAGGATATTATATGTTTCAATGTAATGAAAGAATTCTTCCATGTTGGTTGGGGAGTTGATTTTGTTTAGCGGCATATCAACCCCTATAGGTTATTTAATGCCGAAATCTAAATATTTTGAACAAAACTTTATGCCTTCAAGTAAATATTTTGAACGCAATTGCATGCCTTCAACTAAAATGTATTGTTGGTCATTTTCACTATAAAATGTATTGTTGGTCATTTTCACTATAAAATGTATTGTTGGCAATTCTACTATAAATAGGTAAAGTTTGTAATTTCCCTGTAAAAATGTATTTTTATACTTACATAATTTTATTTATTTATTTTTTGTGCTTCGCCCATACCTTGGATCCTAACGGGCGTTGCCACCCCAGGTCAGAGTGAACCTAGGAACAATTAAAAAGTAGTTCTACACTCCTCAAAACCTCCAAACTTCCGATCGGAGGCCTTGTTGCCGGGTACAGTTTAACAAACAATGTTTAATATGAAGGTATGGAATATATAGTCAATAACTTTTTTCTTTTTCTTTTTTTTTTTTGTGGTTCAGTATTTACCCATAGCTGGGGCCCTAACAGATGTTACCACCATGGGTCGAACCATCTCTTAAATGCTGTTGTTCCCAGCATTTAAGAGATGCTTCGACGCTCCTCAAAACCTCCAATCTCCCGATCAGACGCCTTGCTGCCGGATGTAGTTTATCGTCACTTCGCCATAGAGCTTTTATGAACAGATTTTCATTTTCATATTGGCTTGTGGTCAGAGAACAAAGAGGAAATTTGGGCAAAATTATGTGAAGTGGAGAATAAATCCGGTATGTCCAGAATGACCAAAGGTTATTGTCCTGACAACAGCAAACGTGGAGTGACGCACCTGTATGTTAGCATTTATGTGATGGATGTTTAATCAAGGATAGGCAATCTTTTTGCAAATGCTTACCGAATTATTAAAGACAAGAATTTTAGGTGAGTACCTGGTATGCTTCTAAAATCCTGGTCGTCTGTTTTCCGGCCTCACCTCAGGAAGGACGTCATATTTACATATTTGTCCTTGTAACCTTTTGTGGGAACAGAGACATCTTTGTTAGTTGCTAATATGTGGGAATCGGGCAATTTTTTTAGGTTGATGCGAAAGTTACCAACACCATCTTTCACACGATGCTAGAGAAATCTTAGAAATGTATTTCACGCTTACTCTAAAAGAAATAGAATAGGCAGTGCCAGTGATAGTTTCACCCAAACGGCGCAAATAGCAACGAAACCAAAACATCAACCTGAAAACGCGAGGCATGTTCTTAGATAGCCTCGTCAGATCGAGACTTTCATACGCATGTCATCCATGGCGCCAAACCCGTTCAGAAATATCTAAACTGTCAGTTCTATACAACCGCTGAGATCAATGGTGAAAAAAGGCTTCTAGTAAGTAAAATCCTTCTTTGAACATGTTAGACTGGCGTTACAGAATCACAAACAACTAAAGTGGATAGCGCATGTAGCAGAGAAAAAAAATGGCATAATCAATATATTAACTTTCCACACTACTTTAAATATTAGGTTGGTGCAAAAATAATGTCGTTTTTTGACGTTCAACTTCATGTGAGAAAACGACATTATTTTTGCACCAACCTAATAGAAGGTTCAGAAGGAAAACGACATTAATACTGGAAAGAGCAATAACAACTACTGGACCTGAAAAACCCGTTTTCCTTAAAAAAAAAAGTGTTTTAAGAGAAATATTTTTTTAAAAATTTCAACTGAAACATGTACTGGCTACTCGCTCAATGAATGCTAAATTGTTTCCTTGTGGAGAAACAGATAATATTACCATTAGCAGTATTACTATTGTCAACTGCAGGACGTCATCTGCAAGCTTGAAGAAAATTCAGAAGCTAGGCAACATGGGTTTATTAAGAACTGAGAGACATTGCTTAACATTTAGCGCCCCCCCCCGTGTGTACTGCATTGATATCCTGAGCTTTTCAAACATCCTTTTTAAAATATAGATATGTCGTTTAGTTCTTAATTTTCTTGGTACGTATTTCCTATACTGTTCTTCCTGGGTTTTTTATAGGGAAAATAAAAAAGAATAGAGAAAGAATAGATTTGTTTATAATTGTCTTAATTTGATTGTTGTTGTTTTTTTATTTGCTGTTGTTAGTATTATTATTGCTTTTCCGGAGGTTAGTTATCTTATTTGTTTTGTTTAATGGTTTTGTCGAAAGTATGTTACATTATATCTCTCTTTTACGGTGTGCGATGGATAAATTGTCGTCTAAATGATGTAAAAACGAAAATAACACTGACATCTCATTTTAACAGATATTTTTACCAAAAGTACACAAAGATATCTTGAAATACTAAAGAGTAAATTTATTCAATAAAATCGCCGTTGGCTTCAACTATGGCCTCCAGACGACTTCGGAATCTCCTGCATCTCTTTTTTTTCTGTTTGTAGAAAAAACTGAACAAAGTCACGATCACGACGGTGACTTTCTTCAGTCTTTTCTACAAATATTTTAATGGTAATTCTTCTGATGAAGTTACCTCTTTGGTGCCTCGACTGCATGTATTTTAGCGTGCTGCTAGATTGGCAATCAGGTCCCGCCTATTTTACTGTTGAACTAACTAGATGCAATCATAAGTTCTATTCTAATAGTATTCTAATAGTTTCTTTGCTTGCACTTCTCACCTGTGGAATCCCTTCCGATTTCTTGCTGCCCTGCCAACTACAATCATCAAAAACTTAAATGCAACGCCATCGCCATCTTCTGTCTTCTTGTAACCTGTTCTTTTATTGTCTTTTCTCCTCACTTAAGCATTCTCACTCTTCTCTCCGAGTAACCCCTTCCGTCCTAGTGGCATTAGCGCCTTGCATGGAGGGAATAATATATTTTTGTTTTTCTTTAATATATATATATATATATATATGGCCATTTTTATTCGAGGATGCCTGTCTACTAGAGTAGTAAATTAATCCTTGTTGCAGGCGCCTACTCAGGCACATTTGTGTTTGTTCCACACCCACAGGGACCACCCATGGTTTATACTGAGCGGACCTTAGTTACATTTTCTGTGAGAGAGCGTGTTATCTAGCGTAATCAACAATATGAACAAGTCCAGCACGCTCAAAACCTCAGTCAAGGTGACTTGTGATTTCGTGCTAGCATAACCATCGACAGCTCCCAAAGGGCCCCGTCTACCCAATTTCACTCACAAGTCTTGGGTCAAACCGTGGTATTGTTTTTATGCACTTTTCAAAGGTGCTGCACACTCAGATCGCCTCCTCCAGACCGATAACCTCAAGAAGTCACCTTCCTGACAAATCGACCATAGTGAGATTCGAACCCGGAGATATATATATATATATATATATATATATATATATATATATATTCAACTAGTAAAATTTAACTACCGCTCCTCTTTTGATGGGGGTTTTAAATGTTCAAGACAAGAAATTACTACAGATGTTTCTGATAGTTGTCTTATTTGTTTCTCCCTTAGACAGCGCTTCAGACCTTTCGACTTCCAGTCCTCCACTCTACCGCTTAAAATTCTACCATTAATTACTGCTTCAGTAGTGCAAATTCCACTCGTTCCAGCTTGACCATTAATTAAGAAAAGACCGTTTTTACCACACAAGAAGGAAATAGGAAGAGTGAGTTTTTTTTTGTACATTTTTGCATATCTTTTTAGCAGTCGTTACAGCGTCAATTATTCACCTGATTCATGGAGAGAAGATAAAAAAACAGATAAGCATGTCGAGCGTCTGGTTTGGCAAGTATTTGGTAAGAGCAAATGTATTTAGCAGAAAACTTACCAACTTTAAGCTGTAAACATTTTTCCCCTTACAGCTTTTTCTTCTTTTTTTTTTTCAAGCTGATTATTACAACAATTTTTGCAATTTTTGTATAAGATTTTATACATATGTATCAAAATTTTTATAAAGTGTCTGAATATTTTGTTCCGTTTTTGTTCGAGTACTTTTTGACGTCTTTTTTTGAAATTGTTCAAGAAATTGTTTTTTTTTATCAGTGTCGTAGGCAAAATTATCTAATGGATACGGATCCGATGGGGTACACCAATGGAGGGTGAAAATAGCAGCAAAGATGAGGATGTTAGTCTGACTGTAAATATAACTCCTCAACAATTCTGTTGCTTACATCCTGGCTGATTCTTTTGGATCGTAAGGATTCACATTAATCCAAACTGACCTTATATCTTTTTCTTATAATTTTCTTCACGGCACGATTATCTTTTTGGTTTTGGTGAAACTGGAAGCTTCTAGTCCTGAACCTGCAGGTTGGCGGTGGATTTAATCAACAACGCAATCATCATAAAGAAAGCGATAAATAAAGAAGAAATTAAATTCTTGGATACGAGATAAAGCCGACGAGTTAGGATGATACATTCGTCATTACAAGATAGCATTTATTTTTAAAATAAAAAAAAAAGGAAAGATTCATTCCATGTGTACTGCAGAGGAAGGTAATGAAATCAAGTGTGTGGGTCACTTCCTGGCAAGTTGTAGTCCACCTTAAACAAATTCACGCCATTGGCACCTTCTTCAACTTTGATTTTGTTTCACCTCCAACCAAATCTTGCAAAGTCAAATTGCGATATGGAATAGATGACGGGAGTAGGTTTTGGTGAAACTGGAAGCTTCTTGTCCTAAACCTGCACGTTGGCGGCGAATTTAGTCATCAATGCCATCATCCTAGTGGAAGCGATCAGCAAAGCAGAAAGTACATTCTTGGATACGAGATAAAGCCGGCGACGGCGATTAATTGAGATTTTATAAGCATAAAAATATGACCTGTTAAACAAAAGGATTTTTTTTTAAGGGGTCCTTAAAATCTTCATTTTTGCCAAGGATACGGTATTTAAACTTTTGCAGACAAGGTTCTTCGAATTGAACCTCTAACTTCTCGGTCCCCAGTCTCCTGTGCTGCTTCTGATTCCTACCGTCAATTACCGCTTGAGAAGTACAGACTTCATTGGTCCTGGTTTGATCATCAGTAACAAAAAGAAAATTAAAGTTTAACACATTGACCGCTAGAGGTCAGTTACGAAATCTGACTTCAATCGCTGTTGTAATGTTTTCTTCTTCAAAATGGCCGATAATTAGGAAGGCCGTTGTTAGGGAGAGTATCAAAGGAACGTAAAACTAGTTAAGGGAAAACAAGGAAGAAGAGATTTATTATATAGTCATTCATAGAACGGAAAAGCTTGAGAAAATTAACTACTCCTCAAACCCTACTCTAATGCGGCTACTTGCTATATTTATAAATAGGAACAGTCCAATGTCGCAGTAGTAGGGAAGAGAAGATAGTACGCTGAGTTCTACTCTATAGGAAAAGCCAACTAAGGCAATAAAACAATTTTTATGAGTTGATATCTAGCTTCAACTGAAGTTTTAACATTGTTGTCACAGTAAAAGTGTCACTGCGATTTAACTCGTTGTTGGCATGAGAAAACTCGTAGTCTACGTCATAATAAAAAAAAAACTGCTAACCACGAGTTATCTCGTGTTAAGTTTTAAAACACGGCAATCTTTTTTTTTTCGTAAAATCTTGTGCGTTAACTCTGTTCAGGAATCAAGCTTCGGACCTCTTGTTCTTTGGTCCTACGCCGTATCACTGAGCTATCTCAGAAATTTAAATTCCAATTATCTCATCACCTAATAGATTTCGGGGGTACCCGACTGTGTCTTTTATAACATTTCCCGGGACAGTTGGAGGTTCCTTGGCGTTCCCCATCTTTAGTCCCGTGAGTACCATCCCCAAATTGAGGGGAGTACAAGCGGCCATCTATTAATGCTTTTCCCCTGCTCATTGCGACTGGCTGCGCCATTAAATGAGAAGTGCGCATGCGGCAGTGTCGGCAAATACGACTCTACCTGCAATTTTGCTTGAAACCTGAATATTATCACAACATAATTCCAGGCCTAAGAAAAACAATCTCATTGCTTGGAACTTTTTAGAGTTTGGTTGAGAGGTAGAAGATAAGGAGTAGGAGACGAGAAAGGGCAATGGAGGGGTGGAGAGTTGAAGTGTGACGATAAGAAAGAGAATAGGAGAGACCGAAGGGAAGGGAAAAGAAAAGGAAAATAAAGTGGAGGGTTGGAGGAAAAGGAAAGAAATAAAAAAAAATAGGTGGAAGCTAGAAATGGGAATGGAAAGAAATGAGAGACAATTGTAGAGAAAGAGAGAGTAATGAAGGGACAAATGGAGGTAGGAAGAGCAAGATTGAAGTGAGGAGAGAGTTGAAAGCGAGAAGAAGAAAAAGAGTGTAAAGATGAGAAAGAGGTTGGGAAAAGGAAGAAGTATATGCAAGAAGTGTAGGAGAATAATAAAGGGAAAAGTGAAGGCGGGAAGAAGAAAAGAGAAGTGAGAATGAATTGGAAGCGGGGAGAGGAAAAAGAAAAGAGGAGAAAGTTGGAGGTGGGAGAAAAGACGCAAGAAGAGTAGGAGAAAAATGAAGGCGAAGAGAGGTGAAGTGAGAGGAATTTGGAGGCGGGAAGAAGAAAAAGTGAGAAAGTGTGAGTTGTACACAAGAGTAGGAGAGTAATGAAGGGAAAAGTGGAGACAGGGAGAGAGAGTTGAGGGAAGATTTGGAGGTGGGAAGAAGAAAAGTGGAGAAAAAAGAGAATGTGAGTAATGAAGGGGAATGTTGAGGCAGGAAGAGAAAAGTCAGGGAGATGGAAGCGGGAAGAGGAAAAAGGAGAGAACCGAGGAAAAAGTAGGAGGAGGTGGAAAAGGAAAAGTAAGAGTTGTATTAAAGGAGGGGGAGTAGAGTAATGAAGGAAAAAGTGGAATTAGAGAGGATTGGGGTTTAGAAAAGAGGCGGAAACAATATGGCGATAGAGAAAAGGATTTTCGATAGTGATTGAGAAGACAAGAAAGTGAACAAGAATTAAGATAAGAATGGAGTAGGTTCACAATAATTAGGGAGAACTTGGGGTGAGAAGAGTATCAAGGGCTGAAAATGAGGTAAGGAGTATCGTAGAAAGAAATGGTAATCTTAAAATTGGTGCAGCAGGTGGGGACGTGAATGAAATATTTATATAATGCGAATGTCAGTGTGTCACACTTTTTCAACGTTACTCTTAGAGTCCGTAGCCCAACATATCCTACCATTTGGGGGTCAGGCCGGCTTCGTGAGCAAATTAAAAACATTCCGGGTCGGATCCGGACCCCCAATCCTGAAATTTTGGATTCACAAGTTTTCATTACTGCGATTGTTTCAGGCGATTGTTGCACGTGATTTTTTTGCGACCAATTTTTTGTACGAAAACAGTTTTTATAACTTGGAAATAAATTTGGGAATAATCGAAATTAATTGTGAAATCCAGTCATGAAATAAAAATAATAGTTTTTACGGAAAGGAAGGACCTACGTACATCAAATTGTTTTAAAATTAAGTGGTGGCAGAATTTTCGTTGAACTTTTAAAAGGTAAGCTTAAGTATTAATGCAATACTTAAAGACAGCGATCAATTTTAAGTTCTTCTGTAGTTTATTGTTGCTTATTGCATCTACTCCTCCCTACCTATTGTGATGAAGACCCAATCAACAGCCCTCCGCAGGAGCTAACTTAAATGCCGCCATTAAGCTAATATATATATAAAAGGAAGAGGTTATAGTAGTTCCAACGAGAGAAAAGTGTGTATATTAAAAAGAAGAGAGGTACCGCAAACGTTTTTGGTTGTAATGTGGATTTTTAAAAAAAATATTATCCTTTATTTTTCATAATTTTACAACACGTGTTTCTGGTCTCGCGACCGTCTTCAGGTAAAGGGTGGAAATTTCCACATATTATTAAAAATAATTAATTTTTTCTTTGTTTTTCAATGTTAAATACGAGACATTCTCTATTTTTGTGTTAGTAATCCGAAAGTGATGTCAGTTATTAGTTATCTCCTGTTAATTTCCCTCTCCACTGCCTCAAGGACACATGACACAGTGGATAAAAGGCGTTGGTTAGATCCAGTGACAGGTCCCAAATAGTGTGAGTTCAATACCCGGTTAAGGCAGTGGAGAACTTGCAGAGGGTAATTAACAGAAGATAACTGACATCCATTAAACATGGCACGTGGAACCAGAACAGTCTACGCCAGTAAGCGAAATAAAGGGTTCAGTTCGACATTCCTGCCACCTGACGAAGGCCCGAGCGTACAATGGCCGAAACGTTGTAATAAATATGACGACAAAGATGAGGACAGTAGTCCGAATAATGTAAATGATATTTTTCGCTTTTCTCCACATTTCAACACGCTTCATTAATTTAGTTTCCAATATTCCAACGATGTTGTTTTCTCCGAAAATTAACTGTTTTTCTTCCATTGTTAATTGTTTAATGCTCTTGATTTCATTTTCTTTCTCCTATTTTAGTAAATAGTTTAGTAAATAATGGTCGCCTCATTGTAATGTAATGTCTGTAAGCTGGACTTTTAGATCATTATTAGAGGCTTCGGTCCTCGTCAGGTCCCCAATACTTGTGGCCTTGTGCCAGAACTAAATCTTTGTTAAAAGGCAAGCCAACGATATTCTGTTGTAGTTTAGGCATGTTTCTAAATGTCTAGTTTTCACACAACACTCCTTCCTCGTTCCCATCCCACATCGGCAGCCACAACCCCATTCCTAGCTTCCCCATTCTTTATTTCCAGCCTTAAGCTGGTCTTTCATCATCCCTCGAGGTAGTGAAATAATCGGTTTTTATACACTGGAGACCCAGCAGTTAAGTACCCCTCACCACATCGCTGCTGGATCTTGATGCGCTGATAGCGATTTCAAAGTGTTTAGTTAAGCCACATCGTTTCCTATCTTTCAAAGGCTCTTGGTTGCTTGACAAAGTTACGTTGTTGTGTTTATGTTTGACTTTCCACTTTATTGAGTGGTAACCATAACCACTACTTGTTTTGACGGCATTTTTTCTATTACATTTTCCCTTTCTTTTCTTTTTTCTTTTTTTTACCGTTCAGTTTACCGATGGCACCAAAAGGAAGCCGTTACGTTCACGAATCTTTTATGATTGTCTCTTAGCGCGTTGTACTCCACAGATTGTCTTTGGTTTAATCACGGCGTGTTTGGCATCCGTTAGATCAGGGGTCGGCAACCTTTTGGAGAGATCGGGCCAGACAGATATGCAGTGTCTTGGAAGCGGACCATGATATCAATGTCTTGATCTCAGACCCCACTCCATCCAGAAGGCTGCCTTGGTCTGGAGGTTTAAAGAAGAAACAACAAAGTTTATGTTATATTATTTAAACAAGGTTCCTTAATTTACTGCAGGAATAACAGGATAATAACTAACACAATCATCAAAAAATGCAAATTCCTTAAAACAAACGAAATACAGTTAGAAATGGCAAATTAACGAAGCATTTGTTTCTGCTTATTGTTCGATAACTTCACATCAGGTGAAATATTTGTCGATAACAGGAGCAAAACATCATCCAGGTGGTCATCACCCAAACTTGCTCTTAAACAACTTTTAGTATGTTTCATTTTCGAAAAAAAAGTTGTTCACAAGCATATGTAATTAGAAATAATGATACCATCATTTTCGCATTATTCAATAGGCTTTTATATTTTTCGCTGAGCAAAACATATTTCTAGTAGAAGTCAGTAATGGATTCGGAATTAATTTCTGATTTCAGTAATTCGCCGTATTGTAAATCGATTAACCCCAAATGATATTTTTCTGCCACTTGCTCCGCAAATTAATTAGATAATTAATGTCCAGGTGTTAAGTTGGCGGGCCGGACAAAAATCCTTCGCGAGCCGGATGTAGGCCAGGGGTTGCCGACCCCTGCTTTAGATGTTCTAGACATGAAGACTTTCTCGAAGAATTTTTCAGACCGACTTCTTTTTATTTCCGTTCTTTTTACTGTACTAATTTTGAACGTAGTTTTAGTTGCTGGCGTTAGCGTCATGATTCTATTTAAGTATTTTTTAGCGGGTGTAGGTTTATTTGAGCAAATAGGACTAAACCAGAAATAAATAGATAGGTGTATATTTCGAATGGAAGTGACGACATCAAATTCAGACGGATAATACGACCTTCTTATTGTGTACCATGTCACTTCAAGATATGGGCGATTATGGCTCTCCCCAACTTTCTGTTCTTTTAGTAACGTTTCTTTTTGCCATTACTCCCACCATAATCTATTCTGCCATCCATTTAAACTAGCTCGTCAGTTAGGTGGCCTGCTGCTTCATTCTGTCATGTCCTCTGAGTGTCATATTCTTCAACCTTCTTTCCTCGTTATGCGTCCAAAATATTTCAGCTGTCTTTTTCGGATTCTGAGCATGTGTCTATAAAGGGATAGGAAAATGCCAACGAGAATTATTAACGTCTTCCATCAATGAATCGATCTAAATAATGCACATTCTCTTCTTTGTTTTCATCCTTTATCGATGCGTTTAATACAAAAGGTTGCCTCGACCTTCGTTGAATTTGACAATTAAGTAGTCTCCTTTGGGTAGTGTGTACTTCAGCCTCAGATTGGTGAATGCTCACAAACGGTTAGGGCAAAAGTCCATACTACATTCAGTTCGTTTCTGATGTTCAGTCCCCGCACTTCAACTAGTTTTTGAATAGCACCTTGTATATTGATTTGCATGAAATGAGAAAAAGTGGTTATTTTCTCACTTCATGCAAAAAAAAAAAAAATTACATGTGGATGTGCTGGTAGTGCAACGGATATCGGCGAATAAAGTGAAACCAACGAACCTAGTTCAAATTCCGGGTTGTTCATTTTTGCGTTCACTTTCGCACAAATGAGGAATGCGCGGATCCGTCTCTTCTCCCTTTCCTCACATATACGGTAAATAATAGAACAAACCGATTTCTCTAGCCATGGGTGGCAACCAGTTTAAGAGAAAACCTGAATTCAAAACCAAGCTTAAGAGAGATGGGCTTTATCACGCCTACCTTGCCCAAGTCACGCCTATTGATGCTACGGCTGCATTCTTGCCTGCTGGTAGTGATCTGTTGTACCAGTTTTTAAGAACTGGTGAACCGTCCGACCCATCCAGCTATCGGTCTATTACTCTTCGACCTGTTTTGGGGAAACTCCTAATCAATGCTTAATTGGTTCATCATCTCATGTACTAACGATAATTGTGGAAAGAGTATGTCATGCTCTAGATAAAAGCGGTGAAGCATCGGAAATCTCAAAAGCTGCATCGGACATCTCAAACGGCTGTAGCATCTTGTATATCGCTGCCATATATAGTCTGGAGCCCCTGCTGTTTGCCTCAGGGTTCTTGATAAGATCCAGAGACGGATATGCAATGTAATTGGCCCAGATCTGTCATCTCGTCTGCAGTCGCTCTCTCACAGACGCGACGTTGCCTCGCTCTGTCTTTTTTACAAATACTTTCACGGTCATTGCTCCGAGGAGCTGCTTTCGCTGGTTCTTAGACCTCATGAATTTAAGCGTCCTACGAGGCTGGCATCCCGTTCCCACCCCTTCACCATTGAAACTGTTAGATGTAGACGTCTCTTCTACTCCAATAGCTTCACGTCTCGCACATCTCGCCTGTGGAACTCCCTTCCTTATTCCTGTTTCCCTGACAAATATAATCTCCAACTATTTAAGTGTAACGTCAATCGACATCTCCAGTTGCCTTGATCTATCCACTTCCCTTCTCCACATCCTTTCACCTTTCATTCCTATCTGCTCTCGCTCCAAATCTTCTGTAACCTCCCTGCCTTGATCGATCCACTATTTTTTTCCACATCCTCTCCTTTACCACTCCTATCTGCTCTTCCTCCAAACCTTCTGTAACCCCTTGCGTGCTAGTGGCTTCCAGCCTTGCTTGGAGTGATAAGCTTAAAAAAAAAAAAGTCTACCATTCATTCATGATTAGAATATTGCTGCCATATATGGCCCGGTGACCCTTCTATTTACCTGGATCTCCTTGATAAGATCCAAAGAAGAATCAGCAATATTATTGGTCCTGATCTAGCCACTCGGCTTCAGTCACTTTCCCACCGCCGTAAGGTTGCCTCTCTGTGCCTTTTTTTTTAATGAATATTTTCATGGTAATTGTATGGATGAGCTCTTAGCTATGATACCTAGACTGTATGAATTTTAGCGGAATACTCGACTGGCGGCAAGATCTCATCAATTTTTAGTTGAGCTAGCAAGATGTAGCCGTAACTTCTGTGCTAACAGGTTCTATTCTATTTCCCTTCCGGCTCCATGCTTTCCAGCCAACTTTAATCTGCAAAAAATTAAACGCAATGTCAATCGCTATCTACTGTCCTCCTGATTGCTCTTTTCACTTTCTCCTCATTACTAATGTTTCTGTTCCTGATTCCCACACACCCTTTAACGCCTTGCGTCGTAGTGGCCGTACTGCCTTGCTTGGGGTGATAACCCATTAAAAAGAAAATGTCCACCGTTAGCGATACGGCGTTTGTTTTCCGGTTGGGATCAAAGTACTGCAAAAAATTAATCTTCAATTCTCTGACATGTTTCTGCTTTCAGACTGTTAATTGTTCTTGTTTTTACAGTAACGTTTACTCTGTGTTAGGGCTCGGGTGCCACTCAAAGTAGAGGGTTACTTTATGGGGCAGTTTATAAGGATCGGAGGGGAAGATAATGGTTAACTCTAGACGAACAGGTTAAGATTGTTGTGATCGAGGAAACATCCTCTTGGGAGTCGGTTCCACAAAGCATT
>OZ038505.1:66005949-66028449 GCA_964036315.1 Acanthosepion esculentum
TGCTCAGTCATCAAGATTGATAACATTGATCCCAGACAATATAAATCAAGTTGTTTCATAGATTTTCATCAGCAAGTGCATCAGAATAGCGAAATAGGTCTTCTACAAACGAAGCAAAGTATTAAGACATAGGAATATTTCATTAGAAAGGAAGAAAAGAGTGTTGAATTGTTATGCCATGTCAATCCTTCTGCATTGCAATGAATGCTGAATAATTTTCTTCCGGATGAAGAAATCACACAACAAGAGAGATGTAACTCAATAAAGTGTGGCTGAGAATTCCATGCAAGCAAAGAGGAAATTCTCAGAAACTAGAAATACATCTGTAAAATCAAAAAGAGACAGTTGACCTTTCTGAGACACTTTATGAGGAAGGACGTCTTGGAAAACTTAATACTCACAAGACTTGATAAATGGAAGGAAACAGTAACTTAATATAAGTTTATGTGAATGGGCAAAGGAGTTAGGTCTAGGAGGGATTGGTAAAGAGTTAAAGGTTACTACGATCGGCAGGAAGCTGTGGAGAGCCATGATCACCAATGTCATGGAAAACGTGACAAACGATGGGGACATTTCAAAAATAGAGAAACATTTCAAACTTTTATTTTAATGCTTGTTTCATACATTCTCTATCATAATTGTTTTTTGTTTCTTTTTCTTTGATATCTGGCGTTTACACATTTCTTTCCGGGTCCCGCCCAGGGACCTAAGGTTAGAAATGGCATCATGAAACTTTCCACTGCAAAGAAAAAAAATATTACATAGATAAAGCCCTTCGTAAAGTGTGGGCTGTACTTGTCAGAACTATTTTTTGTATCTCTTTGAGGCATGGACTTCCAGGGATCCCTTCAATCAGCCTACTAGAATCTTTTCTAACCAGTCCAAGGGCTCCAACTACAACAAGGATTGTTGATGTTCCCATGTGCTACATTTTTGAGATTTCTATTTCAAGGTCCTTGATTATTATTTATTATTATTATTTGTGTGTGTGTGTTATGTTTTCTGCTTTGTATCCTGTAGAGCCGGGTTCAAACTATGGTCCTTAGGCCCTATAGGAGGATTGCTATTTAATTGATAGCACTTTTCTTAGTATATGGGATCAGATGTTCCTTTTGGGCAACTTGCATGTTGATGTTACCTTGGACTCTCTTAGTAAAACTGTCTATTCCTTTTTTCTCGAGGCCCAGAGCTTCGATTACTATTGGTACTGTCTCCGTCTTCATTCCCCATATCCTGTTAATCTCGATCCCCAGGTCCTTATATTTGGATAATTTCTCGATAATTTTCATGAAGGTGTTTCTCTCAGATGGTACTGCTATGTCATTAAGCATACATTTCTTGAATTTCTTGTTTTTTATGATAATATCAAGTCTGTTGACTTTAATTTCCCTGTCAGTTTGAATTGGCATGTCCCTGAGGATAGTTACATCATTATTTTGGGTAACTGTGTCTAGTTGGTGCTCATACCGTCTCTAAGTGGTTTCGATTTTGTGCATCTTGCATATCTCCCGGTGCACACATGTCACTACCTTGTTATGTCCATGGTATATTCATTTTTTGTCAGTTCCGGACCTCCTGAAATAATATGGTCGACAGTTTTCATCATATTTTCCGCAGATTCTACATTTCGGATTAGCCCCATCCTTGATTATGTGACAGTGACAGGATCTGGATGTGAGGCTTTGGTCCTGAGTAGCAATAATTCGGCCTTCTGTCTCAGCTTTCAACCCGGTGCTCCTCAGCCACTGACGTGTTTTCTATTGGTACACATCTGCTTCTTTCGTTCTTTTTAGGTATTTGCTATGCAACGCCTTGTCCTCTAAGTTGTTTTTTTTTTTTGTAATTTCGTTTGGCCAAGTTGTTGTGCTCTCTGTTGTTGTTGTTGTTGTTATTATTATTATTATTATTATTATTTTTATTATTTCTCTTAACACCTGGTTGAAACGGGGAAAAGATTTGACTATGTAGGTTCCTTTATTTTTCCAAAGCCCCCTTTTCTACCAGCTACGCACCCACCAAGTCCACGTCAACTGCCCCTTTTTAGACAGATGTTCCGTGTTGCTTAACTTACGAGCCTTTGTTATTTTCCTGCCTGTTCCCGATACACACACCTGCCACCCGGACCAGACCAGTCTTTACCCTCATCTACTCCTCTCTCTTTCTCTCTGTCTCGCTGACCCTCACGCCTTCCGTTTCTATTCATCAAACGTCAGGATTTCCTTCCTTTTGCTCTTATGCCATTTATTTTCACTTCATTTCGATTTTAATGGGACACCGAAGTTTTCCCCATTGTCTCTCTCTCTCTCTCTCTCTCTCCCCATATCTATCTATATATCTATCGGAATCTGTTCATCTACCTATCTATCGATCTATCAATCTCTCGGATTCTATCTGTAAATCAGAATCTATTCGCCTATGTATCGGAATCTATTTGTCTATCTATCTATCGGAATCTATTAACCTCTCTATTTATATATCGGAATCTATTAGTTTATCTATCTGTATTCGTCTATTTATCTATTGGGATATATTCAGTCTCTTCTGATCTATCTATCTATCTATCTATCTATCTATCTATCTATCTATCTATCTATCTATCGGAAGCTGTTCATATCTATCTTTGTTCATGTCTACCGATCCATATGAACCTGTTATTTTATATCGATATATTTATAAGTGTCTGTTATTATCTATCTATATATGTGATCATATCTCTTTAAGTCTCTTCATCTGTTTATCTGAAACTGTTTATATCTTAGTCCCTTCATATCTATCTATCTATCTATGTTAGTCCCTTCATATCTGTCCGTCTGTCTACCTCAGTCTCTTCATATCTATCTGGATGTATTCGTTTGCCTATCTATCAATATGAATCTATTCACTTGTCTATCTATTTTCTATCTATCAGAATCTATTCGCCTATCGGGATATATTCGTCTATCCATGTATCTATCTATTGGTATATATATATATATATATATATATATATATATATATATATATATATATATATATATATATATATATATATGTGTGTGTGTGTGTGTGTTTCTGTGTGTGCACACAAAACTGCAGGCTATTGGTTATATACCCGAGCGCTTTCGGCTATTCTCTTAGTTGTTATCAAGGGGCTGTTTTTGTTTTTTTCTAACTAAAGATATATATATATATATAGTAATGGTAATTTTTTTTCTAATTTGCCAATCACGGTCAGTATGTTGTGGCCGTGTTCATTGTTATTATTATTGAATGTTGGCTTTTTTTAATGCTTCCATTATTTTTATATGTGCATCAAACTATTATAGTGGTACTTTCTACGAGTAGGTGGTGGACGGATTTTGTAGGCTTCCGTGTGCGATTAAATGGATCGTAATTGAGGTATGGTCAGACAGATGTAACGTGAGTCTGCGTAATAGGAATGTAGTGGTTTGTCTAATATAACTATTCATGAATATGAATTTGGTTTGATCAGGAACTTATAAGTTTTTAATGATTACTGCCCCAACACCCAATTGATATATATATATATATATATATATATATATATATATATATATATATATATATATTATGAAATGGACAAAGTCCGACAAAATTTTTATGTTTATACGTTCTTTTTATAGGTACAAACATTTTAGTAAATGCTCTGTTTATAAACAAAAAAAAATGTCTTAAATAATTGTCGGACTTTGTCCATTTCATAATGTGTGACGTCATTTGTTTACATTTGGATACGCATTGAGCAGATATGAATCTATAAGAGAAAATCATGGAGAATTGTGTTTAAATACAGTAAAATCGATCTTGCTAACCGAACGCTCCTCTGTGGCCCAATTGGTTAAGCCACGTCAGGCTATATGACGATTCTGTACAGGATACAGGTTCGATAGGATGCATATTTTCTATGACAATTTATCGGACATTCAGGCCAGTAAATGTTGTTAATACTGTTTATTATAAACAGAGCATTTACTTAAATATTTGTATCTATAAAAAGAACGTATAAACATAAAAAGTGTCTTAATATATATATATATATATATATATATATATATATATATATTGTGAGAGAGATAGAGAGAGAGGGGGAATTTGGAGGATTTTTTAAAAACCAGTATTATAGGAAAATATTTATCATGGAAGAACAAAACCTACTTGAAACGTGAAAGAGTTACACAAGGTAGGATTTATGACTTGCCATCAAGGACAGTCTAAGTTTTGTTAAATGAATAACTGTTTTTGTTTTCTGAGGACAATTTAGCTTTTACTGACAGCATACGAAACAGGAGTGGCACGACTTCCTTAACCCAAGGGCCATAGAAAACATTTTTCAAGTTTGCAGGAACCACAAAGAAAAAACTGGACACAGTTATTCCAGACAATGTTTTTAACTAATTTAAAAAAAAATAATAATAGGTAAAACAAAAAAAAAAAGCAAAAAAAAATGAAAAAGTATTTTTGATTTCTGTCTGAACACGACAAGAACCTGGTAGATTAAAAGGTTGGTCCGTGAATTTGTTGACAGTAGTTGTGAGTTCAATCCCTGGATTGGGCAGTGTGTACGTGTACTCAATGGAAACAGGCGAATAATAACAGAGCAGTACTAAAAATAAGAACCAGGAAAGATATTCCTAGACATGCACACTGGAATGAGAACAGTTTACCCTTGTAGATAAAATAAAGCGTTCAGTTCAGAATTCCATGTATTATCGATATACACCTGAGGAAGGTCGGAGAGCACAACGGTGGAAACAGTATATTTTTTTATTTTCTTCTACGAGCCTGATTATTCGAGAAATTCTATTAAATAAATAAATGCGCTCGTTCAGACCTTGTTTGATCAAGAAAGCTTCTTCGCGGCCGCGTCTGTTAGGGCACGTCGGATCTAAAGACGGTTTCTCTCTGCACAAGTAAAAATAACGCTTAAAGTGATAAAAATCTGTCGGATTAATGAGTAAAGAAATCCATTCTTTAGAAATGCACCATATTGAAGTGATAAATTCCTCTTTATTAGAATCTAATAGGACATCCAGTGAAGGGATTGTAGTTTTAATATTGTGTTCGTAAGTGAATTGTAGAACAGAGTTAATTTCAAATGGTTCTTTCAGGTTTTCCATTAATATGAAAATGCCGTTAATATATCTGGCATATATTGAGAGTTTGTTTGAATTATTAAAAGCTTTGTTTTCTACACGGGTCATATATATATATATATATATATATATATATATATATATATATATATATATATATATATATATATAATCATTTATTCGAAAATTATAACATAAAAATTTTATAAAATCACAGCAAAAATAGCCATTTTGTTTCAACACTTCTGGTGTCTTATTAAGTGATGGTGTTGAATGTAGAATAAAGGGTTTTAAAAGGTTCAAATCGATCAAACACCCCCGCTAATGGAAACGCTGTTGCATAAGCTGGAATGACCAATCAAAATTCACGTATACGAGAATTCAATAAACTTGACAACGAACTTTGGTTATAATAATTATTTAAAGTTTTAATCTTAGGGTTAGACTAAAATAAAATTCATTCTAACTAATAAATATTAAATTATATTTTAAAATTAAAAAATACCAATTTTAAATTTAATCTAAATTAAGTTTAAAATTATTTAAAGAAGAAACTGAGGAAAAAATACATATGTTTTTTTAAATTTATTTTGTCGAAATTAAGTTGGAATAAACGTTAAGATCTAATGCTGCTCTGAGCTCCGTTACAATTTAGATTCATTTGAATAGACGATATGGGTTAGCGACAGGTAAATGTTGCAAAAGATATATATATATATATATGATGAAATAAGGAACCATGAGAAAACCATTTACCTTCATAAATATTCTGGAGGTGGAATAATTTGGAGTTGTTTCCATTGTTAAATTCTATGTTGTTTTGATATAGATATATATATATATATATATATATATATATATATATATATATATATATATACACACACACACGATACATACGTAATAATTGTTTATGTACTTCCGGACTTGGTCAAATTAACCTCGGCCCTGGAGAGTATGTGGTTCTTCAGGTCACATCGGAATTTGGCTTACAAACCAAATTCCTTTGTAACTAGAGATGTATTAATTATTTAATTAATATTTTCTGTTTTTACATTGAGCTATCAGGATTACATCCTCTTTGGAATTATCTATACGGATTGCCAAACCCTTCATTACCTTA
Source organism: Acanthosepion esculentum (assembly GCA_964036315.1). Classification (NCBI taxonomy): domain Eukaryota; kingdom Metazoa; phylum Mollusca; class Cephalopoda; order Sepiida; family Sepiidae; genus Acanthosepion; species Acanthosepion esculentum. The sequence goes on from OZ038505.1 coordinate 66,012,166, forward strand.
CTATATATATATATATATATATATTACATTTTTATTATAATGAATTACAATAAAACTATTTTAAATCGCTACACAAAAACTTTCATGTTTCAGTACTAAGGTAGTACTTCTTTAGACCATGGTAGATAACTTGTGATAAAAATGATTTATTAGAGAAATTTAAAAAACAAATCTTAATTTCAAGTTAAAGGCGGGGCATATGGTTAGAATTAAAAATATACTTATGGGTATGTCTAGATTAACGAATAAACGTCAGGTCTACGCTAAAATATAAAAATAAGGTCAGTGGGTGGAGGTGGATGTGTTATTTTTACATGTCAAGAAAACTGTTGCTTAGACGTGTCATTCAAAGATATTAGGAATTTCAACGACAAATGTATTATTGGTGTATCCAAGAATGAATTACAGATTTTTTTGAATTAGACATAAATTTATCAGAAACGGATTTAATTTTTTTTTTAATATACTCAGGTAGCTTCTTAAAGGGGCCTATGGGTAAAATTAAAAAGGTGGAAACAACTATATAGGTTATTAATTATACTGAATAGACGGTAAAATTTGGCAATATTATAGTTGAATAAATCAAATAAATGTTGGGTGGACCATTATATACTAATGAAATAATGTCTATACAATTATAATACTTAATTATTTATAAAAAAAAACTATATTTTAAGGTAAAATATAGACAATGGCGGCATATCACCGTTAATTCATTTCTTTGGTTTAACAGGTTTTTATTATTAGGAAACTTTATAATATGAAATTTTTTAACATAGGGGACATGGATCATGTAAGGATTTACAGTTTTTAGTTATTTTTAATATTTTCCATTCTTAATATTTTGCTCTACTTTGTATTGAGCACTATTCTTAATAAATAAATGCTACAAACTGGATTTTTTACTCCATCTTTCCTTTCTGTCATTTGTATATATATATATATATATATATATATATATATATATATATATATCTGTGTGTGCGAGCGCGCCAGTATATTTACCCCCTCGTTTTTATTAATAAATTTGTAATTTAGTTGAGGGTTCCTTTTGTTCTCCTTTATATTTTTCGTTTGTCGCAGTGCAAATTGTTATTCTGTCAATTTAATATTTACCAACGTATTTTTCTGACGAAGTGTTGATTGAAAATGACCCTTAGAGAAAAATGTTTTCCTGCATTTTCAAATCTCTATATAAGTTCTGTGGTGTCAAACTTCTGTTATATATATATATATATATATATTCTAGATGTTGCGGATTACAGAAATCTTCCGTATCTATCTATATTTCTGAGATGAGGTATTATGTACACTATTTACATTATTCGGACTATTGTCTTCATCTTTGTCGCCATATTTATTGCAACGTTTCGGCCGTTGTACGCTACGGCCTTCTTCAGGTGTCAGTTATCAGTTATCTCCTGTTAATTACCACCTCCAAGTTCTCCACTGCCTTAACCGAAGACACATGGCACAATGGTTAAAGACGTTGGTTAGATCCAGTGACAGGACCCAAAGAGTGTGAGTTCAATACCCGGTTATGGCAGTGGAGAAATTTGAGAGGAGAATTAACAGGAGATAACTGATAACTGACATCCATTAAACATGGCACGTGGAACTAGAACAGTCTACCCCAGTGAGCGAAATAAAGGGTTCAGTTCGACATTCCAACCACCTGAAGAAGGCCTGAGCGTACAACGGCCGAAACGTTGTAGTAAATATGGCGACAAAGATGAGGACAATAGTCCGAATAATGTAAATAGTGTACAGAAATCTTAATCACTGACGCTTAATTCACATTCATGATAATGTGTTTGCTAAATGTTCCTCCACTGTGAAGCTTTCTATAAAGAAAAACGAAACAAATGAAGACTCCCCAGAAAATATGTCTTTAACAGAATGGCCAGATGTTTTTTCTATTGTCCATGCACAATTCTTGTCGTAAGTTTATACAAAACTGTCAAGGTACAAGTCTGTTTAAATGTTTGTTAAACGAGTCGAATACCCGCTCTACGAAGTGACTAAATTCAATTGTCCTAGAATTTCTTTTGCCTCGCTAAAATATCTGTATAAACTACACTCTTGTGCAAATTAATTGAAACAAAACGGATAATTCCGTTATTATTTACTTTTTTTCTTATTTTTTCCAATGAAACAAGCCCCAGTGCTCATGTTAATACTTCGTATGTCCATTCCACGAAGTGGTTTCTTTCAGATTTATCACAGTTTCTCGATTGAATTTAAACCAGGAAAGTTTCCGAGCCAGTCTATAGTACTTTCATTTACCCAATGGTAAGGCTTGCCATTGTGTTTGTGCAGCGTTACAATTTTCGTACGCTTCCTTGGAGTAACGTCCATCGCTAACAATGGCCGTAGGGCAACTAATCGACAGTCGTGACAATAATGCCTGGGCTTGATGAAAATCTGATGCAGTCACAGATGACGCAATATTTTTCAAGGCCAAACAAATTTCATCATACACCCCGAAAATAGATTCATATTACTACACATCACTGTAGTAATATGAATCTATGTGGAAAAATAGAAAACGATTACACTCTGTCACTCCAGTGGGTCTAAAACTGACCGTATGGTGAAAGAATCGTTGTCGACTTACGACTGTGCAAATTTTCCACCATGACCACGAATTGCTGTGTCTGGCGTGAGCGTTTCCCTGCTTTGTGTACGACAACTTTCGCCCCAGCCCCCGGCCGCGCTGGTATTCCTTCGCTTGTCTCAAGCTCACTGTTAGGGCAGCCGTGGTACAGCGCATTACCCCCTCACCCTCCCCACCGAGTCCGTTTGTGTCTTTGAAATTTTTATTTTAAAAAACTCTCAAGTTGTCTACCAAGAGGAAATCGTGTTTATCCACTCCTCAACTTGCAAAGAAGAAAAGAAAGGCTGTTGACCTCCAACAAAACGATGTGTAGAGATGATAGAAACGGTATCAAACGTAAAAGAACAGTAAAAATTATTTTTAAAAATACAATAATACCTAAAGAGAGATAAAAAAAAGAATATTGACAAATAAATTGCAGGCAGTTTTACGACCAGGTCAACTTACAACCTGTCGGGCGTAACCATTGATAGTCGTAAGTCGACGGCGACCTGTAGCTGCTCCTTCTCGTCTCTGTTGTGTTTCCGTCCTGGGTATAACAATAAACTACATCCGCGTCCAGGGTAAGACGATAAACTGCATCTAAAAACAAGGCTTCTGATCAGGAGTTTTTGAGGAGCGTGGAACCACCCTTTAATTGCTGGTGTTTCCAGGTCCACCCTGACTCAGGGTGGTAGCACCTGTTAGGATCCTAGCTATGGGCAAATAGATAACCCCCGAAACTGAGGTAAAAACATTATAAAATTGTAAAAATAGGTTTTAATAACAGAAATACTTTGTAAAAAATTATTACTAGCAATTAATTTTTTTAAAATTTTTACCAGCAATACGTTTTTGAAAATATTACCAGCTATACATTTTTGAGGAAGAAAATATTACCAGAAATAGATTTTTGACAAAACAAAATATTACCAGGAAAAAAAAGGTTGTCGACATTAGATAATCCATTGCGGTTGATATACCGTAAAACAAACCAAACCAAACTCTGTTGTGTTTCTATTATCGGGCAATTTACGGAAGGAAAACTTCGATGGATACGCCGGGGATTCCAGCCCTGCGACAGCACCTTTCTCATTGAACTCAAGAGAGAGTGTTGGCCTGCGGGACTGGGTAATTTTTGTCCTGCGCCCGCATGTACACGTATGAGCACTCTACATTAAAAAGACCATGTGCCATATTCGCCAGCGTGAAGTGGGATGTTGTGGGGGTGGGGGTAGTAAATAATGTTAGCGGTACGGGTTAGGCTGTTTTGTGCTACTGATATAAGGTGGGGAGACACAGACAAAATTTAGCGTTACACGAATTTACAAAAGATGTCATTGGCATTCACGGCAGTTACGTATGAGAGACTTTTGTTTTGGGACTGTCTGTCTAATAGAAGAGATATTTATGTAATTGCAAGTAAGTGCAGCCCTTGGAAATATAATGAAATAAACGATGAGGGAGAATCAATAGGCAAAAATATGTTTCCTTGACAAAAGCCTCTAAGTAAAGAGAAGCCTTTAAAATGTTCTCGTCTCACGCTAAAAGGTTAGTAGCTTTGCTTCATGACTGAGTGGGGAGAACTATCTGTCTCTCAGGCAGACACTCTCTATCTGTCTACATCAAACACACACACACGCACCTTCTCCATCAAAAACACACACATACACTCTCTCTCTCTACATCAAACGCGCACACACACACACACACACAGCACACATTCTATCATACAACAAACACTGTCTGTCTCTCTCTCTCCCTATATATATATATATCAAAAACACTCTATTTCTTTCTGCATAAAACACACTCTCTCTTTATATGAAACACTCTCTCTATTTCTCTCTATATCAAACACTCTTTCTCTCTCCCTCTACATCAAACATACATCCTCTCGACATCAATTACATACTCTCTATATAAATCAAATACACACACACGCTCTCTCTCTCTCTCTCTCTCTCTCTCTCTCTCTATATATATATATATATATATATATATATATATATATATATATAAGTGAACATTGAAGTCAACACTTAGAGGCGACAGTCTGTTTCATGCTAGATGCAATCGTCAGGCCTGAAACAGGCTGTCGCCACTAAGTGTTGACTTCTATGTTCACTTTTATATTTACACACACTCTATCTCTGATATTGAGCACTTTATCCCATAAATATAGCACACCTTAAAATATATTTCTTCATATATATATATATATATATATATATATATATATATATATATATATATGACACACGGACACTCTCTCTCACTCTACATGGAAACCTCCTCTCTCTCTACATCATCCATAACACACACACACACTCTCTTCCTCTCTCTCTGCCAAATGTGCACGCTCTCTCTCTCTCTCTCGATAATATTTTTCTCTCCTTTTCGTACTTTTTTTTAGCTTTTACATTTTGTAACCTTTCTTTTTCACATTTTCCCTCTTACTCTCTTTCCTTCCTCTCCTTCATATTCTCTTTCTCTTTTCTCTTTCTCTCTCCCGCTCTTGTTTAAGCTGTTTCTCACACTGGCTTCATCTGTCTGTCTTTGACTCTCTCTCTCTCTCTCTCTTCCTCAGCGTCTTACTTCGTCTGTTTTTCTCTGATTTTCTCACTTCTGTTTCTCTCTCTCTCTGCTCCTGTATCTCTTTTGTTGCTTATCGGGTCTATCTCGCTGTTTCCTCCTCTCTCGCTCTGTTTCTGTCTGTCTCGCTCTTATACTTGTTGCCTATCGATTCATTCCCCCTGTTTTCTTTCTTTCTCTCTCTCTCCCTTTATCCCGCTCTCTCTCTTTATCCCGCCCCCTCCCTCCCTCCCTCTCTCTTTTACACTTTTGATGTTTATCGCTTTTGACTCTCACTGTTTCCTCCTCTCCATTTTTCTCTCTCTCTGTCTGACTGTCCCTTACTCTTTTGTTGCTTATCGCCTCTGACTGCTTCCTTCTCTCCCACTTCTCTCTCTCTCTCTCTCTCTCTATATATATATATATATATATATACACTTTTCAGATTCAAATTTCTTATCAAAGATCATATATGGTCTGGGTAACGCACCGTCACATTGACGCAATAAAAGAATCTAATTGCACTGATGTAATCTCAAATTACAATTTTTTTAAATTACTAATATTTTTACTTACATTCAGATAAAAACTCACGTCATTTCTGCAAAAAATAGCTGATCTGCCTTGAGGATATTGAGATTTATTTAGGTATTTCAAATCCACTTTCAACTTTGTTGGCGTTTAGAAAAAAACATGCTAACTCGTAGAATACTTGGCTAAGACCAAAGAAGCCTAAAGTTCTGTTCTCGCTGTTGAAGAGTTTCATCGGATGGACGTTCGCCGGCACATCAGTAGTGATTTACTATAAATAGTTTATGAATTTGACGGCATATAAGACGCACCCCAATGAATTTGACGGCATATAAGATACACTCCAATTTCAGCAGGGTAAATCAAGAAAAAAATTAGTAATTAGTAAACCTACATATGGCATACAAGACGCAGGGAGATTTTAAAAGATATTTTTGGTAAAAAAAAAGAAAAAAGTACGCTTTATATGCCGTCAAATACGATACTTTCCGATATTTTCTGTCAGTATTCAGATTCAGGCAGGTGCCCAACTCAAGGAGATCAGTGCATTCGTGTTTAGAGTCAGAGTCTGACATCAGTGCTCTGTCATTTTCAGGATGTGGGGTATAAGACAAGACACTTAGTCTGCGAGAGTCCTAACTCAAAACACGGGGGATAAAACGGATAAATATAACCCATGCCATCCAACGGTCAGTGTTTTACCGCAGAACTTCCAAGCGCCATCTTTTGTAAAATGTTAGGGAAATCTGAGAAATGTTTCCGGTGTTTACTCAGCTCTTTTTTTCTGTAGAAGAAAGAAATATCTGCATATATGTTTAAATAATAAAGTTTTTCTTTTTCTTTTAACGTTTCTCAACCCTTTATAGGTCATGTAAAACCGTGATATATATGTAGGACATAGCGTATAGTAACTCGGTGTTCCCAAGTGGTCCCCCATTTAAATAGTGACCGGGCTTGGTCCTGCTTAACTTTGGCGATGGAACGAGAACCGATGTTTTCAACGTAAGCTTTAAATATTAATAAATTAATATAAAAAAAACTGTGTCTGAATCTTTGTGTGTGTATGTGTGCATAGATGTGTGTGTGTGTGTGTTACAATGTTAAAGTGTTCTTGATCATTAAAAAAAGAATATGTGAGTAAATTTTACTCTGTGTGTTTGCACAAAAGCTGAGTATTATCTACCATGTATTCAATTGTGAAAGCAGAATAACATATATCATATTTTTATTACTTCAAAGCGCCCAAGAAAATTAAATTTCGGGATTAAATGACCCATAAAACAAGCTATGATAAAGAAGAACAGATGATATATTCGACACTACTTATATTAATTGGTCTTCTCGTACCCCCCCCCCCCAAAAAAAACAAATAAAATCTTTTTCAAACAATTTTCGGAGATTAGCATTCATTCGATCGACAGCGTTTGTCTTGATCGATTGATTAATTGACCGATTTGTTTTTTACGGCTTATCAACCCTTTGTAACTTATTTAAAACCGAAACATATACAAGCTTGTAAGAGGTTACTTACAGTACTCGGTGTTCCTAAACGGTCCCCCATCTAAGTACTGACCGGGCTCGACACTGCTTAACATTGTGATAGAATGAGAACCTGTGTTTCAACGTAAGCTTTAAATGATAAATTATTATTAAACAGAAAAAATGTGTCTGAATGTTTGTGCGTGTATGTGTGCATGGGTGTGTTTGTTTAAATAATAAAGAGTTCTTGATTGTTAAAAAAAGAATGTATGTATGTATGTATGTATGTATGTATGTGTGTGTCTGTGTGTGTGTGTGTATTACTCTGTTTGGGGTGTTTGCTTTCTATAATTATGCATTCCATTTATTTGTGGCCTGTCTGGGAATATTTCTGTTTTATCCCACGATTTCTAATGTTCAGCATTTCAGCCCGAGTCATAATTGATTTTTGTTTTAAAAAACGGATTTTGACTAACTGATCTTCAGGTCATAAATGCCCTCCCCAATTCTTCTAACCGGACTTTGTGACAACCCAGTTTTAGTGGCTATATATTCCATACCTTCATATTAAACATTGTTTGTTAAACTGTACCCGGCAACAAGGCCTCCGATCGGAAGTTTGGAGGTTTTGAGGAGTGTGGAACTACTTTTTAATTGTTCCTAGATTCATTCAGACCTGGGGTGGCAGCGCCCGTTAGGATCCAAGGTATGGGCGAAGCACAAAAAAATAAATAAATAAAATTATGTATGTATAAAAATACATTTTTACAGGGAAATTACAAACTTTACCTATTTATAGTAGAATTACCAACAATATATTTTATAGTGAAAATGACCAACAATACATTTTATAGTGAAAATGACCAACAATACATTTTAGTTGAAGGCATGCAATTGCGTTCAAAATATTTACTTGAAGGCATAAAGTTTTGTTCAAAATATTTAGATTTCGGCATTAAATAACCTATAGGGGTTGATAAAAATACATTTTATAGTGAAAATACCAGCAATGTGTTTTCATAGTAAAATAATTACCAGCAATTAATTTAAAAAAATATTACCAGCAATACTTTTCTTATAAAGAAAATTACTAATGCCCCCAAGAAACTTAAATTTCGGCATTACATGACCCATAAGGAGTTGATATGCCACTAAAGAAAAATTAAACATTGTATTAATTATCGACGAATTCAATATATACCAAGACCTAATAGATCGATAGGATACATTGCTCTGTTTGTTGTAGCATTTCTCAAGGTAATGCTATCATTGACCGGTACCCATTTCCATCTATATATTTGATATAATTCCACCAGAAAACAAAGAACTAAACTGAACGAGGGTGAAGAGTATTAATGCAAAACGAACAAAGAACCTCGGCTTGAATTTGAACTCACTTCGCCAATACCATAGGAAAATTGCATTCATATTAATCGTTTACGTGCCCCTTGTGATGTGCGGGCGGTCTAATAAATAGCAACTCGTAATGAGAAGTCAGAATACCGAGTTCGTTAGATTACGCGCAAATATCTTTGTGGAAGTATCTGTCTATATTTCTGAGATGAGGTATTATGTACACTATTCTGTCTATCATCCTCATCTTTGTTGCCATATTTATTACAACTTTTCGGCCGTTGTACGCTCCGGCCGTCTTCAGGTGGTCGGAATGTCAAACTGAACCCTTTATTTCGCTCGCTGGAGTAGACTGTTCTAGTTTCACGTGCCATGTCTAATGGATGTCAGTTATCAGTTATCTCCTCTTAATTCGCCTCTCCAAGTTCTGTGCTATGTGTCCTCAAGGACACATGGCATAGTGGATAAAGGCGTTAGTTAGATCCATTGACAGGACCCAAAGAGTTTTGAGTTCAATACCTGGTTAAGGCGGTGGAGAAACAATATCAAACAAGCACAACAACTTAAATATCTGGGAAGTGTTTTAACAGAAAACGAAAAGTGCGACGCTAAAATCCAAAAGCGCATAGGGATAGTGAAAGATGCCTTCAAAAAGCTAAGCAAAGTATTAAAAAAAAGAAAAATTTCGTTAGAAATAAAGAAAAGAGTACTGATATTTTATGTAATATCAGTCCCACTATATGGCAGTGAATGCTAGACAATCTCCTCAAAAGATGAAGAAGAGACTTTAAGCAACAGAAATATGGTTCTACAGAAAGATGCTGAGAATATCATGGACTGAAAATATGAGCAACGATTAAGTTTTACAGAAAATTGAAACAAAAAGGAAACTTAACATTAGGAAGTGGCAGTTGAAATTACTAGTGCACAATGAAGAAAGTGGGCTTGGAAAATTTGATACTCACAGGACAGATTGAATGCAAGTCGAACATAAGATAAGACATAACTTACTTAGTGACCATGAGTAAAAAATGATCGCCAACGTCCTGAAAGGTCACGGCGCATAGACGAAGAAGTTATTATGATGAATTTTGTAAGGCTGTGATGAAACGGCTATGTAATCTTTACGGTGGCTGACAAATTTTGCGTGTAGCTCTTCAAATCTACTACAGAGACCTTCAAAATATGTTATCAGACTTTTGTTAAAAATATTTTTTCATGTTTTAAAGTTCTGATGCAGTTTTTTGGGGTGGCGTTTCAAGATGATGACCGATCACCAGCAAAGACCTCAGAAACCGTATAAAGATTAAACTCATTCATTTAGACTGTCGCCAAACAATCTATATAAATTGTTGGAGTCATAGTCTGCTTTTATTTTTAGGCTTTGTCAGAGGATATTTCGACATCAACTCGTGCAACGCACGCACACACACACACACACACACACACACACACACACACACTTCTCACTATAAACGTGATATTTAGACGGTAGACGTATTTTAGTAGAAAACCGCGTTTTTGTTTAACGCTGAAACCCTCCATTAAAGGAAATGCGACACCCGGTGGAAATTGTACATGCATTCATTTGCTATCGGGAAGTGCTTTTTCTTTCGCATGACCTTTGATCTCTAGGCCAATAGGGATTATTCTCACTGTTTATGAATAACCTATATATATAAAACAGCGGATGTCTGTTTGTGGGACTGTCTGTGTGATACCTTTTCACTCGACATCCATCCACATACATTGTACACTGTAAGAGATAGGTTCTTAGCGTAAAAATCGATAATTTTTTTTAAAAATCAGTAGAGATTTTTCTCACTGTTTATGAATAATCTATCTATCTATCTATCTATCTATCTATCTATCTATCTATCTATCATATATATATATATATATATATCTTAAGCTTTTCACCCCAAGCAAGGTGGGAGTGCTACTAGCGCGCAAGGTGTTACAGAGAGGTGGGAGCAAGAGTAAAGAGGCGTGAACGAGGAAAGGATGAAGAGAAGGGCGGGGAATAGAGCATGGCATCTGGAGATATCAATTGACATTGCATTTGAATAGTTGGAGATTATAGCTATCAGAGAAGATAGTAAGAGGATGGGAGTTCCACAGTCGGGAAGTGCGAGACATGAAGCTATTGAAGTAGAAGAGACGGCTACATTTAACCGTTTCGACAGTGAAAGGGTGGGACTGAGATGCCGACCTAGTGGCACGTTTAAATTCATACAGTTTGGGAATTATAGCAAATAACTCGTCGGAGGAGTTACCGTGAAAGTATTTGTAGAAAAGACAGAGGGAGGCGACGGCACGTATGTGAGAGAGCGACTGTAAACGAGATGCCAGATCAGGGCCAACCACATTGCATATCCGTCTCTGGATTTTGTCTTGGACCCTAAAAACAGCGCATATCTGTGTGATAACTTTCACTCGACATCCATCTAACCGATTTTGACCAAACTTGGTACATTCATTGTACAGTGTAAGAGACAGGTTCTTAGCGTAAAAAATCGTTAAAGCCGATCAAAAATCGATAAATTTATCTTTTTTCTCTGATTTCGTTCAAACTCGGTATGTAGGTTACTTACATCATGAAGAACTCAACGATACCTCATTTTTTAAATTTCTACTCTACTGCGTTTAGCGAAAACCACGAAAATCAAAAAATCGATTTCAACACAAATTTTAAACTAAAAACTTCTTCAATTTTCAAGCAATCTAATAGAAACTTCACTCAGTTGAGTCAAACAATAAGTTGATTACTTAAGTCATTTAACTTGATAAGTGAATTCACCCATATAATAAAAACCCGCGTAAATAGCGAAAAATGGCGATTTTTACTGGTTTCTTTCTCACTTTTCGTTGATCTTTCAACCAATTTTCATCAAACTTAGCAATTGCTTTATAAATGTATACTCTTTTACATCCCTGGTAGCACACTGACAAATTGAATTTCAAAATTTCCAAAATAATTGTGGTCTGAAATGGGTCTTCATGTTACCTGTTTTACCCCCTTTATGTTCTCGGCTAACTTGGATTGAATAAATACAGACTACTTCTGTTATGTCAGTAACTGCATTAATTCAAAATGGTTTTAATGAAATTACTTTAAAGTAATTGAAGAAGTTAGACTCTGCTACATCTAAACACGATGCTGTTTTTGCTCCATTCTAATTGAACGCTTTTTCTGATCGACCAGCTGAGTATGGCTGCTAGTAAATATATAAAACAGAGATGTCTTCTAAATACCGTACAAACCACTAAATGTAATGTTTATGGTGATCAAAATTAGTGTTGGTTTACAAAATAATAATAATAATAATGATAATAATAATAATGATAATAATAATAATGATAATAATGATAATAATAATACCTCATATAAACACATGTATAGTTAGCACAGTGTTTCTCAACCTTTTTAAGCAACGGCACACCTAGGAGCAACTTTTCAAGGGGATACATTTAAATGTTATGAAATAAAACCATAGATTTAAACAAAGATAAACGCACAAATATGAACTTAATTTATCTGTCTATATTTCTGAGATGAGGTATCGTAATTATTTACGGTATTTACATTGTTCGAAGTGCTGTCCTCATCTTCCAATTACCTGAAGACGGCCGGAACGTACAGCGGCCGAAACGTCGTGAATATGACACGATAGATGAGGACCACAGTCCGAACAATGTAAAGAATGTAAAGAACTTAATTTATTTCACTGTATCTATTATTTGTTCAGCTTATTTAGTGTGAAACTTCTGCTTGGTGTTTTTTGTTGGATTTTTTTTGTCTTTTTTTTGTTGTTTTTTTTTTCGCGATTTTTATTCAATGTTTGGTCGAATGTGTGATAAGAAGACTTAATTTTTGTCACGTGGCCGAGTGGTTAGAACGTTCGCATTCTGACCATGAGAGCCGGGTTCGAATCTCACAATGGTCGATTTATCAGGAAGAAGACTTCCTGATGTTATCGGACTGGAAAGATCGATCCCAGCGTGCGGCACCTTTGGAAAGTGCCTGAAAACCATACCACGGGTTAACCCAAGCCTTGTGTGTGAAATTGGGTTGACGGAACCCTTAGGAGGTGCCGTCGATAGCTTTGTTAGCACAAAGTCACAAGTCATTGTGGCCGAGGGCTTGAGCGTGCTGGCCTTGTTCAAATTGTTGATTACGCTAGATAGCACGCTCTTTCCCAGAAACTGTAACTATGGTTTGCTCAGCATAGTTGCAGTATAAACCACAGGTGGTCTCTGTGGGTATTGAATAAACACAAATTCGCCTGAGCAAGAGTCTGCAATAGGGATTGGCTAGCCACCCTAGTAGACGTGTATCCTTGAATACGAGTGACCAGCTATACATTTCTTAATGAATATTATAACAAAGTAATTAAAATAACATAAACGAAGACTAGTGAAAAGAATTATTTGAAAAAAAAGTTGAATACTGACTCATTTATTCAAATACTAATGTTGTACTATGACTACTTCAACACACGCATATATATGTATGCCGTGACAATAGTTATAGTTCGAGGCACACTTAAGAGGATCCCGTGGCACACTAGTGTGCCAGGGCACGGGGCTTGAGAATCACTGAGTTAGACAAAGGTAACTCAGGTGAACAAAAAATTCTGTACAAGTGTTCAGTACTCTGTAGAGCTTAAATAAACATAAAATTGACAAGATATAAATAACTTAGCAACTTAAGTTTGAACCTTCTTTGTCAGGAATCGTCAGTGTAGGTTAATTTTTTAGTATTATAATAATATAACTAAACCTGACGAGCCCGGACTAGAAACGTGAAACTTGCTAAGCTATTTATATTTTTATAATCTATATATATATTTGGATAGTGTCTGAAAAGTATACCAGAGTTTGACACAAGCCTTGTAAGTGAAAATTGGTACACGGAACTATCTGGAGAACTACCGATTGTTGTGCCAGCACGTAGACACAAGTCATCGTGACCGAGGTTTTGAACGTACTTTCGTTTTTCATGCTGATCATAACAGATCACGAACTCTCTGCCATAAACTGTAACTAAGATCTGTTTAGCATAGTTGCAGTATAAACCACAGGTAGGCTCTTTGAGTGTTGAATAAATACAAATATGCCTGAACAAGCATCTGCGCCAGAGATTGGCTAACCGCCTTAGCATATAGGGATACTAAAAAACAAGAGTTGCTAACCATTATATATATATATATATATATATATATATATATATATATATATATATATATATAGGGGAAAGGTTATAATTCTTTCAACGAGATAAAAATATATATTTTTAAAAAAGAGAGAAACTGAAAACGTTTTTGGTTATAATATAGTCGACAAAATGAAATAAAGGCTAACTACAAAAACAGAAAATAAACAATGAAATATTAAAGTAACATAAGGAAATGTTATTCCTTTAAAATTTGATTCCTTTAATTTGCCTGAAGAAGGTCAAGAGACCGGAAACTAAAAAATATGAAGAATAAAATATAATATATACACTAAAACAAATCCACAATATAACGTTTGCGGTTTGCCTCTTTTTTTAATATATATATATATATATATATATATATATATATATATATATATATATTAAAAAGAAGAGAGAAACCGCAGACGTTTTTGGTTGTAATGTGGAAATGTGTTCCAATAACTTGGACCAATTTTAAACGTGAATTAAGTTTAAATTCGGTTCCAAGTCATTGGAAAAACCTTTATATATAGAATTTAAACGAAAAATGTATATATACAAAATAAACTTTTAAACAACATGCACGCACATATATTATATATAATGAATTTTAAACAAAGAATGTATATATGCAAATAAATTTTTATAACACCACCGACACACAGGCATATATGTATAATTTTAAACGAAAAGCTATAGATGCAAAATAATTTTTTAAACAACACACACACACAAACACACACTTATATATATATTAATATATTATTTGTTTGTACTTTATTTTTATAGATACAAATGTTTAAGTAAATGCTCGAAATATTTGTATCTACAAAAATAGCGTATAAAAGAAAAATATATTAAAATAATTGTTGGACTTAGTCCATTTAATAATAAGACCTGATAAACCCGGAATTTATGAACAAGGATCACACCATTCATTAACAGATTCGAAGTTGATTGTATTTTATTAGTAAATATTGTTTGTGAGAGTGATTCTCGCCATATAATTAGCTTCAGTATTTGTTTTTCGTTTGAATGATTTACGTTACATATATATATATATATATATATATATATATATATATATATATTCTTTTCAGTTGTTGTCCTTTTAAACAAAAAATCTGTATATGCAATATATAATAATTATTAAACGGAAAATGTGTAAATGCAAAAAAAGATTTGCACCACACATACGCAGACACGTGTAAATTGCTCCATATCATGGTTAGAATGTTTGTAAAAATATAAAAGTGGACACTGAGCTCAACACGGAATATGTATATACTTATTGTAAATGTTAATTTGTGGATCCACATGTTTGAGTAGAATTTTTTTTTTTAAACAGGGTAATTTATATCTATCGACTTGGGTATTTCTGGCCGAACGATCTAAAATACACCTAACTTGAAGGTCGTTTCTCCAATAAAAGAGTCGCGCAAATTATATATATATATATATATATATATATATATATATATATATATATATATGTATGTATATATGCATATATGTATGTATATATGCATATATGCATATATGTATGTATATATGCATATATGTATATATATATGTATATATGCATATATGTATATATATATTTATATATGCATATATGTATATATATATGTATATATGCATATATGTATATATATATGTATATATGCATATATGTATATATATGTATATATGCATATATGTATATATATGTATATATGTATATATATATATGTACATATATGTGTATGTATGTATATATATGTATATGTGTATGTATGTATATATATGTATATGTGTATGTATGTATATATATGTATATGTGTATGTATGTATATATATGTATATATATATGTATGTATATATATATGCATATGTGTATGTATATATATATATGTATATGCATATGTGTATGTATATATGTATATATATATGCATATGTGTATGTATATATGTATATATATGTATATGCATATATGTATATATATATGTATATGCATATATGTGTATGTATGTATATATGTTTATATGTATATATATGTTTGTATGTGTATATGTATGTGTTTATATATATATATATATATATGTGTTTATATATATGTATATGTGTATATATATATGTATAAATACATATGTATATATATATATGTATGTATATGTATATATATGTATACATATATATATGTATATATATTTGTATGTATATATATATGTATATGTATATATATTTGTATGTATATATATATGTATATCTATATATTTTTGTATGTATATATATGTATATCCATATGTATATATATGTATATTTATATATATATATATGTATATCCATATGTATATATATATGTATATTTATATATATATGTATGTATATATATGTATATATATATATTTATATATATATGTATATATATATATATTTATATATATATATGTATGTATATATACTTATATATATGTATATATGTATATATAGATAGCTATATATATGTATATATTTATAGAGAGATTTGTGTGTATATATATTTATATATATATATATATATATATATAT
>OZ038505.1:66033449-66058449 GCA_964036315.1 Acanthosepion esculentum
ATCGGCTCAAGTAATCGGCACACCCTTTTGATATATATATATATATATATATATATATATATATATATATATATATATATATATATTCCTGCTTCAGATTTAAGCTTATTTTGCTTAAGGTTATTAAATCTATTATTGTGTTTGAAATATTTTTTTTAAAAAATGATATTAATCTTTGACAAATTCTTTACAATAGTAGTCGTTATTCATTTCATTTCTATTAATATGTGTTGAGTTTTATGAAGATTATTTGTTTTCTTACACTTATGAATCCAATGAGCTTTACACCAAGCATTATATATTAAATAATTAGGATATTGAAGGAGTTTGAAAGTATTTTCATTTTATTTCTCATCATATAAATACTGATGGCCACAAATTCTATGTACTTTTAAGTAGAAACAGATAATTATTCCAAACTTCTCTATCCCTCTCTCTCTCTCTCTCTCTCTCTCTCTCTCTCTCTCTCTCTCTGTATATATATATATATATATATATATATATATATATACATACATACAGAGGGAGAGAGAGAGAGAGTCTGCTAAAAATGTACACACACTTCAGGAAAGGAAAAAACTTGTATATTGTAATACTAAATTTATCCACACATTAATTCAGAGATTCAGAGTGCTGCTCAAAATGGTGACCTTTAGCTAACAGATATTTATTAGTACGGTTAACTATTGTTTGGATATCTTTGGCGAAAGTGCCCAATGGAATTGCTGAAAATGCATTTTCATTTTCTTGTCTAAGGTCCGCCGGTGTAATGCCAACTATCGAGAAAATATCGTACTATAGTAATCAGTGTTATCGCAAATCTGATAAAACTATGAAAGTCAAGTTTTTCCTTCTATATATAATTTTTGTTTGGATTTTTGGGATGAGAAGTTATCTTTCTTGTTAGTATCACAAAGCTTCGAACTGCCTGCAACAGGTATATATCGAACAGAACCTCTTTTTTTTCCCAATCTACAGTAAAATAGCCTAGTGGGTGAAAGCGTTAGTTTGTGAATTTGGTCATGTCGTATTTATGACTTCAATACTTGGCCGGGCAGTGTGGACTCAGTGGAAACACGGCGAATAATAACTGAGCAATACTACAAATAAGAACTAGACGTGATGTCTCCAAACATGAGTTGGGCAACGAGAACCGTCTAAATAGTTTAAATAATAATGTACGCACGCACACACACACACACACACACACACACACACACACACACACACACCTATATATATTTTTTTTTTCAGTTGTTGTCGTGATTCATTTCGTATGTCATATTTTTATTTTTTAAATCATTTCACCCCAAGTAAGGCGATAATGCCACTAGGACGTTTGAGGGTCCTGAGAGTAAAAGAGAATGAGAGGCCTTTAGTGAGAAGTGAAGAGAAAGGACAATAAAAGAACCGGTTTCGTGAATACTGTTGTAATTTAGAAAGGGTTAATGAATGATGAATAACCAAAGCAGAGGTTGGAAATGAAATGGTAATCTTTCTAACATCCTCAAAATGCAATACTCGTCAGCGGCGTGTTGTAGGTAAACCACTGCTAATGATGGACGACTTAGACAGCATATTACCCCCACTTACAATAGTGTCCAATGTATTTATGAGGATTGGGACGTACCCGTTAGTGCTCATAGGTACGGTATATAAAAAAAGACAAATGGCGATTTAATATTTTGCAATTGTAGTTGGCAAGGAAGCAAGAAATCGGAAGGGAATTCCGCAGGCGACAAGTGCGAGAAAATAAACTATTAGAATAGATCTTACCGTTATATTTAGCTAGTTCAACTGTAAAACTAGGCGGGACCTAATTGCCAATCTAGTTGGACGCTGAAATTCATGCAGTCGTGGTATCAAGGATAAAACGTCATCGTAGCAATTGCCATTAAAATATTCGCAGAAAAGCCGGAAGTAATCTGTTATATTCCGTGCTAATAGGAATATATACTTGAAAAAACAAGGGGGATAAAATAAGTAAAGGTTTGTTGTAAAAACCAGTACAATAAGAACAAAGGTAACAGTTATGCACAAAGGTCGTCGCAAGTCAATCCAGTAGTGCGTGCTACTATTGGAAGGTCGGTAGTTCTCGCGTAAGTCGTACTCAACAGAAATATTTATCAACCTCCCCACGGGGTAGGATGTGGCACAAGGCCGAATTTAATGTGGGGCAGTCCGAGACCGTAGGCTCGGCCAAAAATTTCCCGTAACCCTGCATAAACGGGATCGAGTCTGTCTATCTCAAAGGCAGAGAGTTCAACAGCAGTTAAGATCTGAATAACAGATCCCTGCTAGGCTCTGTACCTATACTCACTCATGGAGGTGACAGGTTATTCCATTAAATCAGAAGCCACGTTACGTCAGTGATAAATGTCGATATGCCAGTTCAGGGGCCGATTATATCACAGATCCTTATTTGGATTTTGTCTCGAATCTCGATATATACAATAGGTGTACTAGACGGAGGACGATAAACTTATAAACGGGAAGGATGGATTTAAACGAGAATTATCTGGCATGATACAGTGAAACAACTTTCCTTACAGTAAATATAGCAACTGATTCATTTTATGCTTTCTTTTTCAGTATTCTTTATATTTTCTTTCATATCCAAATTATTTCATATATAACACAAAAAAGAAAGCGTGCACAATTCACAAAAGACAAGAAAATGACATAAAATTTGTAATGCATTGATATCTATCGATCTTTACACCATTCCCAAGTTGAAGAAACTCTTTTCGGTCAGGTGTTTATAATCTTAATTGCAAATCTACCACGTCACGCTCTACTATTTACGGATTTTCATAAAATTCAAAGCGTTTCGTTCGAAACGAAGAAAATTTACATTCAACACCGATCATCAGTCACATGATTTGATGTGGTCGAATGGTCGCTGTGCAGTTGAACACCTGATCAGTTCCCCCGTCGTATCTGGTTTGCAAGTCATTAATGCGTAGCGTGTATTAGGAAATTATACCTGGCGAAGCCCACTCCTCTTCAGGTTAAACCACAACCGGTGTGATCCGACTTGAGCGCTCGCCTTGGTAACGGACACAGGGTCGTTGATTCCATCGGAAGAACATTCCGATCTGGCCGTTAACTTGAGCAATATCTGCTTCAAGGAAAACCTGTTATCTAAATATACGTTATTCAACATATATATATATATCACTGTTTAAAATAACAGATGTCTACTCCATCGCTTTTACCCACTAAGTGTAACGTCTGTAGTAATTGTATCAATATTTTCTTGTTTTTATTTAATATTTGTTATTAAGCGCGCGCACGCGCGCACACACACACACACACACATATATATATCAGAAGAAGAAATGCGAATGTCAGTGTGTCACTGTGTCACACTTTTTCAACTTTACTCCAAGAGGCTGTAGCCCAACATATCGTACCATTTTGGAATCAGGCCAACTCTATGAACAAATTAAAAACATTCTGGACCAGATCCGGACCCGAAATCCTGAAATTTTGGAATCAGATGTTTTCATTACTGCCATTGTTTTCGGTGATTTTTTTTTTTTTTTTGCGACGAATTTTTTTGTCCGATAATAATTTTTATAACTTGGAAGTAAATTTGGGAATAATTTAAATTAATTTTCAAAATCCATCAAAATTCACCCATGAAATAAAAATAATTGTTTGTACAGAAAGTAAGGACCTACGTACATAAAATTGTCTTTAATTTAAGTGGTGGCAGAAGAATTATCGTTGAACTTTTACAAGATAAGCTTAAATATTAATCTAATACTTAAACGCAGCGGCCAGTTTTGAGTCCTTCTGTAGTTTATTGTTGCTTATCACATCTGCTCTTCTCTACCTATTGGGACGAAGGTCCAATCTAGAGCCCTCTGCAAGAGCTAGGTTAAATGCCGCCTTTTTTAAGTTATATATATATATATATATATATATATATATATATATATATATATATCTGTGTGTGTGATATGAATATAGTTTTAAGGTATGCTATATTTATCGCTATCAGTGATAGAGCGTATATAAATATAAAAGAATATACTGATGTCAATACCGAGCGGTGACAGTCTGTTTCATGCTTGAATACAATCTTCAGGGCATAATCGATGGCTTGAAGATTGCTTACAATCATGAAACAGGGTGTTGACCTCAGTGTCCACTTTTAGACACAGACTTAAAAATCCAACTCTTTTTTTTTGCGTGCTCATTTCTTGTAGATTGAACTTTAGTTCTCTTTCATCATTCGTTGGTTTAGTGCTGTCGCCAGTCATATTTACTGCTGTATTTTTAAATGATCAATTTGTTTTATCTTCAAATAACATAGCCCATGACAAAATATTCAAACATATTTATTCCTGTCTCCCAGTTACCTAATTTTTTTTTAAGGCAAGATATTTTCATTTATTGACGCTTATATGTATAAGATTCCATATGCACACTGCATGAGATCTCATATGTACACCACAGCTTGAAACTAAGACCGCAGTGCGTGTCAGAGAAAACTATATGATAAATTATATTTGACTTTAACTTTCTCAAATGTTCACCTATTCAGTGTTGGCCAGAATTTAAACCATCCTGAGTATGACGATAGACTACATCCGCGTCCTAGGTAAGACGATAGACTACATCCGCGTCCTAGGTAAGACGATAAACTACATCCGCGTCCTAGGTAAGACGATAAACTACGTTCAATAGCAAGGTGGTTTTGAGGAGCGTGGGACAAGCTGTTAATTGCTGGTAATCCCAGGTCTACTCTGACCGGGGGTGTTTAGTACCTGTTAGGGTCCTAGCTATGGGCAAATAGTTAACCCCCAAACTGGGGTCAAAACACCATGAAAGTGTAAAAATAAGTTTAACACCAGAAATACTTTGTAAAAAAATATTACCAGCTATATATTATTTTTGTAGGAAAAAAAATTGTCGGCATTAAATAACCCATTGTGGTTGATATGCCGTAAAACAAACCAAACCAAACCAGAATTTATGTTGCTTGATTTTATTAATGAACCTGGGACGATTTGCTACCGAATTTCTCCAGCCATAAGCACTTGCGATAGCGAACAACAAGTGTTCTGCTTTCTCACTGTTATCTTTCATCGCAGATGGCAACGGCTTTTTTCCTGAACAGTTTGTATTGGCGGGACAAGGCTTTCTGTTCTTTAAGTACTTTCTTCCTTTATCGTCAAACTTTTGTGTGCATGCCCATGCCTAAATATAGGAAGCATGTTTATCGCCAGGAAACAGGGTATTTTCCTTGGGATGGTGCCCTATTGTGTCACAAGATTTACTTATTCTAGCAGGACCTGCTTTGTGTACTGGAAGTCGTTTGATATGAGTTGCTGTGTGTATATGTCTGCTCTAATATTGCGAAATTTGAAATGTTATATTCAGTTTGTTTGAAACAGCTTTCTGAAACCTCTCTCTCTCTCTCTCTCTCTCTCTGTGGTGTTCCTTCCAGAGATTAGAGATCACGGTTCTTCATGGCTTCCTTTCTTTTGTATACCACTATGAAATCGGTTAAGTTTTCGTAATTCTACACGCAGTACGGTTAAACATTGACTATATTTGGTTGGTCACAAGACTAAATGAAAGAAGATTGTGTTGCGTCAGTTTTCAAATGAGATGAGATCTTTTTGCCTTGAAAATCAGCATTCGTTTTTTTTCTTTCTTTTTTTTTCTTTTTATTTCATCTCTAACCCCGACTGCTCGTATCACTGACACTCGAGAAAACAGTAGGTATGTTGTTAGCAAACGGAACAGCCCAACATGCAAATTACAAATTGGAGATAGCGAATTCAAACAAGTACAAAAATTTAAATATCTGGGAAGTTCTTTTTTAAACAGAGGGCGGAATGTGCGACAGTGAAACCCAAGGGCGCATTGGGATAGCGAAAGATGCCTTCCAAAAACTAAGCAAAGTATTAAGAAACAGAAAAATTTCGTTCGAAACAAAGAAAAGAGCACTGAGCTGTTAGGTAATATCAGTCCTCCCATATGCCAGTGAATGCTGGGTAATCTCCTCAAAGATGATAACGAGGCTTGAAGCAACAGTAGTTCTACAGCAGGATGATGAGAATATCATGGAGGGTAAATGTGTGCAACGACGAAGTTTCGAAGAAAATGGAGACCAAGAGGACACTTATATACCAGAAAGAGAGAGAGCTGTAATTTGTAAAGCACATAGTGAGAAAAGAAGGCTTAGAAAATTTGATACTCTAAAGACAGATTGAACGAGAGAAAGAGGAAAACTACGCATAACCTACATTGCTTGAGTAAATGGATGACGATGAAGGTTTATGTGAGATAACAAAGAGAAAATTTATTAAGAAGTAAAAGGACAAGAACTTGTGGAGCGCCACAATCGCTTACGCACTGAAGGAACACGACACATTCATTGAATTAACACATGCATACACATTTCTATCTCGTTGTTTGCCTTAAAACAACCGGTCTGCGGATTGAGAATTCGGAGAGCAGAGTTCGAATTCCAATCGAATCTATTGCATTCACTTACGTGCTAATAGCCTTGGTAAAGGTATGAACCCTCTTCTCCTCTCTCCAGCTACGGGTAAATAGTAGGATATACCGGGTTCTGTAGCTTTTGCTGGAAACTGGTCTACCACAGAAAGAAATAGCAAACTACTGCGGGAAAAAAAATCTGCCTCGTCAGTCATGTATCGAAAGATACATGATCGCCTAAGCATGTATCACGCATGGTACATAACTAACTGTCTATCAATACGTCTTTATCAGACTGACCACATCAGATCACGTTCCGTTGTGATTTGGGCTATGTTTGAAAGATGGCAAAACGACAAAATTTATTAAGCAAAGGACGGGGAATTGTGTAGAGTCATGATTGTGATTTGGGCTATGTTTGAAAGATGGCAAAACGACAAAATTTATTAAGCAAAGGACGGGGAATTGTGTAGAGTCATGATTGTGATTTGGGCTATGTTTGAAAGATGGCAAAACGACAAAATTTATTAAGCAAAGGACGGGGAATTGTGTAGAGTCATGATTGTGATTTGGGCTATGTTTGAAAGATGGCAAAACGACAAAATTTATTAAGCAAAGGACGGGGAATTGTGTAGAGTCATGATTGTGATTTGGGCTATGTTTGAAAGATGGCACAACGACAAAATTTATTAAGCAAAGGACGGGGAATTGTGTAGAGTCATGATTGTGATTTGGGCTATGTTTGAAAGATGGCAAAACGACAAAATTTATTAAGCAAAGGACGGGGAATTGTGTAGAGTCATGATTGTGATTTGGGCTATGTTTGAAAGATGGCAAAACGACAAAATTTATTAAGCAAAGGACGGGGAATTGTGTAGAGTCATGATTGTGATTTGGGCTATGTTTGAAAGATGGCAAAACGACAAAATTTATTAAGCAAAGGACGGGGAATTGTGTAGAGTCATGATTGTGATTTGGGCTATGTTTGAAAGATGGCACAACGACAAAATTTATTAAGCAAAGGACGGGGAATTGTGTAGAGTCATGATTGTGATTTGGGCTATGTTTGAAAGATGGCAAAACGACAAAATTTATTAAGCAAAGGACGGGGAATTGTGTAGAGTCATGATTGTGATTTGGGCTATGTTTGAAAGATGGCAAAACGACAAAATTTATTAAGCAAAGGACGGGGAATTGTGTAGAGTCATGATTGTGATTTGGGCTATGTTTGAAAGATGGCACAACGACAAAATTTATTAAGCAAAGGACGGGGAATTGTGTAGAGTCATGATTGTGATTTGGGCTATGTTTGAAAGATGGCAAAACGACAAAATTTATTAAGCAAAGGACGGGGAATTGTGTAGAGTCATGATTGTGATTTGGGCTATGTTTGAAAGATGGCAAAACGACAAAATTTATTAAGCAAAGGACGGGGAATTGTGTAGAGTCATGATTGTGATTTGGGCTATGTTTGAAAGATGGCAAAACGACAAAATTTATTAAGCAAAGGACGGGGAATTGTGTAGAGTCATGATTGTGATTTGGGCTATGTTTGAAAGATGGCAAAACGACAAAATTTATTAAGCAAAGGACGGGGAATTGTGTAGAGTCATGATTGTGATTTGGGCTATGTTTGAAAGATGGCACAACGACAAAATTTATTAAGCAAAGGACGGGGAATTGTGTAGAGTCATGATTGTGATTTGGGCTATGTTTGAAAGATGGCAAAACGACAAAATTTATTAAGCAAAGGACGGGGAATTGTGTAGAGTCATGATTGTGATTTGGGCTATGTTTGAAAGATGGCAAAACGACAAAATTTATTAAGCAAAGGACGGGGAATTGTGTAGAGTCATGATTGTGATTTGGGCTATGTTTGAAAGATGGCAAAACGACAAAATTTATTAAGCAAAGGACGGGGAATTGTGTAGAGTCATGATTGTGATTTGGGCTATGTTTGAAAGATGGCAAAACGACAAAATTTATTAAGCAAAGGACGGGGAATTGTGTAGAGTCATGATTGTGATTTGGGCTATGTTTGAAAGATGGCACAACGACAAAATTTATTAAGCAAAGGACGGGAATTGTGTAGAGTCATGATTGTGATTTGGGCTATGTTTGAAAGATGGCAAAACGACAAAATTTATTAAGCAAAGGACGGGGAATTGTGTAGAGTCATGATTGTGATTTGGGCTATGTTTGAAAGATGGCAAAACGACAAAATTTATTAAGCAAAGGACGGGGAATTGTGTAGAGTCATGATTGTGATTTGGGCTATGTTTGAAAGATGGCAAAACGACAAAATTTATTAAGCAAAGGACGGGGAATTGTGTAGAGTCATGATTGTGATTTGGGCTATGTTTGAAAGATGGCAAAACGACAAAATTTATTAAGCAAAGGACGGGGAATTGTGTAGAGTCATGATTGTGATTTGGGCTATGTTTGAAAGATGGCAAAACGACAAAATTTATTAAGCAAAGGACGGGGAATTGTGTAGAGTCATGATTGTGATTTGGGCTATGTTTGAAAGATGGCACAACGACAAAATTTATTAAGCAAAGGACGGGGAATTGTGTAGAGTCATGATTGTGATTTGGGCTATGTTTGAAAGATGGCAAAACGACAAAATTTATTAAGCAAAGGACGGGGAATTGTGTAGAGTCATGATTGTGATTTGGGCTATGTTTGAAAGATGGCACAACGACAAAATTTATTAAGCAAAGGACGGGGAATTGTGTAGAGTCATGATTGTGATTTGGGCTATGTTTGAAAGATGGCAAAACGACAAAATTTATTAAGCAAAGGACGGGGAATTGTGTAGAGTCATGATTGTGATTTGGGCTATGTTTGAAAGATGGCAAAACGACAAAATTTATTAAGCAAAGGACAGGGAATTGTGTAGAGTCATGATTGCCAACATCTTGGAAGGTCACGAAACATGGAAGATGTTTATATATTAGTCCTGTGAGACGAATATTTCAATGTTGTTAGATCTTGATCAGCTCGGGTAATCAGGACTTTGTTTGATTTTGTATCTTTTTTAAATTGACTAATTAAGAACTTTAGATATTTAATTTGGTGTGTGGTGTGGAGCGATAGTAAAGAACTTAAATTTCATATCAAACTGTGGAGGTCGCTTTTTCTTCGACCTCAGTCTAACAGCTGTAAAAATCTGATATCTATATAGTAGGCATTTCAAATAGGAAATTTATCTGTTTTATTTATTTAAATATATTAACATTTATTCGTGAGATAAATAAATATTTTACTAAGTCATCATGTTTTTAAACACCTGGCCATTTCATAACAATGTAAAAAATGAGTTCTATTTTACATTTTTTAAAAAGTAGTTGGATGTTTATATATTAACCTTGAAAACTCGCCTGTGGATTATCGTGTCACGTTCGATGTTGCTGCTATGGCTTTCGTAGCAAATCGTTTTTCTTACGGGTGTAGATGCTAGCCCCACGACCACGGTTTTTAATAAGAAGTTTTACCTAAACCGGTTGTCGACCAAAGCTTTAAAGCTATTCACAGTTGGTTGGTTGATTTTGATTAGCAGCATTAGTTTCTATGGATTTTTTAATACCGAAATCTAAATATCTTATACGCAGTTTTATAGCTTCAGCTACATATATTTTATTATTTACGCTATTTATATTCGGTCTATTGTCCTCATCTTTGTTGTTTTTATCCCGACGTTTTGTCTATTGTGCTCTCCGGTTTTCCTCAGGGGAATTCAACTCTTTATTTAATCTACTGGGTTAGACTGTTCTCGTTCCACTGCTCGTAGGAATATCGTCTCTAGTTTTTAGTTTATTTAGCACTTCAGTTATTGCTCGTCCGCTTCCACGCAGTGCAAGTACACACCCAAACCCAGGGATTGAACCCACAACCGCTATTGTCATCAAGTTCACAAACCAACGCTTTTACACACTAGGCCATTGATTTGTGAATCTGGAAACAGATGCCTGTCGTAATTAGGAACCAAAACGAAAGCACTTGCATGAATAAATCCGGGTATAATATAATTCTTCATCTTTGTCATTTGTACCAAAATATTTCGGGTAATGTATTTTCCATCTGGTAAATGTTAAGTATCATCATCCTTTTCTTTCACTTTCTCATAACAGTTTTACACATATTTGTTATATATTAACTGTTATGTATATGTATATATATATATATGTATATATATATATATATATATAACAGTTTTACACATATTTGTTATATATTAACTGTTATATATATGTATATATATATATATATATAACAGTTTTACACATATTTGTTATATATTAACTGTTATATATATGTATATATATATATATATATAACAGTTTTACACATATTTGTTATATATTAACTGTTATATATATGTGTATATATATAACAGTTTTACACATATTTGTTATATATTAACTGTTATATATATGTATATAGGTACCTTCATGAATTCGTTAAAAAACGAAGATACATGATGAAAAAAGATGCACAAAAATTAAAAGCCTTTGTGTCGTTGATCTCACGATTTTTTATGCAATTTTTTTATCCGTTTCAGAACCTTAGAAATTTGTCTCAAAACATCCAGTCTATCTATCAATATGTCTTTATCAGATTGACCACATCAGATCATGGTTCCATTGTGAGTTGGACTATATTTGGAAGATGGCAAAAAAGGAAAAAATTATTAAGCGCTACAAAGGACAGGGAATTGTGTAGAGCCGTGATTGCCAACGTCTTGGAAGAACACGGAACATAGAAGACGCTTATACATTGGTCCTGTGAGACGAATATTTCAATGTAGTTAGATCTTGATCAGCTCGGGTGATCAGGACTTTATATGATTTTGTATTTTTGGAACATATATATATATATATATATATATATATATATATATATATATATATATATATATATGCCGTTTTCTTTAACTGCGCGAGAAGAGACAGAAGTATACTTTACGAAGGTGAAACGCAAAGTGAATATTGAAATTTGGTTGGCGATTTCACTTTACGCGCTGACACCCGTTACTCTACCGGATCGGAATATTACGCCAAATAGTTTTAAGGCTTCCTCTCAGAATTTCAGGCAACCTAAATGTTTTTTTTTTCTGTGATTATAAAACGAAAAGAAGAACGCTTGCTTATTTTAAAGTGACGTTAAAGTTAACATTAAAGTAATGACTTCTCCTCACTAAAATCTTATCATTCTCTATTACTCTCGGCAACCCCTTGCGTCCTAGTGGTATTATCCCCCTTGCTTGGGGTGAAATTATTAATATATATATAAGTAAAAACAAGTGAATGCACGGCTGTTGATTTTTTTTTTTTAAATGGGCCGGAAAATCTCGGCATAAAATCTGTTTATCTCTGAATCCCAGCATTTGTCTTAGAGGGAATATGAAAGCAGATATGAAGACTTGCCATTCTATATACAAAAAAAAGATACGGGGATTGTATTGAGGGCCACGGTGGAGTAATAGAAAGTGGCTCTGATTGAGTAATCGGAGATCCGAGTTCGAATTTCAGTCGAGTTCATTGCATTCGCTTACGTGCGGGGGTGTATGAATCCATCTCTATACGTTCATAAGGCCTATAGCCTTTGTTGGAGAGGGGAAATTCAAACCACCTGCCGCCTTGTAGGCCATGTCTCTTTAACTTCTGGGACGGGTTAACCTCAATATCCCCGGCGCAAAAGGAACCAGTAAGCCATTGCACTATTTTGCCTTGAATGTCCGTCAGTGGAGTTGCAGTGATGGGCCTCACTTGATGTTGTCCTCACTCTAATGCTGTAATTTCTTTGAATTATATCCCCGGAAGGAGACAAGATAGTGTTGGCTTTTCAGCTCTAAAAACAACAATAACAACAGTGCATATGTTACATCCCCACATACCTCTTTATTATTACTTTTTCTTTATGCACTGTGTCCTTTCGGAACGTTGGCGATCACGGCTTTCCGCAACTTTCCCCAATTTCCTGTCCTTTGTAGATCTTAATAAATTTTTATCTTTCTGCCATCTCTCCCAAACCCTGTCCCGCCATCCATTTACCAAGTAGGTTATGCGTTGCTTTCCTCTGTCCCGTGAGTATCAGATTCTCCAAGCCATCTTTCCTCATTATCCTAGAAAATTTCAACTGTCTCTTCCTGATGTTAAGTATAAGTATCCTTTCTGTTGCCATTATCTCTAGAACTTCGTCGGTGCTCACACGTTCTGTCCATGGTACTGTCAGCATTCTTTCTGTTGTCTCATGTTTCTGTTGCTTCAAGTCTCTTCTTCATCTTTGAGGAGATTGCCCATTTAAAATCAAAACAGAAAATGCTTATAATATTTAAAGATTACCAAGAAAAAGGTAATTAATACAAATGAAATCTGAGGGTAGCAGAATTATTAGTGGAATAATGGTTCTTTTTAAACGCAATTTCTATTTACACGTTATAGGATAGAGGTAGTACCTTTGATGTGTGGTACGCTGCGTCTTCTGGTCCTTAATCGTCTCCCAAATCTCTCACGTGATGGCTTCAAGTTGCTATGCCCAGATAAACCGTTTCAGCTGGCGGGCTAATCTCACGTGACGGAGTGGTGTTAACATGGCGCCACTGAGCGAAGGACCTCCTCGACATAGGTGACCGGCCAGAGCGGAAGGCTTCCTCAAATGAACTACAACGGCCACGTGGTCGCGAACATGGCAAGCCACCTAGCTGGAGGACATCGGCCGTGGTCTAACCTGGAAAGGGATGGGATCCGCAGAGGTTAAAGCGCCTAAGACACGCCACATGATGAGCACGCCAAGAAACTATTCGCGGAGACCCAGGCTCTGGCACACGACCGCAACAGATAGAGAAGAATGGTGGACAGCTCAACATGTAGATGCCCCAAGAAATCCTTCCGGTGTTAAGGGCGAAAGACGAAGGAGAGTTATAATGTTGGTTTTGTATATTGATATAGTTAATGGCAATTCTTTCAGCCATGTTATCAATAAGACGCCGGAACTCACGAACTTTTTCGGAAAATCCCCGTAGAGTATGATGGCAGTTTTCTGGAGGTTTTCAATCATGGTTTCAATTCCAATTTTACCTAGACACTCTTTCAGTTTTCTAGGTGGTGTTCCAACTGTACCCATTACTACAGGAATTACTTCAACGGTCATGTCCCATAGTTTTTTTTAAGCTCCAGATTCAGGTATTTTTCAATATTTTTAGTTTCTTTGGAGTCCACTCTTGTATCATATAGTACAACAAACTCAATAATTTGACACTTGCTATTCTCCTTATCTGTAACAATAAGATACGGGTCTCCGTGCTTCAATGACACGATCTTTTTGGACTGAGACATCCCATAATATTTTGTGACTGTCGTTTTCTACCACTGCTTCTTGTTGATAGTTATACCATATTATTATTATTATTATTATTTTTATTTCCTTTGATATCTGGCGTTTACACATTTCTTTCAGGGTCCCGCCCAGGGACCTAAGGTTAGAAATGGCATCGTGACACTTTCCACTGCAAAAAAAAAATAAAATAAAAAAAAATAATTACATAGATAAAGCCCTTCGTAAAGTGTGGGCTGTACTTGTCAGAACAATTTTTTGTATCTCTTTGAGGCATGGACTTCCAGGGATCCCTTCAATCAGCCTACTGGAATCTTTTCCAACCAGTCCAAGGGCTCCAACTACAACAGGAATTGTTGATGTTCCCATGTGCCACATTTTTGAAATTTCTATTTCAAGGTCCTTGTATTTTGACAGTTTTTCGAATATATTTATTATTATTATTATTATTATTATTATTATTATTATTATTATTATTATTATTATTATTATTTCGTTCCGGGTCCCAACCAGAGAGCTAATGTTAGAAATGGTATCACGACATTCTCCACTACATATCTATATTTAAAAAACAATAAACAACATCCCCGACTCAAACGCATTGTACATAAAACCCTTCGTAAGGTGCGAGCTGTAATTGTGAGAACAATTTTCGTTGTATTTCTTTAATGCAGGGACAATCATGGCTCCCTTCAGTTGGTTTATCCAATCAAACAGAGCCCAACTACAACCAGGATTTTGTATGTCCTCATGTGCCACGTTTTTAGATTTCCACTTCAAGATCCTTATATTTTGATAGTTTTTTTTTTTAAAGATCTTCGAAACTACAAGACAGTCTACATAAACTGCCATGTCAACAAGAAAGCACATTCTGTTTTTGTGATCTTTGATCACAATGTCAGGGCGATTAGCTATGATTGTTCTCTCTGTCTGTATTGTCAAGTCCTATAAAATTGTTACACGTCCTAGTTCTGTAACCGAGTCTGGGTGGTGTTCATACGAACTTCTTTCAGTTTTCTCCCCATAAACGACATTTGCTCACACTGTTATGCCGGGCAATCTGATCCAAGATGGTCAATTGTTTTTGGATATTCCTCACAGAAACTTCATTTGCAGCTAAGATAATTTTTCCATATGATTGTTTTTGATAATTTATAGTTAGCAAGCATTATTATTATTATTATTATTATTATTATTATTATTCCTTTGATTTCTGTTGTATACTCATTTCATTCCGGACCCCAGGCAGAGACCTAAGGTCAGAAATGGCATCATGGCATTTTCCACTGAGCATATTTTTTGAAGGAAAAAAACTAAGATGACACATCTTTTATATAGCTAAAGCCCTTTGTAAAGTGGTGGGCTGTACTTTTGAGTACAATTTTCCGTATTTCTTTAATGGGTCTATTGGAACCTTTACCAATCAATCCGACGGCTCCAAGTAAAAACTGAAATTGTTGATGCCCTCACGTGCCACATTTTTTTAGATTTAGATTTCAAAGTCCTTCTATTTTGATAGCTTTTGGAAGATCTCCAAAAATACATTACAGTCTGAAGGGACTGCCATGTAAATAAGCTGGCATATTCTGTTTTTGTGGTCTCTGATCACAATGCCTGGGCAACTAGCTTTGATTGTTCTCTCTGTGTGTATTGTAAAGTCCAATAAAATTGTTACAGGTTCTATTTCTGTAACCGGGTCTGGGTGGTGTTCATACGAATTTCTTGCAGTTTTCTTCCCATAAACGACATTTGTTCACACTGTTATGCCGAGCAATCTGATCCAAGAGGGTCAATTGTTTTTGGATATTCCTCACAGAAACTGCATTTGCAACCAAGATAATTTTTCCCTATGATTGTTTGATAATTTATAGTTAGCAAGCATTATTATTATTATTAGTTTTTCTGATTCATTGTTTGATAGAATCCTTAAGTAAGTTTTTTACCTGAGAATTGAGATAAAGGAAAGTTTTTCTCAGAAAGTTGTTGAGCAGTTAATGAGTGTGAGGGAATGTAAGAGAAAGAAAACGTTATGAAGAAGAGAGAACAAATTCTCCTGAAAATTAGCAAGAATGGACCGACCGAAATATTATATTAAATACAGCAAAAAAGAAGTTCCCATTTTTTCTCAAATATCCAACATTTCAGTGACGATGCTGTCTTAACCACAGCAAGAAAGAACATTTCTTTTTTTCTTTCTTTTCTCACAAATATCAAAGATTTCAGTGAGGATGACTGAAGAATTGATCTTTCGAAAAACTGTGTCAACAATAACAAGAAATAAATTCTTTTTTTCTCTCAAAATCTTCAACATTTCATTGACGATGAGAGAAGGGGGGATCAGCCGAAATATTGTGTTAACAACAGCAAGAAAGAAGTGCTTTCTTTTTAATCATTTCACCCCAAGCAAGGCAATAAATCTACAAAGACGCAAAAGCTTATTGTCTATGGAAGAATGTAAGAAAAACATTATTAAAGAGAAAACAATATAAGAACACGAATTAGGAAAGCAGAAAATAACGATTGACATTGCATTTACAGTTTTGAAGATCAAAGTTGACTGAAAAGCAAGCAGCGAGAAGAAAGTTCAGTAAGCGAGAAGCACGATAGAAGAAACTGTTAGCATAGAACTTGCGGTTACATCGAACCATTTCAACTGTAAAATTATGAGACCTTGTCGTCAGTCTAGTACAGCTCTCAAATTCATAAAATCCAGGTACCATAGTGAAAAGAAAAATTAGCATGAAATTATTTAGAGGAAAGGCACAGGAAAGCTACATTATGGTGGTAGGAAAGTGACTGAAGCCGAGGCACCAATAAGTGAATCTTATGCGAGAGAAGAAACTGTTAGCATAGAACTTACGGTTACATTGAGCCATTTCAACTGTAAAATTATGAGACATTGGCGCCAATCTAGTACCGCGCTTAAATTCATAAAGTCTAGGCGCCAAAGAGGAAACACTAAATATACTTAGAAAAGGCACGGGGAAGCGACGTTATGGCGGTGAGAAAGTTATTGTAATCAAAATGCCAGGTCAGGGCTGATAACATTGCAAATTCATAAAAAATATATATATAGAAATGTCAGACCAGATGTTATAGCATGATTCAATACATGGGCGAAATTATGATATCATTTTAACCATGACGATTGAATACATTTTTTAAATATGTGAGTTTTATTTACGATGAATTTTATATCGAAACTTATTTCATAAAATGCATAAAACATTTCTATCTCAGATAGAGATGGGTTTCCTGGGTTTCTTTTTAATCAGTCCTAGTGCTCCTATTATTACTGGAATTGTTATTATTATTTCTGAACGGGTTTTGGTTAAAGATGTTTGGAATATAGAATGAGGTATATCAAATGTGAATTGGAAAAGGATGGTGCCAGAGACACTTCATCTACAGAAAAAAAAGGGTGCGTTTTAAATCACGGCTTTTTTTTTTTAGTTCTTTTTCCTCTTCCCCCTCCCTCTGTTCTTGTTGTACATCCAAATCAATATCGTAATAAACTGTTCAAAATTGATAAAGAATGAAGTATATCAAAGGTGAGTTGGAAGAGGATGGTGTCAGGGACACGTGATCACACTGAAAAGAGGTTTGTTTTACGTCTAGGCTTTTTTTAATTTTATTTTTTAAGTTCCTTTTTCTCTTCCTCCTCCCATTGTTCTTCGGAGACAATATGAAGAAGAAAGCTCATTAGAACAATTTTTTTTTTTTTAAGCGTATCACCCCAAGCAAGGCTGGAGGCCACTATCACGCATGGGGTTATAGAAGGGTTGGAGGAAGGGCGGATAGGAGTGGTAAAGGAGAGGATGTGGAGAAAGATAGTGGATCGATCAAGGCTAGGGGGTTACAGAAGATTTGGAGCGAGAGCAGATAGGAATGAAAGGTGAAAGGATGTGGAGAAGGGAAGTGGATAGATCAAGGCAACTGGAGATGTCGATTGACGCTACACTTAAACCGTTGGAGATTGTATTTGTCAGGGAAACAGTAATAGGGAAGGGAGTTCCATAGGCGACCTTGAAAATATATTTAGGAAAGGCATGGAGAAGCGACGACGTTACCGCGGTGGGAAAGTAACTGAAGCCGAAATGCCAGGTCAGGATCTATAACATTGCAGATTCATAAAAAAAATTAAAAAAATAAAATTAAAATTAAAAAAAAATACATAGACGCATCAGATCAGATGTGACAACATCATTTTATACATGGACGAATTTATGACATCATTTTAACATTGATGAATGAATATATTTAATTTTATATCAAAATGAAGGCATAAAACCTTTATATCTTGGGAGTGATGGGTTTCCTGAGATTCTTTTTAATCAGTGCTAGTGCTCCTATTATTACTGGAATTGTTATTATTATTTCTGAACAGTTTTTGGTTAAAGATGTTTGGGATATAGGATGAAGTGTGTCAAAGGTGGGTTGGAAAAGGATGGTGCCAGGGACACTTCATCTCGATGAAAAGGGGTTCGTTTTACGTCTCGGCTTTTTTCAGTTCCTTTTTCTCTTCCTCCTCCCTCTGTTCTTAGGGGACAATATGAAGAAGATCGTGGGAAGTGGTGGGGCGTTCAGATTTAGCCTCTCCTATTCTTCGACACGTTTGTTCCTTTCTTAATAATAGTCTTGATGATATTGGTATGGTAAAGGGGAAAAGCTACTTGACTGTCAGCTGGTGTACTTCGTCCTAATGTGCCAGAGTCGTTCAGCAGCTAACGCCCCCCCTCCGCTTTTTATATCTTTTTGTACATTTTACTCCCACCCCCCTTTCTTTTTACTTTTATTCTCCGAATTTCATTTCTTACCCCCCCATCACATTACCTCTTTCGCCCCCCACTTTCTCTCTTAATTTTTCTTTCTTTCTTTCTTTCTTTCACTTGTGAATTTCTATCTCACGTTGTCTTTTCCCCCCTCTCTTGCTCCTACTTTTTGTATCACTTAAAATCTCTGCATTTTCTCTCTTTCTATTATTTCGCGCACCCCCCTCATTCAGATGTCGTTAAAGCCAGGGCTGATTTATCTTGCAACATGAGAGCTATCAACTATGCCCTCCTTCGTATACGCGTGCACACACACACACACACACACACACACACACACACACACACACGTTTCGTAATACAGTGTTATACCCACGCACGAGTACACATCTCTGATCGGATGTCTACTGGTGTTTACTAAATACAAGTGCCGGAACGATTAAATTATTTCCTCCAATTCCCCACGATTCCTATTTGGTACGAAACGTTTATTATTTTACACGTAATTTTCTCCGCGGAACACTTATTTTGTTACAGGAATAAAATTACGTCAAAGATAATTCTTTGTCACGTTTAGTTGAACCGGCAAAGAATCTTAATGTCTTCTAAAAGATAAACAAATTATTAAAAGACAGGGAAAATTCGTTAGAAACAAAGAAATGAATGGTGAACTGTTATGTAATATCAGTCCTCCTGTGTGGCAGCGAATGCTGGACAATTTCCTCACAGATGATGAGGAAACTCCAAAAAAGAGAAACAAAGAAATGAATGGTGAACTGTTATGTAATATCAGTCCTCCTATGTGGCAGCGAATGCTGGACAATTTCCTCACAGATGAAGAGGAAACTCCAAACAAGAGAAACAAAGAAATGAGTGCTGATCTATCATGTAATATTAGTTGTCCTGTATGGCAGCGAATACTGGACAATTTCCTCACAGATGACGGGACCCTAGGGCACCAAAGATACTGTTCTACGGAAAGGTGTTGAGGGTATTATGGAAGAAAAATATCTGCAAGTTGTAAGTTTTGAGGAGAATGAAAATGAAAAGAACACTTAGAAACAATAAAGAAACGGCTGAAATTTCTTGGACATAATAAGGAAAGAGCGTTTGGAGAATTTGACACACATAAGACATATTGAAAAGCAAAACGGATTATCAACCCATTGTAGGTTATTTAAAGCCAGAAAATAGTTTAGATTGTAAGATTTTGGGGGGATTATAATGGTTTAGTAATACAAGTCTTACTAATTAACCCATAGCAGGAGGGAGAAGAGGTGGATTCATACCTTTGCCAAGCGTATATGCGCGTGAGTGAATATAACGAACTCGGCTCTCCGATTAACAATTCTGAGACATTATTTATTACGCCACCCGCACATCCAAGCTTACAGCCCCTGGTATTTCCAAGCGGTCACCCATCTAGATACTGAACAGGCTAGTCGTTGCTTAACTTCGGTGATCGTACGAGAAACGGTGTTTTAACGTGATGTAGCCGTGAGCCTAACTATCCTGTGTATATGGATGTCAGAACAGTAACTGGACGGGATAGTAGGGGCTACAAAGTATAGGAACTCGTGGAGAACCTTGAACGGCCACATCCTGAAAGGATACGGTATATAAAACAAAAAGATGCTCATTTTATTATTTGAAAATTTCCTTCCGGCATGACTATTCCAGACGGGACTTGAATTTTGTATCGAAAGTATATGTAGAAGTTTACATACATAAATACATACATACATACATACATATATACATATATATATATATATATATATATATATATATATATATATATATATATATTATATTATATTATATTATATTATATATATATATTATATTATATTATATTATATTATATATATATATTATATATTATATATATATATTATATATATATATATATTATATATATTATATATAGCAGGAATCGTCACCCGTTTTGGCCATCTGTCTTGATGTTAATACGGTTATGGTTTATTAATCTGTATGCACAGGCATCCTAAACAAACGTACGTACACACGCTTGGATATCCACATAGCCACACTTAAACGCCTTTGCGCGCTTTCACGCATCCCTATTTATTATAATGTATGAATACACGCACGCACGCACAGTGTCAGATGAAAAGGCGTTGCTGCAAACTTATGAGAATTTTGGCGCGCGCGGGAAAGCTTTCGCGTAAACATTTGCATACAATCACATGGACAGTTGTCATTTTCAAACCAACGCTCTCTCTCTCTCTCTCTCTCTCTCTCTCTCTCTCTCTCTCTCTCTCTCTCTCTCTCTCTCTACGAGGGAGTATTGAAAAGCTCTTGGCCCACCCACTTCCCAAAATGTGAGCAGATGACCAGTCATTAAATTTTTTTTTTCTTTCTTTTCGAGTCCCTCCTTGGTCGGGTTGAAAACTTTTCAGCACCTCTCGTATCTCACTTTTGATTGTTTTTTTTTATTGCTTATTCTTTTCTCTTTTCCATCTCTAATTCCTTCTCAGTCTTTTTCTCTTTATTGTTTTCATTCACCCCACTACCTTTTTTTTTCCTTTATCTTTTTCAACTGTTTTATCTTTGATAGTGATTCACGCACACACACACACACACACACACACACACACACACACACTAAATCCCTGCAGATGTTTTGTTTGAATAGCTCAGCGTTTATCAACTTTTTTACCCTTGTGGAAC
The DNA here is from genome assembly GCA_964036315.1 of Acanthosepion esculentum. Taxonomy (NCBI): domain Eukaryota; kingdom Metazoa; phylum Mollusca; class Cephalopoda; order Sepiida; family Sepiidae; genus Acanthosepion; species Acanthosepion esculentum. Next base: position 66,054,716 of record OZ038505.1, read on the forward strand.
CCTTGAAATAGTTTTCATATCTCGGGAAACTCTGCATAAAAATTAGTATATACCATTATTAATATCTCTCTCTTTTATAATTTTATCGTAGTTCACTTGGTAAAGTTAATATATGGACACCGCGCATGCGTGCTGTACTCGACTGAGTCACTCAGTGATCCACAAATCCGCCACGTGCAGTTCCTGTCCAGTGAAAACGGTTTGACACTGACGTCATATAGACATCGCTAAATACATTATTATAATTTTAAATAATATAAGATCTTAAAGCCTTTATTATAATAAACTAGGATTTTCCAACAATATAACACATATGTGTATAGTAAAATTACGATTATAAAATTAAAGAAAAAAATTAATTAAAAATAGATTAGTCAATTTATCGCTATTTCTTGCGGAAGCTCTAGCGATCTTTTGCGCAACCCTAGTGTTTCGGGGAACAACGGTTGTGAAACACTGGTCTAAACTTTTATATTGATCACATGATTGACCTTTATCTCATTCAAAAATGTCTTAGCTATCAGCTACATAAAACCGTTTTATTTTATCAATGTTTAAAAATAACTTCAGCTTAATGAACCCTGTTCTTCTTGAAGAGGACAGTTTGTTACATCTCATTGACCGGCGCTCTAGAACCACAAATAAAAAATTACCAAATAACAGCAAATAATATCAATTGATTTTTTAAATATTTCTATCATAGTTCACGCCGTAAACATAATATATGGACACCGCGCATGCGCCCTATAAACGATTCAGTCACTCAATGGCACACGGATCCGTCATGTACAGGTCCGGTCCACTAACATTTAGCGATGCCTATATGACGTCAGTGTAAAATCGCGTCTCCTAACCAGAGTACGCGATTTTACATTGACGCCATATAGACCTCACTAAGTGCATTCCTTATGATTATTATAATTTTAAATAATATAAGGCGTCAGGTCTATACGAACAGTTTCTTTTCTCGCACTTCTCGTTTGTGGAACTCTCTTCCGTTTTCGTGATTTCCTGTCAAATTTGTTCTTCAAAAATTCAAATGCAATGTCAATCGTTATCTACTGTCTTCCTGATTACTCTTCTATTGTTCTCGCTCATTCGTAATGTTTCTGTTTTCGAATTCTTTCACACTCAGTAACCCTTTGTGTCTTAGTGGCTTTATTGCCTTGCATGGAGTGAATTTGATTAAAGAAAGGTTAAAGCCTTTATTATAATAACCAAGGATTTTCCAACAATAAGTAATATAGAGTAAAATTATGAATTTAAAATTAAACAAAAATTATTCAAAAATACATTAGCCTATTTATCACTTTTTCTCGCGGAAACCAAGGGGTCCGTGGGCTCATCGGTTGAGAAACACTGGAATAGATGATGATGATTGTTTTTATACTTAGACGTCTCTCTTTAAAACGACTGTGACAGCGACCAAACAACTTTTTTGACATGTGCTTTCACATCTTCTCTTTTAATATTTGTGAATTGTGAATACGATTCTGGGAAAAATAGTAAAATGGTTTCCATAGGCTTCTTCACTCTTTCTTAAAATTTTGAATTGTCATTCACATATACTGGTTGCCAACCAAGACTATCTTATCGATAGCGGAGAAGAACTGAAGAATCTATCCCTTTCCCAAGAGCATGAGCAAATTGTTTAAACCGGAATATGAACCAACAATATATATTAGGTTGGTGCAAAAATAATGTCGTTTTTTGACGTTCAAGATCATGTCAAAAAACGACATTATTTTTGCACCAACCTAATAACATTTAAATTTATTCTCAATTTGATTGATGTCCCTTAAATTACTTAGACATCTTCTTCCAAGTTCTCTTTTAGGAACAGCACAGTACCCATAAAAATGACGGGATTATTTATTATGTATCGGCACTTCTGTTTAAGACCAGAGTATCTGTACTCTCTGTTTTCTGATTATTTTACCACATTTGTCCGGTTTTAGATAGATCGTAGTGTAGTATCAGTTCTCCTCTCTTAATTATAAGAGGAGTTCAAATTCCAGCCTTATTTGCCGCCTTCACTTTTTACAAATCCCTACCCGTCTCTTCTACGCCCGCCAGCAATGAGTTAAACAGTAGGATAGACTGAGTTCACTAGCCTTGCGTTGCTGCCAGTCTAGGAGAAGGCCGATTCTGAATTCAATACCGTGAAGAAAGCAACGGGTAATCGCTCCAATATCCCTCCCAATAAGTCACAGTAATTCCCAAATATTAAACTGAAAAGGAATCTATGGAGAGCCATGATCGCCTACATAATGAAGAGACATTATTATTATTATTATTATTATTATTATTATTAAGTATAGTTAATCCTAATTATATCTGTAAGAGAAGGGCTTTCTTTTCTTTGGGGAGGTTTACAGTCCACTTGGGTATTCAGGGTTTTAGAGCAATAGACTGATTTTTAAAAAGGGACCCTTTTAGTTGATGCCATTTGCATTTTCCATCAACACCAAAACCACGAATCACCAGTCCTTGTCACTGTTACTAAATCATGTACCTGTATGATTATTGGTAACAATTGCTTTTTTACAATGACGTTCATCTTGTACAAGGCCCAAGAGCCACTCGAGGTAGATGGTTACAGAGTAAGAGGCACAGTTTATGGGGATATATGGGGAAGATAACGGTTAACCCTAGACTCAGATTAAGATTGTAGTGATCGGGGAAGCAACCTCTTGGGAGTCGGTTCCACAAAGCAGCGGTTCGTGGAGAGAAGCTGCTCAAGTAGAACTTCGATCTCACCAATGGAATATGAAGGATGAGGGCGGTTCTCTACAATGCTCGTTACGTGGTAGGTCTTGGCTGTGAACGTTAGAACTGGTGGAATGTAGTTCGTCTGAACACTTTCCATGGAGACGAGACTTGCGACGTTTCGTCTGTGAAAAAGGGGTTGCTGGATGGAAAATAATTAACCGCTCACAAAGAAAGTGAAGACTGTGTAGCTGCTGACCATATATGGCAGCAATACTCCCCTTTCGGACTGATCTGGCTCTTGTAAAGATAGAGGGTAACTGGAGGAGTCAGATACTTGCTGGAACGAAATTAAATATGGCACAAAGCAAAATTGGAGATTGTAAGACTGTGTTGCGCTGATCGTATAATCACGATGTTACGAACCGACGCTCTACTCCACTAGGCCATTGTCTTTAGGAAAATTTGGTGTAGTGAACTTGGAGCCTTAAAAACGGGAAAACATTACTAGAGATGAGAAATCACACTCATTTGCTTATAATTGATGGGCTGATTCGTTTTTAAGGAGTGTCAACACTTTGCAGGTTATTTAAAGCCAGAAATATTTTTTAGATTCTAAAATTTTTTTATTTATTTTGAGATGACAATGATTTCGTGCTACAAATCTTACTTGTTAAACTCATAACTAGAGTATGGGAGAAAAGGTGGCTTCATGCCTCTCCCAGGGTTATTTGCGTGTAAGTTACTATAACAAACTCAACTTAAATTAGGATTTGGCTCTCCGATTAACAATTCCAAGCCATTGTCCATTACCCCGTCCTGGGTATGACGATAAACTACATCCGCGTCCAGGGTAAGACAATAAACTACGTCCAACAGCAAGGCCTCTGATCAGGAGGCTTTGAGGAGCGTGGAACCTTCTCTTAATTGCTGGTGTTCTCAGGTCCACCCTGACCAGGGGTGGTAGCACCTGTTAGGGTCCCAGCTATGGGCAAATAGTTAACCCCTAAACTGAGGTAAAATGC
>OZ038505.1:66068449-66113449 GCA_964036315.1 Acanthosepion esculentum
ATGTAGGAAACCTAAGAGTGAATGTGATCTTAAGACGGATCTGAATTCAAATGCAGGAAACCCACAAGGAAATATCATCTTGAGACGGATCTCAGATCAAATGCAGAAAACCTAAGAGTGACGTATCTAAAATCAAATGCAACTAACTTCGACTGAAATTTTCTTTGTATATTTCCTTTTTACCTCCGGGTAAGTAATTCGTTTCATCGTTTTTTTGTTTTTGTTTTTTTGTTTTTTTTTATCCCCTTGTGAATAGATATAAATTTTGAGTAAAGGTTTCTTGCTTTTGATTTTAGATGCACCTCGATATCTTTCAATCACAGAATGTATCTATCTCTTTAGCATTTATTTGGTCTCATGTATAATGCTCTCGGAACAATTGAATAAGATACTCTTTTCTACTTTTCGTAATCAAGGCATATTTGAGCGCCAATTTTGATACCGGTTCTTGTTATTGGAAAAAGTTATTTTCTTTTGAAGGGCCAATATATGAACTATCTGAGATTGAATCAACACGCAAAATTAAAATGTTTTTCGGAATTTTATAAACATGTAAACTGTTTAACAGATTTTCCAAACCTTTCTTCCTCCTTACGTGTCCCAGAAATTTCAACTGCCTCTTCTTATTGTTAAGTATAAGTTTCCTTTTTGTTTCAAAACTTCGTCTTTGATCACATGTTCCCTTTATGGAATCCTCAGCATCCTTTTGTAGAACCACATTTCTGTTGCTTCAAGTCACTTCATCTTTGAGGAGATTGTCCAGGCATTCACTGCTATACATGCTGACAGATATCACGTAAGAGTTAAGTATTCTTTTCTACGTTTATAACGAAGTCTTTTAGTCCCTTAATACTCTGCAGGAATTCAGCTTCGGATCTCAGAATCACACTTTTCGTCTTCTGTTAAATTGTTTTCTGTCCCAGATATTTAATTTTTTTTACTTGTTTGATTTTGGTATCCCCGATTTGTAATTTGCATTTTCGGCTCATCCTTTTGCTGACAACCATGCATTCTGTCTTCTTGTAGTTTATATTTAGTCCTTTCTTCTTGCTTTCCTTCACTACCTTCTGTAGGATCTTTTGTAGTTTCTTTTCAGATGACCAACACTCATCTGCATGTCTTATATTGTTAAGATTGTGGCTTCCAATAATAAATCCTTGCAGGACTTGTAATTCTATCAGAATTGCTTCACTGTAGTTGAATAAATTCGCTGAGAAGACACATACTGGTCTTACGCCCCTTTCTATTTTTGTACATCTGCTGAACGCATTTTCTATCCATATGCAGGCAGGTTGCTGTCATTATAGATTATTCTAATGTCTTTCCCGAATATGTGAAGGATGTCAGTATAGATTATTCTAATGTCTTTCTCGAATATGTGAAGGTTGTCAGTATAGATTAATGTCTTTCCCGAATATGTGAAGGTTGTCAGTATAGATTAATTTAATGTCTTTCCCGAATATGTGAAGTTTGTCAGTATAGATTATTCTAATGTCTTTCTCGAATTTGTGAAATTTGTCAGTATAGATTAATTTAATGTCTTTCCCGAATATGTGAAGGTTGTCAGTATAGATTATTCTAATGTCTTTCCTGAATTTGTGAAGGTTGTCAGTATAGATTATTCTAATGTCTTTCCCGAATATGTGAAGGTTGTCAGTATAGATTAATGTCTTTCCCGAATATGTGAAGGTTGTCAGTATAGATTAATTTAATGTCTTTCCCGAATATGTGAAGTTTGTCAGTATAGATTATTCTAATGTCTTTCCCGAATTTGGGAAGGTTGTCAGTATAGATTAATTTAATATCTTTCTCCAATATGTGAAGGTTGTCAGTATAGATTATTCTAATGTCTTTCCCGAATATGTGAAGGTTGTCAGTATAGATTATTCTAATGTCTTTCCCGAATATGTGAAGGTTGTCAGTATAGATTAATTTAATATCTTTCTCCAATATGTGAAGGTTGTCAGTATAGATTATTCTAATGTCTTTCCCGAATATGTGAAGGTTGTCAGTATAGATTAATTTAATATCTTTCTCCAATATGTGAAGGTTGTCAGTAGAGATTATTCTAATGTCTTTCCCGAATATGTGAAGGTTGTCAGTATAGATTAATTTAATATCTTTCTCCAATATGTGAAGGTTGTCAGTAGAGATTATTCTAATGTCTTTCCCGAATATGTGAAGGTTGTCAGTATAGATTAATTTAATATCTTTCTCCAATATGTGAAGGTTGTCAGTATAGATTATTCTAATGTCTTTCCCGAATATGTGAAGGTTGTCAGTATAGATTAATGTCTTTCCCGAATATGTGAAGGTTGTCAGTATAGATTAATGTCTTTCCCGAATATGTGAAGGTTGTCAGTATAGATTAATGTCTTTCCCGAATATGTGAAGGTTGTCAGTATAGATTAATGTCTTTCCCGAATATGTGAAGGTTGTCAGTATAGATTAATGTCTTTCCCGAATATGTGAAGGTTGTCAGTATAGATTAATTTAATGTCTTTCTCCAATATGTGAAGGTTGCTGAGCAACTCTAACAGATCTTTGTGGCGAACTTTATCGAACGCCTTTGCGTAATTTATAAAGCACAGGTACATGTCCTTCTGCATTTGCATCACTCTTTCTGATAACATTCTGAGCATAATTATCACGTGTTCCTTGTTTTACTCACAGTACAGATTGAGGGACAGAGGAAAGCATCATACTTGATGGGTTTGAGTCAATTTATGATAGAACTGGATTTGGGAGAAATAACAAAAAGAGCTACAAAGGACAGGAAGATGTGGAGGGTCATGATCGCCTACGTCCTGACGGGACACGGCATACAAAAGAAGAAACTGCGTATAACTGATCTACTGTGAAAAAACTTAGAAAAGATTTTACAAAAAATATATATCTAGCAACGACAGTGGGTGCTATTGGTAAAATACAAAACCCTTAACACATCCTAGCAACCAATAATGGATCCTTCGATGGACCCTTCCTTCAACATGGCATTTGCAAAATAAAAAGTAAAGCGCCATAGAATCCAATAATATTTTATAAAGTGCTATGGTTGAATGAGATCTTTGTCTGACTTTTGGGGGGTCATACTTGTCATTTATTCAATTCGTGGTCTACTGGCTTCAGAAATCATTTGGAGGAATGTGAAGGATGACCAGAAAACCAACAACATAAACATCAGGTGCTCTTTCTGCCATCTCCCGGGTTACTTTCCATGGATAACAGTTGGAAACATTGCATACTGACTAACAGATACTTAGAAACGCCTTGTGGGTGAACGTATTATCAGTATCTATAAAACGCAATGACTCTCTGCCATCATAATGAGTGGTTTACAAGTTTCCCAAGACACCCATCTCGCAGGAAGCTAACAATTCCCTGTTATAGACGCCAGCTCAACCAGCGGAGTTCACCTGTGGATTATACATCAACTATACTGAGCAGACCTTAATTGCAGTTTCGGTGGTGGGCGGATAATTTAACGTGAACATTTAACAATGTTCACACCCTCAGTCAAGATGACTTATGACTTCGTGCTAGGACAACCATCGACGCCTTCCGAAATGTTCCGTCTAACCAATGTCACTCACAAGACTTGGGTTAACTCGTGGTATGCGTTTCAGTCACTTTCGTAATGTGGCACCCGCTGGGATTACCCCAACCCAGATCGATGTTATCAAGAAGCCACCATGGTGGGATTTGAACCTACGTCTCATGGCCAGACTGTAAAGGACCACTCGGCTCATAATATATATATTATCCCTCTATCTCTCTCTCATATATATATCTCTCTGTCTATCTCTCTCTCTCTCTCCACACACACACACACATATATATATATATATATATATATGAGATGAGGTATTGTAATTATTTGCACTATTTAGAACATTAGGACTGTTATCCTCATCTTTATGTCCATATCTACATCGTTGTGGCTGTTCTTCTAAATAAAGGTCTCGGTTCCAAATACCTGAAGAAGGCCGGAGCGTACAACGGCCGAAACATCGTGAATATGGCAATAAAAATGAGGGCAACAGTTCAAACGATATAAGTAGTTTATATAATATATATATATATAGAGAGAGAGAGAGAGGGGGGTGCCGCATGTTTTGTTGATCGTGTAGACAAGTTCTGTCTACTTATTTTCAATAGGATCCTTTCATATTCGCGGATAAGCTTTTTTGGTGTCGTTTTTGAAGGACGAGAGAAAATCGCCATGTTGATATATATTTCTTTTATTTCAAAATGCTTGTCCGTAAAAATGAAAGGATCCAATTGAAAATAAGTAGACAAAACTTGTCTATTTATTCAATGAAACATGTCTCAATATATTATTATTATTATTATTATTATTATTATTATACATATTAAACTTTTTGGGGATCTTATTAAAAGTGTACCAGCATGCGCGTTACTAAAAGTTTCACGTTAATAAAATATCCCGTCGTTTAGAATAGGTCCTATGTAAGACATATTAGTAACTTTCATGCTTGGTATGTTTGTAACAAAGTAATCTTTACACTCGACGTGGCTCTGTCTAAAAAATATTAAACGTTATATTTTTTTAAAAAGCCACCATTTGTTTCGATGAATTGTATTTCAGTATCTGTCTCTGTTTCTGAAATGAGGTATTGTTGCCCTCATTTCAGTTTCTGTTATTTCCCTTTAGTAACTCAACTCTCCCAGTTTTTATTAATCTCTGCTGTCGCCAGGTATTGAACTCATAACTCTTTGGGTCAAGACATTAGATTACTTCAACCAACGCTTTTTATCCACTGGGCCATGTGTCCTTGTTTTCATTACCTGGCCACGGCAGAGATGAACAAAAACTTGGTGAGTTGAGTTACTAAAGGGAAATAACTGATACTGAGATATCTGGAAGAGGCATGGCACATGGAAGTAGAACAATCTACCCCGATGGACGAAATCAATGATTCGGTTCGAAATTCCACGATAAAGGACAATAAAAGAACAGGTTTCGGGAAGACAGAAGAAGGCGATTGGCGTTGCATTTAAATATTTGAACATCGTAGTTATCATAGAAGCAAGGAAACGGAAGGGAGTTTCAAAGCTGGGAAGTGCGAGAAAAAAATCTGTTGGAGTAGAAGTGGCGGTTACATTTAACTAATTCAACATTAAAAGGATAGGACCTAGATGCCAGTCTAGTAGCACGCTTAAACACACGTAGTACGGACACCAGGGAAAAAAAATCTCGTCAGAGCAATAGCCATGAAAATATTTGTAGAAAAGACAGAGGGAGGCCCCGTTAAAAAGGTGAGAAAGTGAACTCAAGATACCAAGTCAGGATCGATTACATTGCAGATCCTTGTTTGGATTTTGCCAAGAACCTTGAGATGAGTAACAAGAGCACCAGACCAGATATGGCAACAGTATTCAATGCACGGGCGAATGGTAGATTTGTAAATGTGCAAGATGGACTCTAACGAGAAAAATCTTCTGGCACGACACAGATGCCGTTGTATAAGACGCACGCTCTTATGTCTACTAAAACTCAGTGCTATGTACACATGACACATATATTCATTTTCTTTTACACTTTATTTTTTATTCTTTGTCTACAAAGATAATCCGAAATATAAAAATGGTTCCCGCTTCTGATACAAATGTCAACGTTTCAACCCTAACAGTTTTACGAGCGATCATTTTCATTGTTAGACCTTCATGCTACCGCCTACCCTGTATGACTTTTTTGTTTTCTTTTTGACCTCTACTTTCTTGTCTTCTCGCTTTGTCGCTTACCCTTTTCTTTTCTTCATCTCTTTCTTCATCTCTTTCTTCTCTCTTTCTTCTCCATTTTTAATTTCTTTCTCTGTTCTCCCTTTGTTTTTCTTTCCCGTTCTTTCTTTCTTTCTTTCTTTCTTCGTTCAAGTTATTCGTCGTCTTTCTTTAACGCCATCCTTTCCGGTTTTATTTTCCCTTCCTCTTCCTCGTTTTTATTCTCACTTCTCGACTTTTCTTCTTCCTTCCCGCTTTTCTTTATTCTTTACATTTCCCTTCTTACTTTTCGTTTTTTTCTTACTTCTGTTTTTTTTTTTTTAATTCTTTGTTGCTATTCTTGTTCTTTCTGTTTTTCTTCTTCCTTCCAGCTTTTCTTCTTCCTTCCGGCTTTCCTATATATTTTCTATTTTCCTCAGATTTCAACTTCCTTCCCGTTTTTCCTGTTTTTCTTCCTTCCTTCTTGGTTTTCTACTTCTTTCCCGTTTTTCATGTTCTTATTCCTTCCGCTTTTCTTTATTCTTTCCGTTTTTATTCATAATTCCCGTTTTACTTCTTTCTTTATTCTTACGATTTTCTTCTTACCTTCCTTCTTTTTGCTTCACCTTTTGCTTTCTTCTACCCATTTTTCTTCCTCTTGATCTTCTTCTTCTTCTTTCCTGTATTTCATTTTCCCCGTTTTTCTTCTTTTCTTTTCTTTTTTCTTCTCGCTCCCTTTCACTTGTTTTTCTTTTCTATATCTTTCGAGCAAGTTTTAATTGTATTTCTCAACTTCTCCGTTTTTTTCTTTCCTTCCTTTCCATTTCACAACCTCTTCATCTTACTGTTCGCTTTTTCGTCGACCTTTTTTTCTTCTCTAGGCCATTATTTCATTTCCTTCCTTCGCCTCCATTTCGTCTCTGGTGCCTTCTTTTTGAAAATCAAACCTTTTCCTTATTCCACATATTCTTAATTCGATAAATCTCCTTGAATGTTTTTACCTTCCAAACTTCTATTATGTATTTATCTTTTTTTTTTCTTCTGTTTTCTACGCTTTGTTTTTCTCTCCCGTAGTTTTTGTTAAGCCAATGTCATTATGTTTGCTGTGTTCTGCAAACGAATTGTATTGCAATCCGCTAATAAATGTCTCTACCCCCACGTGCTTATTTTACCTGATGTTTACCTTTTTCTGAATTCTTTAGACTATCACTTTTTACTTCCTTTTTTTTTGTTTAATTTTGTTACGTTTTCGATGTGTCTTCCTTCCCGCTTTTCTTTCTTCTTTCCGTTTTCCTTCTTCCTCATCGTTTTTCTCGTTAATTCTCGCTTGTCTACTTCCTTCCCGTTTTCTTCTTCTTCTTCCTTCTTATTTTTCTTTATCTTCTTCCTTGTCCTTTTTCTAATTCCTTCCCGTTTTCTTCTTCTTCCTTCACATTTTTCTTCTTCATGTTTCACATTTTTTCAACTGCCTTCCCGTTTTCTTCTTCCTTCTCATTTTTCTTTTTCTTCTTTTTTATTTTTCTACTTCCTTCCCGTTTTTCTTCTTTTCCTTTTCATTTTCCTTCTTCCTTCTCGGTTTTCAACTTGCAGTTTTTCTTGTTTTTCTTCTTCTTTCTCGTTTTTTTAAATTCTTCCCGTTTTCCTTCTTCTTCATTTGCCTTCTCGCTTGTCTACTTCCTTCCCATTTTTCTAAGTTCTTCCATTTTGATTTTTCTTCTTCCTTCCCATTTTTCTTTAATCTTTCCGTTTTTCTTGTTTTTCTTCCTTTTGTTTTTTTTCTTCTCGTTTTCTTTCTTCCTCCTTGTTTTCCTTCTTACTTCTCACTTTTCGACTTTCTTCGCTTTTTTTCTTGTTCCTCTTCCTGTTTTTCTTCTTCCTTCCCGCTTTCCTTTGTTCTTTCCGTTTTATTCTTCATTCCTGTTTTTCTTCTGAATTCTGTAGAGTATCAGTTCTTTCCTTTTTTGTTTTATTTTGTTAAGTTGTCGACGTCTCTTTGGCAGGAATGTAAAGCGCTATGCTAGAAAAGAAATAAAAATTAGAAAATGCTAATAAACAAGAAATTGTTAGCTGGAAGCTCATCTTGAACCAGCGCCTCCGTGATTGGCAGTCTGAAGTGTTGCTGTTACACATTCCGTTTTTTATTGTCGATGCCTTTACTTTTGGGCTTCGTTCACCGCTCTCGTCTCCACCCAAAAGCTTTTGGGGGGGGGTCTTTATTTTCTACTCCGACTTTCTCTCTCTCTCTCTCTTATCGACTCCCCCGAGATCATCACATCATTCACTTTTTCTTTTTTATTTGGCCATTGTTTGTTCATTTTATCTCTTCTTTATCCTTTTCATACATTACTCTCTCTCTCGTATCTCTCTCTCTCTCTCTCTCTATATATATATATATATATATATATGTAAGTAACTCTACTAATTCGCTAAAAAAAGAGCATACCATGATGAAAAAAGGCTCCAAACTTGATAAAAACAAAATTTTATCATCAAAATGTTTATGTTATTAAGAGGAAGGACCAAAGTATTTTCTTATTATTTTTATTAATTTTTTAACCATTTCTAGCACGTTCGAAATATTTTTTGCGTCACAAATACTTTCACGGTAACTGCTCCGATGAGCTGCTTTCGCTGGTTCCTAGACTTCATGAATTTAAACGTTCAACTAGGCTGGCATCTCGCTCTCACTGTCGAAACTGTTAAATGTAGCCGTCTCTTCTAATTCAATAGCTTCATGTCTCGCACTTCTCGCCTGTGGAAGTCCCTCCCCTTTTCCTGTTTCCCTGATAGCTAAGTATTCAAATGTAATACCAACCGCCCTTTCCAGATGCCTTGATCTATCCCCTATCTTTCTCTTCATCCTTTCCTCTATCACTCCTCTTTGCTCTCGCTCCAACTCTCTGTAACCCCTTGCGTGCTAGTGGCTTCCCGCCTTGCTTGGGGTGAAACACTTAAAAAAAAATATATATATATATACAGTATATTTATCTCTGTGTGTGTGTATGTGTGTGTGTGTGTGTGTGTGTGTGTGTGTGTGTGTGTGTGTGTGTGTGTGTGTTTGTAGAATGTATGTTTGTGTCTCTGTTGCATTGGCTAAAATGTAGGGGAAATGAGAGTGAAAAGATTATATAGCACCAGTCTAAACATGAAAGGTCTGCCTACATTGAAAGCCATTACTACCGTAGTGAGATCATTCTTCTCCGAGCTCCATCTTAAATGGTAAGGTAGACTTGGATATCTAGCCTTGGATGCCAGCCAGTGTAGATGAAGAGCTACTCTGAAGGCAACCGAAAACCACTCTATCTAAAATTTAGGACAATTCGCTGCGAATAAAGAAAGGAATCGGTGGAGATCCATGTTCGTCTACATTGTAAAATAAAATAAGCATAGTACCCGTCAAAACTGACGGGGTTATTTACGCATTGGAAACGGAGAAAAGAGAGAGGTCTGAAGTAATAGAGGATAAAAAGAAGAAAGTAATAAAAGGGTATCAGAATGAGAGAAGGAAAAAGGGGAATTAAATAGTGTCGTCTATGTCGTTTTTACTCGTGAACATATATGTATATATTTGAATCAGATTATCATTATTATTGTTATTAGTAGTAGTAGTATTTACCCTGCGTCGTACGAGTTGTCTTTAAGCCTAAATCAGGGCTTACGTCCACATCACGTTGAAACACCGGTTCCTGGTCAGTACCCAGTGGGTGGCTGCTTGGAAATACCAGTTGCTGTAAGGTTGGATGTGCGGCTGTTGTAATGGATAATGGCTCGAAATTGTTAATCGGGGAGCCGAGTTACAATTCGTGTTGGGTTCGTTATATTCACTCACGCGAAAATAGTTTTGGCAAAAGTATGAATTCACTTCTTCTCCCTCCAGCTACCGGTTAATTAGTAAGTTTTGTATCATTAAATCATTATTATCTCAAAAAAAATTTACAATCTAAAAATAAATATTTTCTGGCTTTAAATAAACTACAAAGTGTTGACAAACCGTAGAAAATGAATGAATTAACCAATCAATACAGTTGGTTCCTAAAATCAGAATTTACCTTTCCCTCAACCTAATAGATGATTTTAATAATGCTGGCATTCCAACGACTTCGATTTCTCCTCGGATTTCCAATACTTTGAAATACTTTCTCAAAACTGTTCCCAGTGCGCTGAGGATAATGGGTACAACCGTTATTCTCAGTTGGGTTTGATATATTCACTTACGCACAAATACTCTTGGGAAAGATATGAATCCACCCCTTCTCCCCCCATATACGGGCTAATTATTAAAAATTGTATCACTAAATCGTCATTAACTCAAAAAAATTCCTACAAAATATTTTTCTGGCTTTAAATAACCTGCAAAGGGTTGATAAGCCGTAGAAAATGAATCAATCAAACCAAGTATAACCCGAAGACTTCAAGAGAAAAGCCTTTTTGTATCAGAAGATGCAAACAGATGAGGTGTCATACAGTCAGAGAGAAAAACAATGTATTTTGTGGTCAGTGCTTGGAGAGAAATCTTCGCCAAATGTCAGAAGTGCACGTGTCTATGATTCCTTGCAATGCGATTCGCATATTTTCGGGCCGCTAGGAATTTGAACCACATGTTTCTTTACTCTTTTGTTTTGTTTTTAATAAAAGAAGTTAAATAACATATTTACATATGTTTATCTATATTTAGTGCAAGAGTTCTATAATTTAATTGTCTAATTTTATAACTTATTCCACAAATAAACATTCTCTCAATAGGAGTAGATAGGTTTGCCTATGGTCTGGCTCATACTCCTCCTCGATCATTTGAACAGGAGTAGAGGTTGATCCCTTGTTCCCTTTTAGGATTGGGTTCCCGGTTCCTTGTAAAGCAGTGGTTCCCAACCGATTCTTGGCTATACTCACTATGATATTTCTAAAATTCTGTGCCCCCTGTATTATTTAATTATTATATATTCAAACTTTTACAGCAATTCACGTGAAGAAAGTTTAAAAGGCCATTAACTTGGTTTTAAAACATGCCTCCAAAAACCATGGCGTCCATGAACGAGAAAAAATTTTAAAAAACTGTTAAATATATATAGTTTCAAAACATATAATAGAGAACTGAAAAGCAGAAATTTAAAATATTTGAATGAAGGTTTATTCTGCAATATACTTTAATCATTTTAATCAAGAAATAATAATGCAAAATGAAATTTGAGCTCATCACAAAATGACTGTTAGTGAGATCCTTGTGCGTCATGTCTGCTACAGATTTTATATTGGGCACTAAGTTTAGTCAACTTAAGCCTCAAGTCTCCTCGTGTAGTGATATCCAGTCGATTTCTTTTTTTTTTTCAATAACAAATCATTTACGGCACTAAAGCCACATTCAATTAAATATGAAGATGGGAAAGGTAACAACAAATTTCTTGCGACGGCGGGGTTGAATTGGGGTATTTAGTTACAGTCTCACCCCAAAGCCCTGCCGTCACACCTTTTAGATTGAATAAAATCTTAGCATTTTGCATACCCGAGAGTTCTTCTTGGTATTGCATCGAAAGATCAGAAATATCCACTAGCATTGGCTGCATCACCCATGTTGGAAAATCAATTTGTTTTAGATCAGAAGGAAGGGTGCATATCCCACGCAAGTCCCACCAAAATATTACCATGCCTCACCGGTGGGGCATGCATCCCATGTTGGGGATTATTGTTCTAAAATCTTTTCCTTTTCTTCCATTTTTGTCGGCCCCTCGCGCTTGGTGGCATTATCCCTTGCTTGGGTGGTGCTTCTTACGCTGTAAACCTCTAGCTCAAAGGGCTCTTAGACTTGTACAGGGTTAACATCATTGTAAAAAAATCTGATTGTACATTATTCGTTCTCACTAAGTATGTGTATTTTTTAATCATTAACTGTAATACATATATATATATATATATATAATGTAAGCTTAACACGAAACAAACAAAAATTTTAAAACGTAATCATATCAGCAACCTGGTCATATTGTTTTACTGACACGAGACATGTAAGTGGCTGGTATCTGTATTAACAACGAAACATTTCATTATTTCATGTAGTGAGGCCAGGTTGAGTGAGAGATAAACGTATAAAGTCAGATTTTGTTTGATAATATAGGATAACCTATTTTCTGCCATATAGCACGCACCTTCAATTTGCTGTAGAATATTTAGGAAAAAACTCATAATATCTTACTGATAATTCATTAATATATATATATATATATATATATATATATATATATATATATATATATTATAAAGAGGTAATAATACAAAGAATTAGTAATATTAATGTAATTAATGGCGAATTCTCTTTGCTAACAAACTTAATAAAGCATTAACTTACTAGCAATCCACTGAATGATGCGACCCTTATGTATAAAATTGTTGTCAGGTGGATCTGGTGTATTTTTTGAGAGCAACATATACTTTCGAAACATCATGTTTTCATCATCAAGCTGTAATTTTTTTCATTTACAAATAAATCTCCAAGACGAAATAAATATATTGTAGGCTGAAAGTTGTTTTTTTTTTAAGAATATGTTATTTATTAACGGTTATATATGTTTTCGAAATTACTTGCTGCTCTAAAAAGTAAGTAATATGCTTATATAAAGTCTGTTAGCGAAGAGAATTCGCCATTAATTAAATTAATATTACTAATTGATTCTTTGTATGATTACCTCTTTATAATATAAAATATATGCTACCCAATATATATATATATATAGAGAGAGAGAGAGAGACAGAGAGAGAGACAGAGAGTGATTGAAAAGTAACTCCCAATTTTAAAATACTTATAATTTATTTATTAACAATAATTTTTACAAGAAATGGATACGAGAAGTAAGCGTTTAGCATGAGGTCTTATTTAAAATTTGATATGGGCACCAGATTTCGCTACCGGATTCTCGAGCCGCCCAGGAATCGCGTCAACTGATTTCACGTTCTTCCAAAGTTTTGTTTTGTTATAGTAGACTTACGCCTTTAACCAATATATATATATATATATATATATATATATATATATATATAAAGTGACGAATCCGGGGTGGAGGTATCTGACTTGTCGAGCCTAGCCCGAGTGATTAAACATTCAAGTATATCTATTTCAAAGACACAAAAATCTTTCGCAGTGCGTCGTTTTCATTCTTGACTTCAGCTGGATCTAAAATTGATAGTTGCAACTCCGAAATATATTTTGTTGATATTGTTCATAGTAAATAAATTAAGTAAGTAAAAAAAACAATGAAAATAAATTAATGTGGCTAGTCGGGCTGCGTAGATCTGAGCCCTATCAGGCTGAAGATATACTTAATAGGCAATGTATTTCTTGCTTTAATTTTATAAATAATCTTTTAAAAATCTCTAATGACTTGTATGCTCTGTTTTTCAAAGAACACGTTTTTATTTCAACTCATTATTTTCAAATGTCCATTTTAAATAATTTATTGCGTACATTATTAGGTTTTTAGAGGAATGTATCAATTTAAAAAGTGCAAATTAAATTTAGTCGGCGAAAATCAAAGAAAGTGGAAAGTAACTCGTCGACTGGAGGGTCAGGATGAGGAGTGTGACTGGGGTGGTGTTGAGGAAATATGATATCAGTCAACTCTTTCTTTTTTACCATCAGTAATTGATAACCAGGCTATGAAACAATAAAGAAAATGGAAAGGAGGCAATAAACAGACAAACATATCAAAGACTTTGGTCTCATTCTTTTTTCTTACATGTCTGGGACAATTTTTTTTTATAGTAAATGTTTATATTCATAGAATTATTACAATTAATATTGAAATATCAAAATATGTTGTTTTTTTTTTTTTACATGAACGGATATTTTTTTAAGCAAGTATCTCTTTCAATCAGAGTAAAGGAATTGTTTTAGCATTTAAGGTAAACCATTAGTATATTTTGTTAAAGATTGTTTTGAGCCTCAACAAATTTTGATGGCCTAGAGTTATATATATATATATATATATATATATATATATATATATATATATATATACATACATACATACATACATATATATATATGTGTGTGTGTGTGTGCTCAAGCTTCAACCCCCCCCCCCCAAATATAGGCCTGCCACGGATCATATGCTGGCATTTACAAAATGATAGGGAAAGTCAGATTTTGGGGGGTTCCAAACGCTCTTAGCGAAAAGAACAAAGCGGGTGGTTGAGAAACAAAAACGGAAATTATTTATGATTCAACCTAATGTTAAACAATCATGAATGGTCTGCTGTTTCTGTTCTTTGGGTGCTAGTCAAATACTGATAACCTAACCATCGGACTATACGGAGGTGTGCCGAAAAATTATCGGCCCAGCCCACTTTAAAAAATATGAAGAAACAGATGTTTTAAGTCCTTTCTTTTCAGTACACCCTTGTTCGGGTGCCCGCAGAGACATCTTTTGCCTGTCTTTAAAACTAGCATTAAATGTAGCTTTTAGCTGAAATGAAGCATGTACTTCTGACCCTGGTGGAAAATATATCACTATTTGACCCACGATGCAAACCATATTTACCTTGCTTTCTATCATTTTTTTCATTGTTTTCGGACTGTTCTTTTTCAATTTAGTTGTAAATGGCTATCTTCTGTCAACTTCTCTCTCTTTCTAAAGCTTGTCCTTTTCTTTCTTTCGGGTTAGCCTGACTCCGCGTTCTCTTATCCATTCTTATAAAAGTACTAGCCGAATTACCCGCGCTTTGCTGCGTGTCACACTTTTTTTTTTTGTAAAAAAATGATGATTGATTTTAAATCATTGTTATAATTTGTGGAGAAAAATGATGCATTTCAGTATTACTCAATCATCTTGCAGATGTGACCTCCATCTTCTGGCTTTCTCCTTTTATATTTTGGATAGGAGTATCTATTTTAATCAGAGTAAAGGAATTGTTTTAGCATTTAAGCTAAACCATTAGTATATTTTGTTAAAGATTGTTTTGAGCCTCAACAAGCTTTGATGGCCTAGAGTTATATAAAATTTAAATTTAATTTAAATGAAAGTGAAAAAAATCAGTAGGGGTTTATGCAAAAACAGCTTGAACTGACCATTTTGATATGTATTTGATGCAATACTTGATTGAATGAATTGATGAGCAAATTTCAACATTGATATAACAGTTCAATTGTCGCCACAGATATGTATTGTAATTCACTGAGTGGTGATTTCTTGCTCAACTTGACGTCCATGTTGACTCATTTTGATCTTTCCGATGTGACCTCCATCTTCTGGCTTTCTCCTGTATTTTGGATAGGAATCATTCCTTTGTTTAAATTTAAATTTAAATCAAAGGTAAAAAAAAAATCAGTTTGGGGTTGTCCCTTTCTTTTTCACTTTTTCTTTTCTAACTTTTCTTCTCTCTTCTTGCTCCTTCTTTTCCCTCTTTATGCGTTACCTTCATTCTCTCTCTCTCTCTCAGTCACTTTTCTTTTTTCATTCCTCTCACATTTCTCTCGACTTCTTTCTTTCTGTTCTCTCTCCTCACGCCTTTCATTCTTTCATTTCTCTCTTCTCTTTACATTCGAGATATGTGCGGGTTAGAATGACAAATCAGAGATCCTAGTTCGAATTTGCGCAAATACTCTTGGGAAAGGTATGAATCCTTGACTCCTCAGTCTTAGGTTAAATAGTTGGACTTCTTTCTCGAAAAATCATTGTTATCTCTAAAAAATAATATTAATTGAACTTTCACTCGTAAAAATAAGGAATTATTCTTTTAACCAAAAATGCATTTCGACTTTTAATAACCCACAAAAAGGATTGAAAAACTGTAAAAATAAGTAAATCCATTTTCATTTTTTCCTCTTTTGTCTTTCTCTTTTCGTTTTTCATTCCTTACCACTTTCATTTTCTCTTCTACTTCCTTTTTTCTTCATTTTCATTCCTTAATTTTTTCCTTCTCTCTCCTTACTCTTTTCTTTCTTCATTTTTGACTTCATTTCTCTTCCCTTCTCTCTCCTTACTCTTTTCTTTCTTCATTTTCTGACTTCATTTCTCTCTTCCTTTCTCTCTCCTTACTCTTCTCCAATTTCATTCCTCACTCTATTTTTTCTCCTTACTTTTTTTACTCCTTTACCTCCTTCTGTCTTCTCTTTGTCTTTCTATTTCTTCTTCTTCTTCTTCTTCTTCTTAGTAGTAGTAGTATTAGTAGTAGTAGTAGTAGTATTACTACTACTACTGCAATTATTATTACTACTACTAATACTACTACTATTAATTATTATTAGTAGTAGTAATAGTATTTGATGATGATGATGATGATGATGATGTTGTTTCGCCCAGTCCAAGCACTTTAAAACTGCCTTTTTCCTTCCATATTTACTGATATATTTCTCAGGGCAATGATCTTTATATTCTCCTCACCACCCTAACCAATATATTCCGTTCCCCCCCCGCCATTTTTCTTATCTCCCTATCAATTCAAATTCTTACCTACTTTTCTCTTCTTGCCCACCTTCCTTCGCTTTATTTAAGTATTTTTATTTATTTCAGTCACTGTTTTCTACTTTTTTCTTTTTGACTTCTTTTGTTTGCTTATCTCATTTTTTTTGTTTGTTAAATCTCTCTTGCCACCCCTGCTCACACGACCCGACTACATCAACTTCATACAATTTGCACACGCACGCACATACACGTTTATGTGCGGATGAATTATAGGTACACCTTGTATCTTGACTTCCTTCCTGATATCACATATCATATGTCAATTCCATTCACCCTCCCCACAAAAAAAAAAAAACAATTTTTTTTGCCAACAGTAAAAACAAGCTGCAATTTGGGGGTTTTGGATGAGATCGAAGTGTAGTATCTGCTCTCTTCTCATTTGTGATGGGTAAAGATACCCAGTCCGTGGATTCCACTACGACTGCATCACATTCCTCATGGCACTAAGACAGCTGAAGCCAGTGTAATATCGACGCCGGCCTGACAGTGGTCGCAGAGGCTGGGAAACGTTGGTTTTTGCTCCATATGTATATGTATACCCCACCCACCCACACACACACGACCCCGTGTCACGTCATGCCTTAGTGGCGAGGTTATATAAATAAACTCTTCTCGGTACTTTGCAGCATAGTGTACTTTCTCTCCTCATTTAAGATGGGGTAAGTCGCTCGGTCCCGGGGTTCTAGCCTTGCTGCAGCACCTTCCTTATTGCACTAAGAGAGCTGGTGTCAGTATAATATCGACGCCAACGTAACAGTCGTCGCGGAAACTGGGCAACTTTTGTCCTTGGCCCATATGTATATGCGTATGCCCCCCCCCAAAAAAAATCTTAGTTGGAGGTGTCAGGTAAATAACTTTTCATTTCCTGCTTTCGGGTCGGGATCAAAGTCAAGTATCTCTTTTCCTCTTAAAATACTCCTAGTCCCGGGCATTTCAGCCCTACGACACAACCTCACCTATTGCGCGAAAGAGAGACGGTGCGTGGATACCTACGTCAGCATGAGAATGATCTCGGAAACAGGGCAATCATTTTTTGTCTTTGGTCCATATGTAAAATTTATTGCTGGTATTAAAACCTATTTTTACATTTTCATAGTGTTTTGACCCCAGTTTGGGGTGGGGGTAACTATTTGCCCATAGCTGAGACCCTAATAGGGGCTACCACCCCGGGTCAGGGTGGACCTGGGAAAACCAACAATTAATTCCACGCTCCTCAAAACCTCCAGATCAGAGGCCTTGCTGATGGATGTGGTTTATCGTCTTACCCAGGACGCGTATGTAGTTTATCGTCTTACCCAGGACGCGGATGTAGTTTATCGTCTTACCCAGGACGCGGATGTAGTTTATCGTCATACCCAGGACGCGGATGTAGTTTATCGTCATACCCAGGACGCGGATGTAGTTTATCGTCTTACCCAGGACGCGGATGTAGTTTATCGTCATACCCAGGACGCGGATGTAGTTTATCGTCTTACCCAGGACGCGGATGTAGTTTATCGTCATACCCAGGACGCGGATGTAGTTTATCGTCTTACCCAGGACAGTTATTAAATGACTTCGAAAAATATCTCTCGGTTAATTACTGTATTTTAAAACAATTTTTAAATTTGTTGTTTATATTTTTAAAAAATCTATAATGCCGGTTTGATGAGTGACGAGTGAACGTGTCAAGGTTTGAAAAATGTCTAAAAACTTTATTTACACTATTTACAATTTTCCGACTGTTGTCCGCATCTTTATTGTCATATTTACGACGTTTCAGACGTTGTGAGCTCCGGCCTTCTTCAGTTGATATACGTTGGAATTTCGAACTGATTTTTTTTTATTTCGTCCACCAAGGTAGATTGTTCTAGTTCCACGTGCTATGCCTTTTCTTGATATCTCAGTTTCAGTTATTTCCCTTTAAGTTTTTGTTCACCTCTGCCATGGACAGGTCTTGAACTCACAACTCTTTGCGTCAAGCCACTGGATTACTTTAAACAAACTTTTTTATCCACTGGGCCATGTGTCCACAAGTTGGAAGAAATAAAGGGTTCTATTCGAAATTTCAGCGTATATCATCCGAAGAAGGCTGGAGTGTACATTGGCCGAAACGTTGTGAATATGACAATAATGATGAAGACAACAGCCCGAATAATGTAAATAGTATCAAATTCCTTCATAACAAATAATGTGTTACAACGGCTGAAAAATGAAGAAAAAACAAATAATTGATTGAATTTGAGAGATCCATAATGGTTGTGTTGAAGGAAGAAGGGTTCCAAAGGCAAGCAATTAAAGTTGTTTTCATTGAGAAAGTCTCTAAAAACTAAGAAAATTCAATGTTTTCAAAATTTTCAATATCTTCAGAATTTTCAAAATGGCATAATTTCTGTTTGAAATGAGGTATTTTCAAAATAAGCTCCTTTAATAAATGTTAACAAATGGGCAAAATTTTTCGATGAAATCCGAGGGCCTTCAGGAAGGACCCTTGTTGGTTCTGGATGGAATGATCATATACGGAATTTTTTTCTTTTAATCCGGATTAGCGTTATTAGCCTGTGAGCTTTCAAATAAAACCGATACTTAAATTCAAAGAATACGTTTAAATTATTTAAAATGCATTATTTTTATTTTTATTTTTTTAGGAAGTCATTGGCGTTACCTAATTTCTTCAATCGTACTTCTTGCCTGTGGAACTCTTTTCCGGCTCTTTACATTTATTGTCAACTCAGTTATGTGCCATGCGTGATATACGCTTAGGCGATCATGTATCTTTCGATACATGACTGACAAGGCAGATATTTTCCTGCATTAGTTAGCCATTTCGTTCTGCGGTAGACCAGTTCCCATCCAAGGCTATAGAACCCGGTCTGTCCTGCTATTTACCCATAGCTAGTGGGAGAAGAAGAGGATTCGTACCATTCCCAATGATATTAGCACGTAAGTGAATGTAATGGATTTGACTGGAATTCGAACTCTACTATCCGATTCCTCAATCCGAGGTTCTATCCATTACTCCACCGTGCCTTCAAAAACTAAAATGGAACGCCAATATTCATTTTGTCTCCTAGAATCCTGTTTTTTGCCTCTTTATTATTTTTCCTCGCAAAAAGAATTAATCAGAAATGTTTATGAAAGATCTTAATATAATTGCGCTTGTACCCCCTCCCTTCGTTAGTTTGCACGACCGTTGCGCCCTGCCCTTATAAACAATGAACTATTCCGTTTTGGTCGCGTGGAAAGACAATACATAGCAGAAACGTTACTATCATTCAGTGTAAAAATTAAAGATAGATCGACTTGTTTAACGTTTCCTGCTAATACCTCATAAATAATAGACCTTTACTTTTCGATCTCTTGAGAAAACAAAAGACATCAAAGACGCTACTTGGTTTCAGCGAGAAAATGAAAGAAAGAAGGGGAGATAGTTTAACGTTTGTTTCAGTGAAATGGAACAAGTCAGTTTCAAATCTTTTCATTTGTACCTCCTTACTTCTTAAAAATCAACATTCATATTTATGATTGTTATTGCAAATATTTAAAGATGTGTTAGGGGAATTTCTACGTATGTTTTATTGTCGTAAAACTTGCTATGAGCTTACTTACACATTAACTTCAGAGTTAAGATTCATCAGGAATGAAAAATAGGAAAACCGTGAAATTTTCACTATTTAAAACGAGCGAAATTAATTGGGCGAACAAAAAAAGAAATCGGTAAATAATTTTGTTTTCCGTCCTGGGTATGACGATAAACTGCATCTGCATAAGACGATAAACTACGTCCAACAGCAAGGGTTCTGATCAGGAGGTGGAACCACCTCTTAATTGCTGGTGTTCCCAGGTCTACCCTGACTCGGGGTGGTAGCACTTGTTAGGGTCCCAGTTATGGGCAAATAGTTGACTCCACAACTCAAAACACTATGAAAGTGTAAAAATAGATTTTAATACCAGAAATACTTTTTTTAAAAATTAGTATCAGCAATAAATATTTGCAAAAAGAAAATATTACCAGAGATAAAAATCCTGTCAGCATTAAATAACCCATTGAGGTTAATATGCCACAAATCAAACTAAACTATACATTTTTGAAAAAAGTATTACCAGCTATACATTTCTGAAAAAATTTCCAGCTATACATTTTTGATAAAAAAAAGGGAATTTTGTCGGCATTAAATAACCCATTGTGGTTGATATGCCGTAAAACAAATCAAACCAAACTAACTACCTAGTAATCTTAGAAATTTATGAAAATATTCTAATATTTTTTTGAATTTTAAGTACTTTGGCTTTTATAGTTTTACTTCCAAAGACGCTTGTTGAGGAAATGTTAGAAAATTAGATTTACTATCATTACAACTATTATTTTCTGATAATGTCGTGTATGGACATCCGTATTTCCAAAATTCGGTACGTTTATATGCACATAAAAAAATTAAAAATTCTTTTTAAAATACTGGGGGTCGCTGAATTGTACTAAGTTTTTAACATTGATTCCACGTTTACATTAACCTTTGGAGTTTTGTTCTTTTTTGTAGAGATCTTCTGAATGTAATTTATATTTACAGGGTGCAATGGGTAAATTGTCGCCACTTTATATTTTTAATTTCGCGGATGCGCGTTGCTTTTTATTTTGTTGACGGTACAGTATAGTAGATTTAGTTGGGCATCGTCTGTGAGAAAAAGAGAAATATAACGCAATTCACTCCAACATAAATTTGGAAACAGCATGCTGTACTGCTTGGCATTCGCGCCGGAAGTTTCAATACGAACATTTCAGGGTGTTTGGGTAAGGACAGTGGAGTTAATTCGGAAAGTGTTGGTGATCACAAAGGTACAGCAGCTCGGAAAACTCACTCTGATCGTTCTGATAAGAAAAGAACTCCCGAACTTGTTTGTGAGAGCCTCAGACTCAACACGGAGGCCTGGGTCAAGAAGGGTGAAGACCCTATGTCTGACAACAGAACTCTGCACCATGCCCACACAAGCAGGAGAACCTTACATCTGGCCACCTAACTCCCCGGACTGCAACCCCCTTGATTATTATGTGTGAAGCGCAGTTATGCGAGAGATCAACAAAAATCCTTGTATACCAAAAATGGACTGGAGGCAGGGATTATGGCAGCATTCATCAACTTAAACAAGGAGACCTTCCACAAAAGTGGCAAGAGATTCCGAAATCGTCTGGAAGCCGTGGTTGAAGCCGATGGCGGTTTTATTGAATACATTTACTATTTAGTATTTATTTGTGTTCACCGAGCCTGTACTAAGTGGTTCACTTACTATGCCACCAAATTGATTTAACACTTTAATCCGAGAGGCTATTGTCTCGTGGGACAATCCTTGACCTGGAACTTGGCGCCTTGGATATAATGTTTCTCTTGTCGCTGTTGCTGTTACGCTTGACCGCCTTCACAGCCGCTTCCCTTTTATCTTTATGTTCCTGCATGAGGTCATTAGACCGAATGTCAGTAATTATAAATCTTCATTGTAGAAATTCTGGCTTATTTCTTTCTTATTGATTCCGATTCTGAAGATGGAAGAAAATTACTATTTTCAGAAGATTATGCATTTTGATTTTAAAAAAGGTAAAAAATTAATTTTAAGAAAAGTAAAAATTCCATTCAAAAACAGAATCGTTGTTTTAGAATATATATTTTTTTTATTTAATAAACTGAGAGAATTTTTATTTTTATTTTTTTAGAAAATAGAGTTCGTTTTTTCTCCTCTCTATCTGACGGTTCACACTTGCTTTAAAGTTAGCTTTTACGTTTAGACTTCCTTATTTTATTTTTCCGATTTCATTAATTCCACCTTTTTTAAATATTTCTTCCTCACTAAAGCTTAACGATAGATATAGTGTCTCTTATCTTCCGCGCAAGTTTGCGATAATAATTTTATCTATTTTTTTCGTTTATCTTGCTTCTATATAATTTTATGGCATTATTTTATCGAAGTTGGCGACTTTGAATTTTTCCAGCAATATTTAGTGACTTAGAAAGATAGGAAGTAACACACACACACACACACACACACACACACACACACACACACACACACACACACAGTTTCTTTATCAGTAATCGTGTCCTTTTGTTTCGCCTTGACATTATTGCTTAGATACTCAAAAATTGACTTTACGAAATCATCAGTCAGTTCTGACACGTTCCCATGCGTGGGCGCGCGCTGTCGTTACAAAAACGATCGTAGCGGCGCGTAGAGACCGCATATATTGCAATTTTCGTTCTAAATAATTTTTTCTGGTGTTCTGATTTATCTATGTGTATGCACATACATGGACAGCAGGCGTATTTCAAGATGACATTTTCGTTATGATACGACCTATTTCCTCATCTTCGTCTGACACAAGGCCACATTTGTGAGGTACTGTGTGAGAATCGAATTATCCCAATCGTAATGATTTACAAGATTAGCTTCATAAACATTATTACACAAGCGTAATACATCCACTTATGTGTAATTGTGAATATGTATAAGATTATTTATGGTGGACTCTCCCGTCGTATTCGACGCATGAGGGTCAAGCGGCTAAGTCCCTAGGAACCGACAGCCAGACACCAGCACATATAATTTGATTATAGTGGTGAAGGCTTTGTGCAGAACCAACAACACTTTTTGAAGGGCCCAATACAGAGACCTGGTGCACTACATGGCACAAGGTCCCCAAACGACCCTCTGCATGTTTTGAATTCAGAGTTATCCTTCTCCTAGACCAGTTGTTATCCAAGGCTATAGAAACCGGTCTGTCCTGCTATTTACCTATAGCTGGAGAGAGAAGAAGAGAATTAATACCTTTCCCAAGGGTATTAGCATGTAATGGATTCAACTGTAATTCGAACTCGGCTCTTCGATTCCTTAATATATATATATATATATATATATATATATATATATATATATATATATATATATATATATATATATATATATATAATGAACTTATTGTTCCAAAGAGAGGGGTTAATATCTTTGCTATTTTGTGGGGATGAACTTTCGAGGAAGATATCTTGGTGAGGATGTGTGCTTTCTTTAAAAATGGAAAATAAAGTCTTGCTGTGCTGTGACACTCTTCGTATTGAGCGGTAAAACACACTGGATCAAACGGTGGTTTCGCCTACATAGGGGACGAAGTTTCGATTCCTACTGAAGAGCACGTTTTCTTTATTAAGATTTATCTAGTTATTCTTTGTGTACTCTTATTTTCGCACCCTTTCTTCGAGAGGCTCGATGGAAAATTTACCGTCTATTTATCTTGTGAGTGTTACAGTTTCTAAGCCCTCTTTCCTCATTATTTTCCACAAATTTTCAGTGTTCTCTTTCTGATTCCAAGTATAACTGTCTTTTTTGTTTCCATTTTCCTAAAAACTTCTCGTTACTCACCTGTTCCATCCTTTAAGAATTTATCCAGCTTTTATTAGTCATATAGGTGCATCGATATACACTATATGTTGTTTTTTTTTCCAGATTTTTTATAAATTTAAATTGCTATAATTTGTGGAAATGAGGATCTTGTTCATCGTATGTGGCCTCCCGGGTCACCAGATCTTACGTCAGGCGATTTTTAGCTGTGGGGGTATATAAAAGGAAGGGTGTTCCACCTATGCCTGCTACTCTTGAAGATTTTACACATTGAATTGTTGAAGCTGTTAGTCAATATCCACAGATCAATTAATTCGTGTGGGGCAAGAAGTCGAGTACTGTTTCGATATTTGTCGCGCAACACGTGATACTCATGTTGAGTGCCCACAAGTTGGTCGACCTTAAATTCATAAACTTTGAACCTTTTCCTATCAACTAACGTGTTGAAATGTGTTCCGTCTCTTAGCATTTGTTTTCATTAAATTTTCGAAATATGTACTCTCCTTTTGAATAACCATGTGTGTGTGTGTGTATATATATATATATATATATATATATATATATATATATATATATATAGGCCATGATGGTTTTATGATAAGATACAGGTCAACTGGCAAGCTTTTCAATATACGTAGGTTTGCAGCAAAGACTAAAGACTTTTTGAGTTTCGTGCGCAAGCTTCTGTATGCCGATGACTGTGACCTGGTCGCACACACAATTCAGCACGCACAGGAGTTCATGGATCAACTATCAGGGTCATGTAAGGCTCTTGGGCTGCCCATCAGTCTTGACAAGACAGTGGTGGTGTATCAACCTGCCCGAGGAATTCAGTATACAGAGCCATACAGTTTATGTTGAGGGTAGTTGACTTGGGGTAGTAGACAAATTTGTATACTTTGGTAGCACCCTCAACCGCCACTGCTCGCTTGATGATGAGATCGCGTTACGGATTAAGAAGGCCTCTAATGCCTTTGCAGCACTCAAGTTCCTGGTCTGGAGTCAGAAGGGCGTAAAAAAGCAGACAAAAATTAAAATATACAGGGGTTGGACAAAATAATTGAAACACTTGTTAAATTCAAAGAAAATTTATTTAATATGGAGTTGGTCCTCCTTCAGCCTCACATACAGCTTTAATACTTCTAGGAATGGAATCATACAGCTTCCTGACTTCACCCAGAGGAATTTTCAGCCATTCTTCTATTAACGCCTGCTCCAGCTCTTTAAGACATGACGGTGGAGGATAGCGGTTCCTAACTTGTCGCTCCAAAATGCACCACAAATGTTCAATAATATTGATATCTGGAGATTGAGGAGGCCACCCTATATGTTCTTGCTCACTTTCATGCTCTTCATACCAATTCTTAACCACTCAAGGGGTATGTATTGGAGCATTGTCGTCTTGGAAGATACAGTCACCATCAAGAGAAAAAGTCTGGGCCATTGGATGAACATGATTACTCAAAATGTTCAGGTAATCTTTGCTGTTGATTCTACCATGCAGTGCAATTATTGGGCCGAGACATTTCCATCATATAGCGGCCCAAACTATCACTGATCCACCACCATGCTTCACTGTTGGAAGAAGGCAGTCAGGGTTGTAAGCTTCTTTGGGCTCCCTCCGCACATAAACTTGCCCTGAAGTTGGGAAAAAAGAAAAACTGGACTCGTCTAAGAAAATGACTTGCTTCCATTGGTCTGCAGACCAGTCATTGTGATCTCTGCACCACTTCAACCACTTCTAAATGTTGCGAGCGGAGAGAAGAGGTTTCCTTACGGCGGCTCTTCCATGATATCCAGCCTTATGGAGCTCACGACGAACAATTTTAGTAGAAACTGGACTATTCAGATGATTATTCAACTCAGCAGTCACTTTAACCGCAGTAGTCCGATGATTTTTCGCCACATTGCGTTTCAATGCACGTCGGTTCCTGTCAGTAAATTTGCAAGTCCGGCCCGAATTGCTACGGTTGATTGAGCTTTTGCCCTGTTTCTTGAATTGCGTCATAGTTCTTGATATGGTAGCTCTTGAAAAACCAAACAGTTCAGCAACCTTACTGATCAAGGCTCCTGCCATGCGAGCTCCAACAATTTGCCCATTTTCGAACTCAGAGAGGTCACGCATTTAGCTTAAATTTTACTAAATTCTAAAAATAAATAAGACAAAGACAGTAAATTAGACAAATAAACATATTTACAATAGATATAACCTGCAACTACGAAGTTTTAGTTAAAGTTCTTAATATAATAGGTCTTTGAAATATAGGAGTGGAATTTGCACCTGTCCCAATTATTTTGTCCAACCCCTTTATAATGCCTGCTTTATGTCGTCTCTATTCATGTCTCACATGAATATAGCAATCACAGGTATCTGAAGACACTGGAACGTTTTCATCAACGATGCCTTCAGTCTGTGCTTGAAATTCACAGGATGTCTCACACCCCTGATACTGTTGTTCTACAAAGGGCCAATTCACTTTCTGTGGAAGTAATTATACACAAATACAGATTGCGATGGACAGGCCATGTTATTCGTATGGCAGATGACAGAATGCCAAAACAAATAATGTATGGGGAATTGGAAATGGGGGGGGGGCACCACAGCACCAGCCAAAACTTCGTTACAAAGATTACCTTAAAGAGTCACTATATACAAGTGTACTATTGGTCTGGATAACTGGGAGACTTTAGCTGTAGACCGGTTCTCTTGGAGAGATGGCATTGCTAATGACATCAAGATCTTCCATGAGGCATCACAAAAATATGCAGAACTGAAGAGAGGAGTTCGGAAGGGTTCCGTGAATTGCCATGCGGTGCCAACCTGGCCATGTGCCCAGTGCAATCGGATATGTCTGTCTAGAGCTGGTCTGCTCAGAAATCACGCCAACACCAACTGTTGATTGCATAGGACGATTTTGCAATGGCATGCTTTGAATGCCCGACCTGCACTACAGTGTGCAAGTCCAGGTCGGGCTTGACAAGGCATATGAAAAGACATATTGGAAGCTAAGCAACGTCGAAACTGGTCAGTATCTAGATGGGTGACCGCTTGGGAATACCAGATGCTGTAAACTTGGATGTGCAGGTAGTATGGCTTACGACCATATCACGTTGAAACACCGGTTCTCGTACGATCGCCGAAGTTAAGCAACGTCGAAACTGGTCAGTATCTAAGTGGGTGACTGCTTTGGAATACCAAGTGCTGTAAACTTTGATGTGCAGGTTATGTGGCTTACGACCATATCACGTTGAAACACCGGTTTTCGTACGATCACCGATGTTAAGTAAGCCTGGTCAGTACTTGGGTGGAAGCATGGGAATACCAGGGGATGTAAGCTTCGATGTGCGGGTAGTGTAATCGGTAACGACATGGAATTGGAAATCGGAGAGACTAGATCCAATTCCAGTCGGGTTCGCTATATTCGCAGGCGCAAATATCCTTGGGAAAAGTATGAATACACCTCTTCTCCCCCAAGCTATGTGTTAATTAGTTGGACTTGTATCAGCAAATCATTATTATCTCCCAAAAATTTTGATATTCTACGAAATATTTTCTAGCTTTAAATAACTTGCAAAATGTTGATAAACTCTAAAAAATTCATCAATCATGTATTTTTAAAAAAATAGAAGTATTAATGATATAATTAGTCTTAATAAAAGAAGACATATAATACCACCTACCAACTCTATCACAAGTAGAATTGAAAAGAATTTATCTAAACGAATATAAAATTTGTATCAACTACTTTTAAAATAGTATGAAATTGAATTAATCAGAAACAAAGAATATCTTAAATCCTGAAACGGGAATTTCGATTATTGAATGTAACGCAAGACACATAGGTGAAACTTCTAGGAATTTAAATAAAAGATTATACGAACAGAAAAATGAATATTCTCGAAAAAAACAAACACACAGTGCTTAACTTGTTCATCGTAATGAATCTGACCTTAATTTCGATTAAAGCACCCCCTTCAATTAAAAGTGAAAGTAATTAACTGAGGCAAAAATGTATAGGAAGTGCACTGATTTCGGAACCATCCACGGTAAATTTGCGTTCAAATTTTGTAAACATTTTTTTTTGTAGTAGTGCACGATATTTAAAAAAACGTCAGCAAAAGCATTGGGAAGCTGCATGAGATCGGCTAAGCTCTTCCGTCTAGATACGTCGGACGCAAAAAAAATTAAAATTTAGTATTCCCACATGTTTAGGGTTTCATCTCCGTGCATAATTATAACCGACGCTTTCATTTACATTTCTCCACTCCTCGACCTCCTATTCTAATAGTGCTTGTCTCTCCCTTCATTAGTTCGCACGACCGTTACGACCTGCCAATATCTCATAAATAATGGACGATTCCGTTTTGATCGAAGAGAAAAAGGGGAAAAGTCAGTACATGGTTTCAGTGGGAACATTAAAAAGAGAGGATTTAACGTCTGTTGGTAATACCTCATAAATAATGGACTATTCCGTGGAAAGAAGGCTAAAAATGCTACCTGATTTCAGTGACATAATGAAAGAAAGAAAATGTTTAACGCCTCTTATCATTACCTCATAAATAATAGACTGTTCTGTTTTCATCGCGTGGAAAGAAGGGGAAAACACTTATTGATTTTCAGTTAAAAATGAATGAATGAAAGAGAGAGAGAGAGAGAGAGAGAGTAAGAAGGGAAGATAAAAGTATTTAGCAGCTGTTTAAGTGAAATGAAAAAAGTTGTTAATTTGAAATCTTTTCATTTGTACCCTCTTCTTAAAATAACGACCAGCATTCGTATTTCTGATTGTTATTGCAATATTTTGTTAAAGTTGTTAATCTCAAATATTTAACGATGCTATAAGGGAATTTATATATATATATATATATATATATATATATATATATATTGTAAGCAAATATGTGGATGTAGATCCGACGGTATGATGAAAAATATAGAAAAAGACAAAACAAAATCCGAATATACAAGTTTACTGTTTTAATGTTGTTTTACTGTCGACGTCAGACGTTTCGGTCTAGTAAACCATCTTCAGGACACGGTTATTAGAAACATACTAAATCTGATCATAATTTCGATTTTGACTCTGTGAAGATTTTGAAATATATTCATAATAAAAACCGTAGACGGATTTATGAGGCAGGCATAATATCCACTTCATGTACGGTAAATACTAGACCCGGCTTCTTTAACATCTCCCCTTTCCTGGCAAGATTAATGCTGGACAAACGTACTTATAAGCTCTAGATTCAAATAGAATTCCTCTTTTTCATTTAAGATAAAGTCTCTATCTTGGGAGTGCTTTGTTCGCAGCATCAGCCGCGTGACGCCAACGTGACCGAATACCCACCCCAAAAAAAGGGAACGCTGACTTTAGAATATCAGTTGTTCTGTTTCTGATTAGTCTTGTGTCTATCGTCTTTTCATGTTGAGTTAAATATCGTCTAATCCTAAGTATGTTTCTAATAACCATGTCCTGAAGATGGTCTACTAGACCAAAACGTCTGACGTCGACAGTAAAACAACATTAAAACAGTAAACTTGCATATTCGGATTTTGTTTTGTCTTTTCCATATTTTTCATCATATATATATATATATATATATATATATATATATATATATATATATCCAAGTTTGGGATTGGTATATACGGAGTAAATTCCAATAACCAACAATTATTATTCTTTAAAGAGTGCTCAATACAGAGTAGAGCAGATATAATCATTTATTTGAATACTACAACATAAATATGTTATAAAATCACTACAAAAATAGCCATTTTGTTTCAACACTTCTGGTGTCTTCTACATCATCACTTGATAAGACACCAGAAGTGTTGAAACAAAATGGCTATTTTTGTAGTGATTTTATAACATATTTATGTTGTAATATTCAAATAAATGATTATATATATATATATATATATATATATTGTCACGAACTCACCATGAGCTTCAGTCTGTTTCATGGCATGCGTGATACACTCTTAGGCGATCAAGTATTTTTCGATACATGACTGATGAGGCAGATATTTCCCGCAGCAGGTTGTCATTTCTTTCTGCGATAGACCAGTTGCCACCCAAGGCTATAGAACCCACTCTGTCCAGCTATTTACCGATATCTGTGTGGGGGGGGGGAGAAGAAGGGTATTAGCACGTAAGTGAATGTAATAGATTCGACTGGAATTCGAACTCGGTTCCGAATATGACCTTACTTAATCATTAACTTCAGAATTACGATTCATCAGAATTTTAAGAGGGATACCGTGAAATTTTCATGGGCTAAAACTAGTTTATATGATTTCAGGAATAAGAACATTATTTTAGTCTGAAGTCGTTTTAACGGCCAAAACGCGTTACATAGAATTTTCCCCAAACATGTGTCTGCAATGTCTATATTTGTTTTTAGTCTATACATTTATTAGTGTTAGCCGAAAAAGCGACTAAATTTACTATAATAAAACAAGCATTTCTTTTTCTTTTGAATGTTCGCGTGTACGTCTACTTTTATGCTATCAGCATCTTGCTTCCTCTTCCCAAAAATACTTTTCTCTTAAGTAAACTGAGCCCAGTGTCAATAACTGTCACCGTGTTCCGGCACCTTTGATTATCAAAAACAGGAACCCATGCAATGTCCCGACCAAGGAGCCGTATCCACACCCGGTTGGTTGAGAAGCCATTCATCTTCGGGCGTGGTTTCTGCAGGAGTCTGGTGAGTTGCAGTCACATGCAGACACCCCTGTCGTCAGTATTCAACGTCACATGACATACGCAGCTTCCTTGTTTTAATAGCAAGAACATCCAGTGTTGTCTGGGTTAAACATGTTCATAGAATCCTCACTAGGCTCTTAGTTTGTCACTCATCACTTTAAAATATATATATATATATATATATATATATATATATATATATATATTTATATATATATATATTTATATATATAGGCCGAGTGGTTAGAACGTTCGCTTTCTGACCATGAGATCCCCATGGTCGATTCGTCAGGAAGGCGTCTTCCTGATGTTATCGGACTGTATCGAGGTCGATCCCAGCGTGCGACACCTTTAGAAAATGCCTGAAAACCATACCACGGGTTGACCCAAGCCTTGTGAGTGAAATTGGGTCGACAGAATTCTTGTAGGCCGTCGATAGCTGTGCTAGAACGAAGCCACAAGTCATCGTGGCCGAGAGCTTGAGTGTGCTGGCCTTGTTCAAATTGTTGATCACGCTGCATAACACGCTCTCTCCCAGAACACTGTGGGTGTTGAGCAAATGTGCCTGAGCGAGCGTTTGCAATAGGGATTGGCTATCCGCCCTAATAGACGGGTATCCTCGAATACGGGTGGCCAGCTATTATATATATATATATATATATATATATATATATATATACATACAGTTGCATGTGTAGTAGTTTGTAACCCCGGGTTTCACGCTTATGCGATCATCAGACAAACTGGTTTATTTTTTTCAAAAGTGGATCTATTTATGCTTATTTGTGTTTGATTATTTGTGTGTGGTGAAGGGAGGATTTTCTTTTGTGTTTGTTCGGGATAACACTCTGACATGCATAGATACACATACATACAGGTGTATGCATTTGAGTTTGTATAAATACACCCATATAAATAATCTGAGGTTAGACGTAGTTACACATCCACATACATACATGCATACATATATATATATATATATATATATATATATATATATATATATATATATATATATATATATATAATTGTCTTTGTATCTTTCTTCGTTTGTTCGCACGACTATTCAGTTTTGATCGCGTGGAAAGAGGCGAAAAGACTCTAGTTGCTTTTATTGAGAAAATTACAGAGAAAGATAAGAAAGAAAGGTCTTAACATCTCCTGCCAATACCTCATAAATAATGCCATATTCCGTGGAAGCCGGGTGTGAAAAATACTACCTGATTTAAATGAAATAATGAATGAATGAAAGGAAGGAAGGAACCGTTCAGTGTCTACTGCCATTACCTCATAAATAACAGACTGTTCCGTTTTGATCGCGTGGAAGATGTGGAGACACTACTTGGTTTCAATGAGAAAATGAATGAAAGAAGGGAAGAGAGAAGTGTTTAACGGCTGTTTCAGTGAAATGCAAAAAGTTGTCAATTTCAAATCTCTTCATTTGTACCTACTTCTTAAAATAACAACCAGCATTCATATTTGACGATGCGACAGAGGAATTTCTACGGATATTTTATTGTCTTAGAATTCGCCATGCGCTTATTAAGTCATTAACTTAAAAATTAAGATTCACCAGAATATTAAAATAGGAAAAACCGTGAAATTTTCACAGATTTACTCTTTGAGCCCTGATCACCGTTTTATCTGTGGTGGAGAAAAATGACGTCATGCCCAGCCACCGGTTGAACAGTGATAGAGAAAAATAACAATTATTTATGACTCAATATATTCACAGGTGCAAATACCCTTGGGAAAGGCGTGGATACACCTCTTCTCTCCCAAGCTATGGGTTAAGTAGTTGGACGTGTATCAATAAATCATTATTATCTCAAAAAAATTTTGACATTCTAAAAAATATTTTCTAGCTTTAAATAACCTGCAAAAGGTTGATAAGCTGTAAAAAATTGATCAATCATGTATTTTTTTTAATAGAAGTATTAATTCGTCTTAATAAAACCGTTTTGTTGTGTTTTGCTATTGGTTGTCTTATTTTGAAGAGCCAATCAGAAAAGCCGTAATATTCTGATGTCATCGAACGTTATTCCAGTATTTCCGCGCCTTTTTTGTTGTGTTTTGTGCATGTGTTTTGGATTTTAAAAAAAAAGGAGCGTTTTTACCATGAAGCGTGCAGAGTCTCAACCTGGACTGTCAGGGAAGCAATCAGGAAGTTATATTTTTTTGTAACTATTTTTATATCTACCGTTAAACGTTACATACCAATTATTTTCGAATTTTGACTCAGGAGCTCAAGCAGAAGGGTTGAAATTGTTCTGAAATGCAGGGTTCAAAGGATTAAAATCTAGTCTATATTATTACTTTAAACGTTATATCTTATTGGAGACACATGTTTAAGAAGAATCCCTGTTTTGAAAAACACTGTAAATCTATATCTACCGGCCTGTGCATTTGAGAGTCTTAATAAAGAAAATGTGTACGTTCAAACCTGCATCCCACTTATAGGGGAAACCACTGTTACGTTCACTATGCTTTTAAACAGCTCAGCCACAGAAGACTTTCATCGACAAACAAAGTTCAATTAAGAAATGCACACCTCTTGTTCGGATCTCTCGAAGCCCATATAGGCTAAGTTTTTTATTTTCGTATCCGAAAAGCAAAGTAATTCATGGAATTTATTTATCATCGGACATTATTTCTTATTATTTTAAACGTTATATTTAGCGGATAATACTCATTTTGTTTCTATTTTCCCTAAACACTTTCCTCGTCGCTCACGTGTTCGGTCCATAGTATTCTCAGCATCCTTCTGTAGAACCATAGTTTTGTTGCTTCAAATCTCTTCGTCATCTGTGAGGAGATTGTCTAGTATTCACTGCCATATTGGAGGACTAGTACAACATAACAGTTCAGTACTCTTTTCTCTGTTTCTGACGAAATTTTTGTATTTCTTAATACTTTGCTTAGCTTCTGGAAAGCAACTTTGGCTATCTCAATGCGCATTCGGATTTCAGTGTCACACTTCCCAGATATTTAAATCGTTGTACTTGTTTGGTTTTGACATCTCCAATTTATAATTTGCGTGTCGGGCTTTTCATTTTTGCTGACAGCCATGCATTCTCTCTTGCAATTTAGCGTTTCATCTGGGTTTCTACCATTTGCAATCTACACGATTTTTTTTTTTTTTAATAAGCAACTTTGGCTTTTTTCCAATCGTCGGATTGCTTACTTTGACATGAATTCAAGTTGCATAAATAGTTGTTTAAATGATTAACACTTTGGTTTAATGATAATCCAAACACCCTTGTGCGGAACTGGAGAGCTTCATCAGTGATGTTTATTCCTAGTGCAATTGCGGGTTTCGGGTCACTAAAAACATCAGACCCTTAACCAGATGATACACTCCGCCCCAGTCATCTCCCCTTTTACTGTAATGGAAATTTATCCGCGCGCCCACGTCACTAGAGAATGTGACAAAAGGTCGATGTTTGATTTGGGATTCCTGGAAAGCCGTACAAAAACTGCACAAGCCCTATCGGCACTACTGCTTTTGGGGGACGCCTCGCTTGCCGAGTAACGACCCTAAACCCATCTCCAAGGAGAGGTACTACCCGGGGGGATGACCTCCCACACTTTGGGGCTTGCGCTGAAATTATTTTTAACTTCCTTGATGTATGTACCAAGTACGTAGCCACTGTAAGGAAACCCCAAACTTTGGGCTGAGCCTTTAATTGGTTTCATCCTTTTGGGCTCTTTTTCGTTTTTAGTCAATGAAAATTAGGTTTACCGTATTTGCGGTCTCCGTTTACCGATTTAATGTCGCTGACTTTCTCCACTATATATATATATATATATATATATATATATATATATATATATATTTTTTTTTTGTAGTCCGGGTAAGTTCATCAGTTTTTATTGATTTGTCTTGTTTAGGTATTTATTATTTCAATATTCTGTCATATGCATGTAACAACGTTTGTATACTAACATATATAAACACCGTTCTGCTCACATATAGAATTATGTAAGAATAATTTCAATTTTACTTGCATAAATTTTGTTTACTTAAAAGCTTACTTTTTAATTTAAATGCCCTTGCGTTAAAAAGATGCTATAACTGTTTTAGCAATAAATAGAAAAGGTTTGATTTGTTTTGTTTTACAGCATATCAACCTTAATGGGTCATTTAATGGCGACAAGATTTTTATTGCTGGAATTTTTTTTTTCCAAAAGTATATTGCTGGCAATATTTTTTTTCAAAAATGTATTGCTGGTAATATTTGTTTTTTCAAAAATGTTTTGCTGGTAATAAGTTTTTAAAAAAAATGTACTGCTGGTAATATTTTGTTTTTCCCAAAAATGTATTGGTGGTAATTTTTTTTTTCTTTTTCAAAAATGTAATGCTGGTAATATATATATTGCTAGTAATAATGAAAGATGGTTCAACACTCCTCAAAACCTCCTCATCAGAGACCTTGCTGCCGGCTGTAGTTTATCGTCATACCCAGGGCGCAATTTGAAAAGAAAGGCATTTTAATGTAACTAATAGAAGTGGAAGATTGGATTTGAATACAGTATCAAATAACCTATTTGTTAAGTCTTTCTGTTCAATTTTACGGGCTTTTGTGTTACTTAACTAACGCTGACGACAGTTGGGTGATTTTTTTTTACGGCTTATCAGCCTTTTATGAGTTATTTAAAGCCAAAATGGATTTTAAGAATAATTCTTCCTTTTTTTCAAGTGAAGATTGCATTAACATTTTTGGGGAAATAAAAATGATTTGTTCTAGATACAAACCCTACTATTTAACCCATAACGGGGGAAGAACAGATGGATTCATACTTTTCCCAGGGGTGTCTGCACGCAAGCAAATGTAACAGGCTTGACTTGAATTTGAACTCGACTCTCTGATTTCTCATTTTAGGCCACTATCCATGACGCCACCTCCGAATCTTGTTAAAAGCGGAGTTGCTTTAGTTAAATCTGAGTACAGTTGCTTATAAACAAATCATATAGTCTCTCGGAACTATTCATAGTGTAATGACTTCGATTCTTGTTGGGTGTCACAGTCTTTATGACTTTCTACCCCGAGAAAATGTCTATTTCTTCCACTTTGTCAGGGGAGAAAAACTTCAAGACCATCGTTAACTGCGGCAAAAGATGGCTTGTCAATTTTAACGTTTCCAAAACTAAACTTCTCCGCAGTAATCACCTGAGAGGCCCCTTTCTGTCTTCCATCAGCATGGCTGATGCTACCCCCCAAGAAATTCATTCATTGCACCTACTCAGGCTAACGTTCTCAGCTGATATGAAGTGGAAAGACTACAGTGAATCTATTGTTAGATCAGCTGCTAAGAAAGTCGGTTCACTGTGTCGGACAAGACAGTTTTTCTCTACGGAATATACCTTGCATATCTCTAAGTCTACAATTCGTCTATGCTTAGAATATTGCTGCTATATATGGTCCGGTGCCCCTGCTATTTCCTGGAGCTCCTTGATAAGATCCCAAAAGACTCAGCAATATTATTGGTCTTGATCTGGTGGCTCGGCTTCAGTCACTTGCCCACTGCCGTAAGGTTGCCTCTCTGTGCCTTTTTTTTTAAAAATAAATACTTTCATGGTAATTGTTTGGATGATCTCTTTGCTAGGGTACCTAGATGGTATGAATTTAAGCGCAGTACTAGACTGGCGTTGAGGTGTCAATTTACAGTTGAGCTAGCTAGAGGTAGCCATAAGTTCAATGCTAACAGTTTCTGATCTTGCACTTCTCGCTTGTGGGACTCTCTCCCGGATCCATGCTTTCCAGCCAACTTTAATCTGCAAAAATTTAAATGCAATGTCAATCGGTATCTACTGTCTTCTTGACTGCTCTTTTTTTTTCTTTCTCTTCATTATGTTTCTGTTCCGAATTTCTCCACACCCAGTAATCTCTTGCGTGCTAGTGGTTGTACTATCTTGCTTCGGGCGATACCGAATAAAAACAAAACAAAAAGTCTTTGAAGTGAATATTTTGTATAGATTTTCTAGCAGAAGATTGACAAACACAAAGCGACCAACTCTTCGTATTTATATTAGCTTCTTCTATAATCACATTAAATAGGCAAATTTTTGGCATCTTCTTTAGATGTTTTAAGATGCAATTACGCATAAAGAATTCTTTTAAACTGGATTTGCTGAACAATATCGACAAAGTCTGTCCAATTTTTAATAGGTTTTTACAATTTCCGTCTAAGTTGTTTTATGTTAGAATTAAAATTGTTAAATTTTCCAAGCTTCATTTATTTAAATTAGCGTACTTTGAGCTGTCACTGCAATCATTTTGATTATGTCAGAGTTAAAATTAGTAAACATTCCAAGACTGTTTTTGAAACGAAAATTGCTGTTTTTTCAGTGGTTTGCTAATAAGGAGGCATTTACGGCAAGCAGGCTTTGTAGTAGTGCTCAATATCGATGCCAGGGATAGAGCCTTAATAGAATTAATGAAAAATATACTTAATTCGTGGCTACATAGATGTTGCCACACATCGGAGCGAGATATATATATATATATATATATATATATATATATATATATATATATATATATTATAATATTTTTTTAAAAATATGATTCCTTCGCTACATAAGAGTTCTCATGTTTCAAAAGCGAGAGCCGAGACCCTCAATATAATTTTTGAAATTAAGTTGAAATAAGGTTTTCTGGTCTCGCTTCCTCGTCAAGCGAGAATTTGGGAATAAGCTATCTTGTGGTTTGCGCGTGTTTATAAGTATGTATGGAGCACTGTCTTTTTAAAAATAAAAGCAAAAATACTAAGGAACTCCGGATTATTTACCTAACGTGTTCTTTCCTATTTTCAAGTGAAAGGTTTATCATTTAGCTGATTGATATTACCTCCATCATCCCAACTTCAGTGTTTCGTAAAATTTATTTTAGGATAATATTGCTCTACTCTGTATTGAGCCCTCTTTTAAATTAAATGTTACGAACGTTGGAATTGTACTCTATTCGTTCTCATCATACCTGTATATATATATATATATATATATATATATATATATATATATATATATATATATATATATAACAACGCATTTTATTTTATCATCATGTCGTCGGATTCCTGTCCATATCTGATCTACATTGGATTTTCAACTCGAGTGTATGTGTGTGTGTGTGTGTGTATATATATATATATATATATATATATATATATATATATATATATATCACTTTAAACGTTATGTTTAGTGAATATCTATATTTGAGTAGACACTCCATTTATTTTAAACAGTATTTTATTTCGTCTACCAGTTTGAACACTCGAGAAAATTTATTAAAGATATATGCCCCTCTCGGCAGTATTCGAAACTACGTCCCCCTTTGCAGGAAAAAAAACGTTTTTTGATCTGACGTGCTTTTGGCCACTCGGCTATGAAGTGCTTCATAATCAACTACGGTTCCATTTACCTTTAAAGCACACTTTACTCATTCTGATTTCTTCGAAAAGTCATATTTGCGTAGTTTCGTATCCGAAAAGTAAAGAAAGTAATATTTAAAGAATTAATGAATTTTTGTTAATTTTACTTTAAACGTTACACACACACACACACACACACACACATATATATATATATATATATATATATACATTCCGACGTTATTATAATGTTTACTACGTATTTGAAATAGACGGCCCATTTTTCTATATTAAACTTTGTGTATTACAATTGGCATATTGGCCCGTGAATACGAGAAATATTAATAAAGAAAATGCGTTCCACAGCAGGGGTCGAACCTGCATCCCCTTTGTCCTACCGTTTGATCCAGTGTACTTTACCGCTCTGCCACAATGAATGACGCAACAGGCAAGGTTTTATTTTTCCCTTTCTAAGAAAAGTACATTTTCTCCATTCAGACTAGTTTCACGAAAGCTTCACATCTGTTCAGTTTCTTATCAGAAACGTAAACAAAGCAATTTCGGAAGAATTAATGGATTTATTTTTAATCCGATACTTTCATTACTTCTTGTAGTAAGATTTTCCGAAAGCGCAGGCCGGTAGACATAATACACCCTGTTTAATAAATGGAAATGGGTCGTCTATTTCAAATATGGAGTATCAACTATAATAACGTTTAAAATAATACATACATACATACATATATACATATATATATATATATATATATATATATATATATATATATATATGTATATATATATATATATATATATGTATATATATATATATATATATATATATATATATATATATATATATATATATATATGCTGTGCAGAATTGTATTGTGTACTGTTTTTTTTTTTAAATAAAAATAATTACTAATAATACCGGATTAAAAATTTTACTGTTCTTTCTCTTCATATATATACATATATATATATATATATATATATATATATATATATATATATATATATATAGCAGAATGAGAGGCCACATATACTTTCTTGATATGTATATAATATCTGGATAAAATAAATGAAATAAAATTGGGTGTTTTTTGGGGTCTGAAATATTAAATAAATAAATATATACAAAAACACAGAAATAAATACTTTCATAAAAAAAACAAAAAAAACACCCAATTTTGTTTCATTTATTTTATCCAGATATTATATATATATATATATATATATATATATATATATATATATATATAGTTTTTACTGGTTATCATACTAGAATGACTCACGGTTGATTGTGCTATTTAGCCTTGTTTGGCAACCAGTCTAGAAAGTTAAAATTAGTAAAAACTGACAAGAAAATCTGAAACCTTTCGTAAATATATTGGGTTCAAATGTACACTGCTAAAATGAATGCTTTTTTTTTCTTTTTTCCCTTCTCTCTACATCATAGGATTTACAGTATCACATAATATGTAATTCTTAGAATAATTCAAATATTAACTTATGTGTTTAATAATTCCTATATGTGGTATCATAAATAGTTATTGTTAAAAGTATTTCTATGATACGATATATTTCCATACATTCCTATAGTAAAATGATTTGCTATGCAGTTTTATATATGCTCCTAGTATTTGCTATGTCTCTATATTTAATCATTAGAGCGTATGAAACTTTTGATGTGTTTGTTAAATCCGTTTTGTGATGCCACTGGTTTCATAAATATTGTTAAAATAATTTGCAGTGTATTTCTGTAATAAAAAATAATGCCATGCAATACTCTAGTAAAATAATTTGCAATACATTTCTATAATAAAATAAATTTCCATGCAATTCTATAGTAAAATAATTTGCAATGCATTTCTATAATAAAATAAATTGCAATGCTATGCAATTACCTACTAAAATAATTTGCAGT
Source organism: Acanthosepion esculentum (assembly GCA_964036315.1). Lineage (NCBI taxonomy): Eukaryota > Metazoa > Mollusca > Cephalopoda > Sepiida > Sepiidae > Acanthosepion > Acanthosepion esculentum. Next base: position 66,107,995 of record OZ038505.1, read on the forward strand.
GCATTTCTATAAAATAATTTGCATTTCATTCCTATAATAAAATAATTTGCAATTTATTCCTATAATAAAATATAATGCAATGCATTCCTATGATAAAATAAATTGCATTGCAATACGTTCCTATAATAAAATAAATTACCATGCAATTTTCTAGTAAAATAATTTGCAGTGCATTCCTATAAAATAAATTGCAATGTAATTCTCTAATAAAATAATTTGTAATGCATTTCTGTATACACTTTTAGTATCTAAATCCGTCAATATAAAAAATCAACGTTTTGTTGAATTTGTTTCAGAAAATCTTGTATAAAGATTTAATATTAAACTAATTTCCAATGCATTGCACTATGTGATATTAGTATTTACTGTATCACTATATATATATATCTTCACTCGAGTTAATAGAACTTTTGACCTATTTGTCTAATAAATCTTATATGCGGTATCACGGGTTATATAAATAGCCCGAGTGAAAATAATTCGCAATGCATATCTATAGTAAAATAATTCGCAATGCATATCTATAGTAAAATAATTCGCAATGCATATCTATAGTAAAATGATTTGCGATACATTTCTGAATATACTTTTGATATTTGCTATATCGCTTATATATGTAATCGTTAGGTTGGATAAATGTTTTAATGTATTTAATAACTCATAACCGCGAAAACACAAGGAGGATGTTTTAGTGGTGAATTTCATTAAAAATGTGTGTGTGTGTGTATATATATATATATATATAAAATGTCAGTTATGTGGCATGCGTGATACATGCTTAGGTGATCTTGTATCTTTCAATAAATGGCTGAGGAGGCAGATTTTTTCCCCGCAGTAGGTTGCCATTTCTTTCTGCGGTAGACAAGTTGCCATGCAAGGCTATAGAACCCGGTCTGTCCTACTATTTACCCACATGGGGATGTGTGAGAGAAGAAGAATGTAATGTATTCGAATAGAATTCGAACTCGGCTCTCCGATTTCTCAATCCGAGCCGCTAACTATTACTCCACCGTGACTACTTTTATTTTTATATATATATATATATATATATATATATATATATATATATATATATATATATATATATATATATATATATATATATATATATATATATATATATATATATATAAAATGATTAATTAATATTGAATAATGACATATATATATATATATATATATATAATGATTAATTAATATTGAATAATGACATATATATATATATATATATATATATATAATGATTAATTAATATTGAATAATGACATATATATATATATAATGATTAATTAATATTGAATAATGACATATATATATATAATTAATTAATATTGAATAATGACACACACATACATATATATATATATATATATATATATATATATATATATATATATATATATATACAAAAGAAAAATCTTATCTTAGCCGACATGTGTATAAGGTGTTTGTTTGTATTTAAATTTTTTAAATTCCAAGAAGGGATTCATTTTCCTATATAAATACACTGTAAATTGATCTCCCTACGCATCAAGCCAAAATAAAGGTAAGGTATATATATATATATATATATATATATATATATATATATATATATATATATATATATATATATATATATATATGTAGTATTAATACAAGTAAAACTCATGACTTAGCTGATTGATGTTATATTCAGCACCTCGATCCTAGAATTGCGTAGACGAAATGTTTTTGTATTTGTTCGGTCCACTCGGCTGGAGGTTTATTTCTTACGAATGAGTGAGTTTATTTTTAAGTCATTTTTATTATTTCAGACGTTAGCATTTTTTTTAGTGGGTACCCGTATTTGAAATAGACCACGTACTTATATTTTTAAAAAGCAGACGTACCTTCATTTTTTCTTTTATTTTTTCCAATTTTCGGATAAGGTGTTTAGTATTGCCCTTGAACTTGTGGATAAACTGTCCGATGTTCATATTTTGTTATTTTTGTTCAAATACTTTCGACCATCTCAATCATTTTCAGGGCTAAGATGGTGTATGTGTGGTAGTCAGAATTCTTTTGTTTACATCCTGGTATTCTTTTGGTTTCGTTTTGTTTCGTTCGTTTTGTTTTACGGCATATCAACACCTCAATGGGTTATTAATACCGACAAGATTTTTATTGCTGTTAATATTTTTTTCAAAAAGTATTGTTTTGTAATATTTTTTCAAATAAGTATTGCTGGTAATTTTTTCTTTTTTTTTTAAATGTATTGTTAATATTTTTTCCTGCAAAAAATCTATTTCTGGTAATAATTTTTCTTCAAAAATGTAATGCGTGCAATTTTTTTTTCTTCAGAAATGTATTGCTCGTAAATTTATTTTCAAAATTGAATTGCTCGTAATATTTTTTTGTTAAATGTATTGCTGGTAATAATTTGTTACAAAGAATTTCTGGTATCAAAACCTATTTCATGGTGTTTTGATACCTTTTGCGGGGGGGAGTTAAACTATTTGGCCATAGCTGGGACCCTAACAGGTGCTACCACCCAGGGTCAGGCTGTACCTGGGAACACCTTCAATTAAGATGCGGTTCCACTGTCCTCAAAAGCTCCTGATCAGGGGCCTTGCTTTTGGACGTAGTTTATCATCTTGACCAGGATACGGATGTAGTTTATCGTTATACCCAGGAAAGCTGGTATTCTTTGGAAATACACACGCTCTATCTCTGATATTGAGCACTATATCCCATAAATATAGCACACCTTAGAGTACATTTCTACATATATATATAAATATAAAGGGTGTTCCAATTACTTGGACCTATTTTAAACTTAATTCACATTTAAGATAAGTCCAAGTTATTGGAACACCCTTTATATATATATATATATGAAGAAGAAGAAGCGCCCTCCGCCGTCTTAGAATGAATATATATATATATATATATATATATATATATATATATATATATATATATATAAAATATAAAAGGCTCAAACTCTAATATATATATATATATATATATATATATACATATATATATATATATATATATATATATATATTAGTGTTTGAGCCTTTTATATTTTATATATATATATATATTCTAAGAGTGAGGAGGGCGCTTCTGTTTGTTTATGTTAACTTATGGTATATTTAGTCCCTACACAGCAAAACAAAATAAATAAATAAAGGGTAAGGTTAAGGGTAATAATGATAATAATAATAATAATAATAATAATGGAAAAACGGTATGTAAGAATATGCTTGAAATAATATAAATATTAATATATATATTTTAAAATTTTGTCAGAATATGCTTTATTATGCGGGATAAGCATTTTTTTTTTTTTTTTTTTTTTTTGCTTCCGTTTGGAGATCAGTTTACAATGAACCCCCTTCTTTAAATTTCGAAAATTAAAAAGAAATTTTGTTCGTGGTCTGATGACCTTAACTCACGGTAAAATAAAAGAGGAAATGAAAAAAAAAATGATGGTGGGTGCATTTCTGTAGGAATCTCTGAAAACGATTTATTATTTTTTTACTTCACTGGGAGGAGGTTTAAAGAATTTTTAATTTATATATATATATATATATATATATATATATACATACAGTGTAACCCGGATATAAGAGAGTTGTCGGAACCGGAGAAGACGTATCTTATATCCGGGTTTCTCCTATTATATATATATTAACACAGGCTCTAATTTGGGACCAGATAAAATCTCTCTTATATCCGGGTTACACTGTATATATATATAAGTGCCATGACCTTTCATGGCTTTCCATAACCTCCGTTTAGACTTTTGCCAAATCTCCCGCCCTCCGTTCCACTCTTCATTCACACAAGTTTCCCTGTCCAACCTTGTCTTCAAAATTCACTGTGAGGATCAAATTCTCCAAGCCCAACATCTTTCTGTCATCACCGATTTTCGTTTGCCATACAAGCGATTTGATATCACATACCGGACCAGCGCTCTTTTCTTTGTTTCTACTGAAATTTTCCTGTTTTTTAATCAGTCAGTCATGCGCTGTGTGTGATACACGCGTTGGTGACCATGTCTCTTTCGATACATGACTGACGAGGCAGTTGGTTGCCATTTCTTTCTCCCACACTAGGTTGCCATTTCTTTCTGCGGTAGACCAGGCTATATAACCAATATATGGGGGGTGCGGAGACGATTCATACCTTTCCCAATGTTATTAGAACGTAAGTGAATGTAATGGATTTACTGGAATTCGAACTCGGCTCTCCGATTCCTCAATCCGAGCCACTATCCGCTACTCCATCGTGCCTCCTTCTTATTACTTAATTTATTTATTGGAAGACATATCTATTGCCTCAAGTCTCTTCTTCATCTGTGCGGAGATTGTTCAGCATTCACAGCCATATAAGAGAATTTATATAACACTGGTTCACAATCGGGGTCCATACGGATCCTGGGGGAGTCAATTTAAAATTACTGGTATATTTAACAACCACCCCCTCCGCACACACACACACGGGTCGAATGTGGCACAAGGCCGGTTTAACGTGGGCTTACCGAGCTCGGCCAAAAATATGCCCATTTACAACCCGTATACACGAGTTTAGGGACTGTCTACCTCCCCGGACGAAACTTTGCCCTGCGGCAAAGCCTCGTCCGAGTTCCTCTCTGCCAAACAGAGAGTTCGACAGCAGAACACGCGGCTGCGCATTACTGGTGAACCCCAGTAATTTAAAATTACTGGGGTTCACACAAAAAAAAGTTGTCTCATTTATAGATAACAGCCAACTCGGAGAACAATTGCTTGCAACTAAATGCTTTTCGATCATATTACCTTGCTGAATCGTGTTTTAGGCATGTGTCTCACTTACTATCAAAAACCTGTAACAGTCTGGACATTGTGAAAAGGGCTGATCTTCGACTATGATATCGATTGATCCGAATATAAACAACTCGCAGTGCAGCATCAACCACTGGAATCTCATTGAATAAATGTGCACTTTTTTAAATTTATTAATTACGCACATATTTAAAATGGTTTAATTTAGTTGTTAAATATAAGTTTATTTTCAGTAAGTTAGGTTTACTTCAAAATAAAGTACAGTGGAACCCCGGTTCACGAATTTAATTCGTTTCTGAAGGCCGTTCGTAACCCGAAATGTTCGTAAACCGAAACTATTTTCCCAATAGGAATCATTGTCGAGAAAAAATGTCACAGTACAATAAAATTGGAAAAAAAAAAGAAAAAAAGAAGCGCGCTACAACACGCAAATGTATACAACATGGCGGTCGACTCAGAAATTATTCCGTTCGGGTTAACTCGGTTCGGCAATGTTGTTCGAGAACCGAAATTTTGTTCGATAACCGAGGCATTTTCATCTCGAATTATCTGTTCGAAAACCCATTTTTTTCGACATGTGAGACGTTCGAGAAACGAAGTTGCAGTTGCACTGTATATACATTTTAGTTATCAGATATGTTTGAAAAAATAAATTTACT
>OZ038505.1:66130949-66138449 GCA_964036315.1 Acanthosepion esculentum
TGTGCTTTCCTCCAGGTCAGTCCCATCTCAGGTCTTCCTCTGAAGTATTCATCTCGGTCTTAAATGCTCTTCCCTTCCTTCTACGCCACCCCACTCCACATTCAGATTCTACTCCAAAGAGATCCTAACTGGTCTGTAAGTTAAATTACATATATTATTACATTATCATTATTATTATATATTACATATATATATATATTATATATAAATTATATTACACATATTATTACATTATTATTATATATTACATATATATGTTATATATAAGTTATATTACATATATTATTACATTATATTATTATATATTACATATATATGTATTATATATGTTATATTACATATATTATTACATTATATTATTATATATTACATATATATGTATTATATATGTTATATTACATATATTATTACATTATATTATTATATATTACATATATATGTATTATATATGTTATATTACATATATTATTACATTATATTATTATATATTACATATATATGTATTATATATAAGTTATATTACATATATTATTACATTATATTATTATTATTATATATTACATATATCAGATATATATGTTATAATACATATATTATTACATTATATTATTATTATTATTATATATTGTGTATATATATATATAAGTTATATATCAGTTATATTACATTTTTTGTAACTGCTATAATACGTCATATATAAATTATATTTTATTTTTGTAAGTGCAATAATAATTCGTTAGATTTCATTTATTTTAACTGCTATTTCACTTCCCGAAATATCTGATGAAGGTAACTAAATAAATAAATAATGGTACTTGTTGACGTTATAATGCTTTTGCCAAGTTGCTCTTTATGAAATTTTATGCGTATGCATGCATATTAAAAATATATAATATATTATAAATATAATGAGTTATAACACCGTTGTTAATAGCAGCTATTACTTGCTCGACGTCAATCAGCTAAAATGCCTTTTGTTAGCAGCGGAATATCTCATTAATAAACAGCGGAGTTCAGCTGCTAACCGAAATGTAACAATGGGCTCTTTTCGTTAGATTTCTCTGTATTTTTTTTTTCATTTTTAAAGATTTAAAGATATTTAAAATTGGTTCTTAACCCGCGACTGTACGAGTTAATCGTCTAAATAAAACCGTTAGATTACTTAATCAGAAAATATACACACATATATATATATATATATATATATATATATATATATATATATATATATATAACGTGCTACGGATCGCATGAAATTAGTAGTCCCGGTCGGCAAAAAACATAAACAAAAAAGAAAAAAAAAATTGTTTATATGAGGAAATAATAATAATAATAGTAATAATTATATATATATATATATATTTCTCCCAAATGGAATTAAGATACCATTAGTTAGATCAGTTGCCATTGTACGAAAAATTTTACTCTGTTTAATTAAAATAACCATTGAGCACTCTTTTGTGAGTCAGTTTTAATATTTAATATTTATATTTTAAATGTTATATTGTGTTAATAAGACTCGCTTGGATTATACCAACGGATTACTATCTATCTATCTATCTATCTATATATATATATATATATATATATATATATATATATATATATATATATATATATATATATATATATATTGTGTGTATTTAGGCAGCATTTTTTCATTCATACATATTTCATTAAATAATATAGACAAGTGTTGTCTATTTATTTTATGTAAGTTCTTTTCATATCGTCTGATAAGCTTAATAACATTATCATTAAAAGACGAAAGAAAATCACAATATTGATACATATTTTTTAATCCAATCTAAGCTTTCGGCTTACTTAAGCCATTATCAAAGATGACAATTACACAATATATTAAGCAATACACGAACAAGAAATCGATGACAGTCTGTTTTTGTTTACATGGATGATTTCCAAGCAACGATAAACACGTGCATATAAGACGCTGAAAGCGAAAATCGCACCACAGCTCATGACGTCACACATGACCACGCGAGAGTGAATCCGATGAGTATTGAGTATGGAAAGCCGTTGGTATGAACCAGTTGCTTCTGTTACTAATTATAGGCATTTAAGGATATTTGTGGAGATTTCATAGTTTATTTTGTTCAGGTTAGGTTTCAACTGTTTTATGTATATAGCTTCAAGAATTTTTAGTTTTAGTTTATTGTTTTCATGTTTAAGTATAGTTGTGTTTTCGACGAGGATTTTCCGGAATTTAGATTGGATTAAAATATGTATCAATATTGTGATTTTCTTTCATTGTTTAATGATAATGTTATTAAGCTTATCAGACAATATGAAAAGAACTTACATAAAATAAATAGACAACACTTGTCTATATTATTTAATGAAACATGTATGAATATATATATATATATATATATATATATATATATATATATATATATATATATATATATATATATATATATATATATATTCCTTTTCTTAGGTACATAAGGGTACTTAAATATTTAAACGCGCTTTTCAATATATTGGTTTTAATATATTATTATTCAATGTAAACAAATGCCTATTTGAAAAATTGATATGCAAGAAACAGGCTAACTAAATAAATACAATCATATATACGTACCCCCCCCCCAAAAAAGAAAGCGATACCTTTAAACGGTTAAAATTAATTTTTAAAATGAACAATCTTTCTTGACGATTTTATTTTATTTTTACTTCCAAGCTAATCGATTAAATTTAATATTTCCAATAAGTAAACTCTTTTGGTATATTTCAAACCGAATTAAAGTAGATTGGAATAATTTATTTCTGATTATCAGTAAAATCATCAATAATAACAAATCTGTCAACATAACTCAATTTACTTTATAAAAAATATTTAAAAAATGAAATATACTATTTTGAAACATTATTTGATAAAGATAACCGGATTTAAAGTTTAATTAATCTGAATTGAAACAAATATTACTTAAATTTTGTTTAAAATATCGCCAAAAAGCTTTTTTTGTATTTTTTTTTTTCTTAAGACAATAGTGCCTATAATATATTTTGTTTATGAATGCAATTAAAAGCGCTTCTAATTAATAAATGTTATAGTTTTATTCAATTTTTTTTTTTTACGGTTCAGAGCAGATTTCCTGTAACTGGGGGTCCTCTTTGACCGGAAAAAAATTGATGATTTATATTCTCCGAGGACGTGTACTTATAACCAATATAAATATTTAAACACTGCAAAATAGAATTTATCGAAATTTCATAAAATTAAGTAAATGTGAGGTAAATAAAAAATAAAAAAATATTAAGATTTTCCAAAAACGAAAATAATTTCTTCAGTTTGTAAATAAATCCTTAAAGTTTCATTAACATCCAATAATTATCGGATTTTAAAAAATAGTGATTTTTTTTTTATCAGGCTAAATTCAGATTCTGGTTATTTATTTATTTTGGTAGGGGGAGTATGACTTTATTAAATCGCTGTAATTGATCCTTTTAATTAAAAAGGTTGAAAAACAGTGGTATAAGCAGTAGCCAATGTTATGAGTTCATATGGCCAAGTATCAGAAACTTCGTACTGGATATGACGATAAACTATATCCGGCAGCAAGGCCCCCGATCTGATTTTGAGGAGACTAGAAACGCCTTTTAACTGCTATTGTTCCCAGGTTCACCCCGACCCAGAGTGGTAGCATTTGTTAGGGTCCCAAGTATGGGCAAACAATGAACCCCCAAACAAAAATCAACAGTTCATTTTTATAATATGAGCAGCAATACATTTTTATAGCAAAATGACAATGTAACAATAAAAAACTATAAAAATACATTTTTATAGTAAAATTATCAACAATATATTTTATGATCTACAAAATATATCTAAAAACATAGCTTTGCCCTGAAAGCATAAAATTACGTACAAAATATTTAGTTTTCGGCATTAGAGTTGTTGATATGTCGCTAAACAAAATCCATCACGAGTATCAGAAACTAGAATCTTTGTTACTTAGAAATAAAAAGAAAAGGGCAAAATTAAATGACCTGTGCTTGCTTAAATATTACAAAAAGTCTTGATTAAGACCCACCCCCTTTGATTAAGCCCTACTCCGCTTGAAAAACTCTTGATTAAGACCTACCCCGCTTTGGGATATCTTAGAGCGTTTGAGCCATTTGATCATGCGACCCGCGGCTAATCTTCTGCGAGCAACGTGGCCTTCGAATTTGTTAACTGTGCAGGTCTGATCGCACACTTGTTTTCTGTCGTTTCATCTTACGCACGCAACTACATTTGTTAGCAATCTATTGACAACGGGTTCGTTCCCCATTGTCGGCTCCTTGAATATGTCTTTTTGTTGTAGTGAAGATGACGCAGTTTGTTAAATATGATGAAAGCTCTCATCTGAGTAAGATGTGCCTGTCACCTCACCCTTCGCATCACTTGTAATAGATCCCATCATGTTACGGCGTCCATAACACCTACGATGACCCTTGAGACTCGCATATGATTTCACATGTGTAAGGTATATACGATAGATAAGCATTGTATCCTTGATTGGGTTGATTGGATCTGCCTGCCTTACAACTCTTCTGCGTACCGTCGTAAGCCTTTTCTAAGTCCATATGATGATCTGCAAACCTTGTTGCAAACAATACAGGTACTTTTAGCAGGACAATGAAGCAGGTAGATATCGGTGGCTTGCTTTTGGGTGTTATGTCGACCTCTCAGACGGTTTACATAACCTACCCTCGACAGCAGCATGCGTTCACACACACACCATATTTCCAAGACTGCATATTGGCAAATCAGAGTGAGTGTCTCTTCATAGATCACGCTTGATCTGAGCATGCCTGAGACAGTCACCCTCAAAGGTATTGCATCTCTCCCTTATAAAGGGCCTCTACTCTGTGCGATTTAAAGTCTGTTCTTCATCAATACTGCACACCCATGTCCTTCAAATTATCTTTCTAAGCTTAAATATATCTATCCGCTCTGCCCATGCCTATTTACTAGGGTGGCTAATCGATCCCTGTTACAGACGCCTGCACAGGCACATTTGTGTTTGTTCAGCACCCACAGATCCCATCGGCGGTTCATACGGTAACTATGTTGAACGGACCTTATCTGGCATGATCAGCAGCCTGACACAAGGCCAGTACGTTCAAACCCTCGGTCCCGATGACTTGTGACTTCGTGCTCGCACAACCACCGACAGCTCCCAAATTGTTCCGTCTATCCAATTTCATTCACAAGGCTTGGGTCAACCCGTGGGCTATGGTTTTCAGGCACTTTCCAAAAGTGCCGCACGCTGAGATCGCCTCCCTCAGACCGATAACTTCAAGAACTTACATTCCTGATTAATATATATATATATATATATATATATATATATATATATATATATACCGGGTGTAACAGCAAAATTTTCTAAATCTTGTAAGAGTAAAATTGTCCTTAGAAATAATTAAAGATATAGACTGGAATTCTCCGATGTTTTATAACTCTATTGGAATTTCAGCAATAAGAATGTATAATTACGTTCCAGGTTTAACAGAAGGATCGTGATGAAATCGGTCATAAACGAAAATGACATGTCCATTATTGATTAATGATAGCTAAGGATCGGTAGCTCATGAAGTATTGAAATAAAGTTCATATATATATATATATATATATATATATATATATATATATATTATTCCAGGATAATTTTCCAACTTATTCAAGATTATCTTCGCCCTCTCTAACCTTCTAACATTCTGTCCTGGAGTTACAAATTGCCTCACTGGTTTCACGTACGATTTCATTTTCAAGTCTTTTTTTTTTTTTTTTTTTACTGCTCTTTAGACTGTCATATCCGAAACTCCTCTCTCAAATGTCAAACGCTTATGGATTGAGTTCTTTTCTCTAATTGATCTCTTTAACTCTAAGTTGAAATGATGATCCCTCTCTACTGTTCCCTTTTTTTAAACTTATTCCCCGTTCTCTTGATGGTTCTTGAATGGACTTTGAAGATCGAAGCCAGAGTATGAATGTCGGTACCATTACTGAAGGCCTGAATGATCTTTTGTCTCTGACTATTGCTCAGTTGGGAAGACAGTAGGGGCTGACACGAAACAATTTTAACCGGCTCTCTTTTTAGCTGGATAACTCAAAGGTTTTTTTGTGTGTGTGTGTGTGTGTGTGTGTGTGTGTGTGTGTGTGTGTGTGTGTGTGTGTGTCTTTTAGTGATTCTTATGACAAATAGTGTCGAGATGGCTAAGCGTCTTATCTAAAAACCTAGAAATAAGAAACTCAATTAGTTTAGTGTTTTTTTTTTTATATATTAAACATTTTCTGGGATGGTTACACGATTTGGACAATTTTGCTGTTACACCCTGCGTGTGTGTGTATATATATATATATATATATATATATATATATATATATATATATATAAACACGCAATTTTGTTCACGCATGCTCTTCCAGACTATAAAAATGCATATGTGTTTAACTCCTTAAATTGTTTCTGTCGTGCCAAGCTGTTACCAGCCTGCTCTGTAAAAATGTCTCCAAGTTGGCCACGTTAATATCCTCCCACCTATGCTTTCAGTAAGTATAAACGTTTATGTACATTACGTACGTATCTATACTACTTACATAGTAAAACTAAGAACCCACCCTATTCAATTGGTTTTGTATTTAATGTGAACGCACGCGCTTTTACGTGTGATGCATGCATATATTATTCCCGCAGAAAATTGCATACTGGTTCGAGTCGTGTCTGAATCTGGGTTCAAATTCTTTTCTTTTTTTTTAAATATTTATTTTTATATGTTTAATATTTGATATGTATATTGACTGTTGCTCGCCTGAATATATGTGCAGAGAGAGAGAGAGAGAGAGAGAGAGAGAGAGAGAGAGAGAAGAAGAATTGTTTTTTTTTCTCTTTAGGCAATTTAAGCTGAAATAAAATATCACAGTGTATGTACCGAGATGAACAGCTTCAAAATTATGTGAGAAAACACTTTGTGTTGTTTGTGTGTACAAAACATTATGTAATTTAACACTGTTTTTCCTATCTCTCTCTCCCCTCGCCGGTCAAGTGATTAATAACCAAATTGAAATACAAGAAAATGTAATTCAAAATGATATACTAGCGACCACTAACTCGTTTTAATTTTTTTTTTTTTTTTTTTTACTTATCTTTCTTGTGTCCTCATTCTTAAAAAATATTTCCGTATATTAAGTACCCGTTATAATTATTCCAAGAGTTATTCAGACAATTTTGTTTTGAAACGGTAAATAACTTTGTACCTCACGTTGCTAGGAATGAACACAACCGGTCAGTATATTTTCGTTCGCTACCCAAAGGTAAAAAAAAAAGAGCTTTCTTATTTGTTTCCGGGATATCTGGTTTTCGGGGGATTTGTCAGTAGGTACGCCCTGAGACTAGAGTCAATATAGCGATGGGTTTGATCACTTTTGGTGCTCAATTCAAATATATATTTTCTCTTGTGTGATAGGGCGTATAATTTTTTTTTTAT
>OZ038505.1:66143449-66160949 GCA_964036315.1 Acanthosepion esculentum
TAGTTCCACGTGCCATGTTTAATGGATGTCAGTTACCAGTTCTCTCCTGTTAATTTTTCCCTCTGAAAGTTCTCTACTGCCTTAACCGGGTATTGAACTCACACTCTTTGGGTCCTGTCACTGGATCTAAGCAACGCCTTTATCCACTGTGCCATGTGTCCTTTTATAACTTCAACTAAATATATACCAGAAAATTGTATTGTTGGTAATTTTACTATAAATTGTTATTCTTGGTAATCCTGTTATAAATATGTATTGTTGGTATTTTTATATAAAAATGTATTTTTATACTTTCATAGTGTTTGTTTTTGATTCGGAGTTCACTATTTGCCCATAGCTGGGATTCTTCCGCACTGATCTGGGAACAACAGCAATTAAGAGGTGGTTCCACGTTTCTCTAATATCCCGATCAGAAGCCTTGCTGATGGATGTAGTTTATCGTCATACCCAGGCCTGTGTTACACTCGGGAACCTTGCCGTGTAATAAGGATTAATTAGCCAGCCAGTACGATTGTTTTTTAGTTCACTGTGTATTACATGTGCCATTTGTGTGGCCTTATGTCAGATTAAGCTAACTTTTATGGAATACAGGAAGACTGTACTCATGGGGGCACATTACCTGTTATTCTATATCGAGTGTGTGTGTGTGTGCTCGCGCGTTCTGCGTGTGTCTGGATCAGTAAGTTCGTAGGCTGACGCTTATTAACTGAAATTTGATCTAAAATTTTCACTCTATAATGTTTTATGTGTTCGCAACTAATATCCACCTCAGTCAATGAACTTAACGTTGAAAAATAAATATCTGTTGCGTAAAAATAAATGCTTTTTTATGCCTTTTTACATCATTAAGATCGCAGATTTGTTTTTTGAAATCCATCTTTCGCTTTTGATTATATGATAAGAATATAGTTTTACAGGTTTGCTATGTTTATCAGTAAAAGTGCTCAATATCCGAGATAGAGCGTATGTAAATATAAAAGTGTTCACTGCGGGCAACACCAAGCAGTGACAGGCGGATACACGTAATACACGCTGTTTAATAGATAAAAATGGGACGTCCCTTTCAAATAAGAAGTGTCCACCATTTTCTACCCTTCTGGTTTTGTGTTGAACTTAGGTGTGTGTGGTGTAACACACAGTTGGTTGGTTGATTTTGTTATGCGGTATGTCAACCTCTATAGCTGTTTAATAAATAAAAATGGGACGTCTCTTTCAAATAAGAAGTGTCCACTATAATGACATTTGAAATATATATATATATATACATACATACATACATACATATATATAGATAGATAGATAGATAGATAGATAATATTAGTGGTAAATATGCACATACATATGCAATCATATATCTAAGCTATAAATTCATATATGTATAAAAAAATAATTCCAAGAGGATAGAATCCAGGTAGAACTCAATGTCCAGGACAGAGTTATATATATATATATATATATATATATATATATATATATATTACTTCAAACGTTATTATAGTGGACATTTCTGATATATATATATATATATATATATATATATATATATATATATATGATGGGAGAAAGTAATGGATAGCGGCTCGGATTGATGAATTGCAGTCAAATCCATTACATTCACTTACGTGCTAATACCCTTGGGAAATGTATGACTCATCTTCTCCCCCCCCCCCACCAGCTATGGGTAAATAGCAGGACAGATTGGGTTCTATAGCCTTGGATGGCAACTAGTCTACCGCAGAAAGAAATGGCAACCTACTGCAGGAAAGTTACATAATCGCCTAAACGTGTATCACACATAGCACATGACTGACTGACTGAGAGAGAGAGGGAGAGGGAGAGAGAGATTCAAATGACCTGAAGATTGCATTCAAGTATGAAACAGACTGTTGACGCTCGACGTTGACCTCAGTGTCCATTTTTATATTTTATATTTGCATACGGTCTTAACCTTGATATTGAGCGCTTTTACTCCCAGATATAATGCCTTTAAACTGTATTTTAAACAGTACACTCTCTCACGTGCCAATACCCTTGGCAAAGGCATGAATCCATGTCTTCTCCCCTTCCCCATCAATGGATAAATAGTTGAATTGTTTGGGTCCTATAGCCTTGGTTGGCAACCAGTCTATAGGAAGGACAACTCTGAATTCAAAACATATGGAGAACTTGTAGCAGACTGTGCACCAGTTCTCTTTATTTGACTCTTCCAAAAGGTGTGATTGGTTCTGCACAAGCCTTCACCCCTATAATCAAATAGTATGTGCAGGTAGTCTGGCTGTTGTTTCTAAGAATTAAGCTGCTTCACTCTCAACCTTCGAAAACGACGGGAGAGTTCAGTATACATTGAGCTCTCTGGATTTTATCCTCCTTGGGTCTACCCATACGGATTACCTAGTTTTTCGTAAACTATATATATATATATATATATATATATATATATATATATATATATATATATATATATAATAAATTAATTGATTTAAAATATGGGTTTTTCGCTACACAGTGATAACCATGTTTTAAAAATGGAAGCTGAAGCCTTCGAATTTAATTTTTTTTTATTAAACCAAAGACATTAGTTTTTTTTTATTAAACCAAAGACATTAGTTCCATTTCCTCGTCAAGCTTGACGATGAAATGGAACTAATGTCTTTGGTTTAATAACAAAATTAAATTCGAAGGCTTTAGCTTCCATTTTTGAAACATGGTTATCACTGTGTAGCGAAAAACCCATATTTTAAATCAATTAATTTATAATATTAATGCTCTGTAAATTTACATTGAGCACTATTGTGTAAAAATAAAAATATCTATAAGAACACCGGATTTTATATCTTACTGTCTTTATATATATATATATATATATATATATATATATATATATATATATATATATATATATAATCTCTAAACATAGCACAGGAACACCAGACCATATGTGGCAGCAATATTCAAGGCATGGAAGAATGGTAGACTTAAAGAATATGTAAGATAGATCCTGGCTTGAAAAATTGTCTATCTAGCAGCAGACCTCCATTATTGCATAAAGTGTCCCTAAAATATAATCTGCCTTGTTGGTTAATGGTAATCTTTGGGTTGGCGTGTTTTACATATTAGGTAACCCCATCTCTAATTCAGTAGATTCTAATAATTGGTAAGCCCTTTTTACCAATCTCTAAATATATCTCTACATATATAGCAAGAGTACGAGACCATATGTGGCAGCAATATTCAAGACATGAATAGACTTATAAATATATACGATAGATTCTGGGGAGAAAAAATTGTTTAGCACAACACAGTGAACCACCCTTCTTAGCAGCTGACCTAGCAGGGGATTGAATATAGTCTTTCCACTTGATGTCAGCCGAGAGGGTGCAACGAGTGACTCTTCTGGAGAGGTTAGCATCAGCCATATGACGGAAGGCAGAAAGGAGACTTTCTAAAATTAAGAAATATTAATGCTTATTAGCTTACAAAGAAGATTAACTGTTTAAATTAAATATTAAATATATTGGATATGAGAAATAAGTTAACTTTAAAAAGTTGTAGAAGGTCAAAAAGTGAGTACATTTTTTCGGGACACTCTCTGTCTCTGTCTCTCTTTCTCTCTCTCTCTCTCTCTCTGTATATATATATATATATATATATATATATATATATATATTACTTTGGTAAGATATATATATATATATATATATATATATATTACTTTGGTAATCCGTTAGGAGAAACCTAAGTAGGTAGGTTCTGGTTCACTAGGTTCTACTTAGTGTATTGAGCACTTTTACATATCATCTTAGGTAAATCTGTCGTTGCCTTTTCTTTTGACTAGACATTGCGGTGCTGATTGATTATTTTCAACCAGCACGGATGTTTTTTGTCTTTTCTTTTTTTATCGAATTTTTTTTCCCCGATATCGGTTTGTTCAATATTTTTTACTTACAAATTGTATTATCTGTTGTTTTTTTTTCATACCGCCCTAGTATAGATATTAAAATTATATAAATACAATATACAATAAATAAAAAATTAACAGAAATAAATTTTATTAAATTTTTTTTATTGTATTTTTCTTCTATGCGAACAAGAGATTTCTTTTGGGGACTTAGTGTGTGTAGAAATAGTCCAAATGATTGTCTGTGCCGAGCGCTTTCAGCTAATCTGTTAGCTCGTTTCAAGGCTTTTGTTTGTGCTATTACATATGATATGTAAATTGTTGCCGCCGCGGAGAGCCGTAATCGCCTACGCACTAAAGGGACATGGCATTTAAACAAAAATCATCTTGAATCTAGCAGGCCGAACCTGCACCTGCATGCATTTTACATAATAATACAAAACTAACAACGTCTAGTGATATCGTGCGGTACAGCTGGGGCGTGTTGGGTTAATAATGGCTCGGCTCCATGCCTAACTTGGGGTCATCATTTGATAAAGGCTTGTTGGTGGCTTTTTTTTTTTTTTTTTTTTCACTCGTCTTTGTATTATTTTTTATGTAAAACAGAGATTTATGAGTGTATATCTGTTTATAAATCCTGACTAATTATTAGCAATTAACGGAAACAGTATCCTCATTTTGACTGTTTGCATCAGATTTCGAGCGATGCATCTTCCCCCCCACCCAACCCTTTGAAACGACAATGATGTTGGGGGGGGGGCAGTTTGGATATTCCGTCGAATTCAAAGGCAATACTAGAGAATTGTAGACAACTTTTAAAATACGGCAATAATAGAAAGGAAGAAATTGTGACCGCGTGTTTGTAGGGAGATCAGTGCGGAAGGAATTGTAGTTTGCACACACGTGCTCACTTGCGTAATGAGAAACAGACAGACAGAGGAGAGAGAGAGGAGAGAGAGAGAGAAGGAGAACAAACGTGGAGGTGATGAGGTTGAAGGAACGTGTAATACAAACGGTTACTTCTTCTTATTATTGGAGAGTGGTGTTTAAAAACGTAAAGAAAATCGTAGTAGCGTTACTACGGCAAATGCTTACGTAAAATGAGAAAGATGGATGTAAAAAGATAGACTTAAACTGAGAGAGAAGGGTACGGGCGTGTCTCTCTCAGTGTGTGTGTGCGTGTGTGCGTGTGTGTGTGTGTGTGTGTCAAGGGAAGGAAAAGGAAAACGAAGAAGACGACAGAAGGCTGAGTGGAGACCCTGCCGTAGCACATGCTCCGTTTATAAAGAGAGAGAACGAAAGAGTGGCGGAGGTAAATAGATATTTAGCCTTTACGTCAGTACTGCTATTATCATGTGTTACTGTTGTTGTTATTATTATTATTATTGATAATAAAATTATCATTTCTTCACTCCTCTTCCTCTTACTATTACTACGACTACTAGTAGTAATAATACCTTCCTTCTACTCATCATCATCGATTCAAAGGATACCCCCTTCCTCTGGTTCCTTCTTCCTACCTACCTACCTACCTACCTGCTTTACCTACGTTCATTTTTACTTATATTACCAATAGACGGCGAGAGGGTGGCAAGGGAAGAAAGTTACCGAGGAAGCAAATTAACTTACAGGTACACACATTAGTAAGTGTATGTACACTCATGTCTATAAACAAACAATAAACTTTATAAATACACACACACAAACGTGTGTGCGCGCGCGATCTTAATTGTCCAAGCATGCACACCTTATTTCTGTGATATATACAACAATGCTTATATATATATAAAGACAAGGGGACAAACTATTCTTAGCCGACGCGTTTTATCCTCTGGGGGACTTTGTCAATGCAAATGTGTCCCTCAAATAAAATCCCTGGGAGGACGAAACGCGTTGGCTAAGAATACTGTTTTCCTCTTTTCTTTCTACTCATTTTTTTCCTTTACAGATAAACTGTATCTGGAAATAATTTACACAAACACACACACACGCACATATATCAAATATGTTGTGCAGTTCAATTTATATTATAATGAATCGTACAGAAAGTAAATTAGTAAAGTTAATGATATAAAATGGCGAAATCCCTTCGTTAACAAAATTTTAAAGGTGCATTAATTTACCAATAACTCGATGCATGTTATGATCCTTATTTTTTTTTTTTAATTTTAAGCTGTATAAGGTCTTTCTTTAATACGCAAGTACTTTCGACTGTAAATTCAGTCATCTTCATGCATGGAAATTATTTTGTTTTTGGTAAAATTCCGGTATATATTAATTCTGTGCATTTAGACAGCAAATGTTTTTTTAAGGTTGATATTATTAAAAACAAGAGACATTAATTTTAATCATCGACTTTTAAATTGCGAATAATCCTTCTCGGACAAAGAGGAAATTCCGTCAGAAATTGTTCGAAGTTCATTTCAGAAGAAAAGTTCACGAGATATGGTCTAAGTTTTCGACTTTCTTGCGTCATCATCGTGGTATAAAATGGAATTTGCTTTTTGACGGAATGTTTTAGTGTTGACATCTTGGCAAGCTGCACGATCAGGCAGTTTAAATCCTGTGCATTGGAGCAACAACTGTTCGTTTCGGCAAATATTATAAAAGACGGCAAACATTTTGTTTTAATTATCGACTTTTCCAAATCCTTCTCAGACCAGGAAGAAATTCCGCCAGACGATATTTCATGTACATTTCTTCTGAAATGAACTTCGGACAATTTCTGACGGAATTTCCTCCGACTGGGAAGGATTATTCGGAATTTGAAAAAGTCGATCATTAAAATTAATGGACACAAAATAACTGTTGCTTTTACTAATATATATATATATATATATATATATATATATATATATATATATATATATATATATATATATGATTAATATGAGTAAAAGTTAAAATTTATTTGTTTGAAAGTTATTTTTAATGGATACTCTGTTTTTTTTTATTAAACACTTTATTTATTTAAATGCAAATAAATAAATATTCAGTCAGTTATAGGCCATTCGTTATACACGCTTAGGCGACCATGTAACTTTCGATACATGACTGACGAGGCAGATTTTTTCCCGCAGTAGGTTGCCATTTCTTTCTGCAGTAGACCAGTTGGGGTGAGGGAGATAGAAGAAGAGGATTCCTACATTTCCCAGTTAGCCGTTATCCATTACCCCACTATACTGTTCAATAATAAAAACAGAGCATCTATTCAAATATGTGTATGCGTTAAAAATAACGTTTAAACAAATAAATTAAAAATATGTCGGATTTAATATATATATATCTGTGTGTGTGTGTTTGTGCATGTGTATGCGTGTGTTAAATTTCTCAGGATAATTCTGAAGATAAGACAAATTGGAAAATAGTACTTAGTCCTTCCCAACGGGTTTCGTCATTATATCTATTATGTTTCGTTATTCTAAGAAATTTAACAATATTATCGACATGAAAAACAAATTATTAGTAAAAAAAAAAAAAAAAAAAAAAAAGAAGGTTACCAATATCCAAAAAGAGGCTTACATAGGAGCGTCATTTTTTTTTTAATTTCTGAATTTGATGTAACTACACATTTCGCTTTAATTGATCATCACTTGCCTTGATAAAGTCAAATGACGAAACGCTTCGGCAAGGAATAATAACTATTTTCCAATTGTTTTTTTTTTATCCATATATATATATATATATATATATATATATATATATATATATATATATATAAGATTGGCTTGAAAATGAAACAGGACTAGGGACTTTAAGTTAATTCTATAACTGAATTTGAAGTTTTTAGTTTCTGTTTTTGAAACATGGTAATTTCTGTGTAACGATGGAACCATTTTTTAAATCAGTTAATTTATAATATTTATGCTCCGTAAATTTGCATTGAGCACTGTTTTGTAAAAATAAAAATAATTAATAAGAACACCAGATTATATATCTTAGCGTTCTTTCTCTTTATTATAATTAATATATATATATATATATATATATATATATATATAATGTATTTTTTTATCTTAAAATCTGATGAACATAAGCGTGTGTATACGTTTGAAAGTGGATGTGCATTTCATTGGCGGCCTGTAATAAAATTCCCTTAACACAGACTGGCGAAAAAATAAATGTCACTCCCTCACAACTGCCTCAGATTCAATACTCAACTTTAGGAAAATACAATTTAATATTAGAGGAATTCTTTCTTTTTTAAGAAAAAAAAAAATTTCTTTTGACTTTGTACACATGCTTCCTCTCTCTTACGTGAAACAAATCTCTCTCGCGCCTTCACACACACAGAAGTCTCTCTCTCTCTAAAACGCGTTGATTTATTTACCTATATATATATTTTTTTACATAGTACCACTGCTTTTTGCATCTATTACCCGTATCCCCCTCTCTTATGGGCGAGGTCTCTCCCTCTTACGCGCGCACACACGCACATAGCTAAAACGCCCGCGCCAGCGCATAGTACGCACACATAGATTTGTTACTTGAACGCTTTATATGTATGTGTGTGTGTGGTAATTCGTACTCTTTGTGGGTAATCCGTGCTGTGCATGCGCGTGTGTGTGAGTGCAATCCGTGCTGCATGCATGTATGTATCTGTATCTCTGTGTGTGTGTGTGTCTAATCTATGCTGTGTGTGTGTAATCTCTGATGTGTTTGTGTCTTCTATGCTGTATATATATGTGTGTGTCTGTTTATCTCTGCCGTGAATGTGTGTGTGGGTATGAGCTAAAGTTCACGTAATACAAGGCTCGGGAGCCACGCAATAAAATGATAATGCTGGCTGGACTCTGTGTGTGTGTGTGTGTGTGTGTGTGTGTGTGTGTGTGTGTGTGTGTGTGTGCGCGCGTGCGCGCGTGTGTGTCGTAACCCGAACAGACAGATCTATCCTAGACACACAGGCAATGAAATTTGTTTACACATCTCTGGTTGCCCGCGCGCGCGCACACACATACACACACACGGCGCACACGCGAGAGAGAGAGTTATACGCGTGTGTGTGTGTTAAGCAAGGCGTCTTGGCCTCCTGCTTTCGCCTCCGCCGTCGCCGCTGCTACTGCTGCTTAGTGAAAACGCACAAAGATTTCCCCTCACCACCCATTGCCACCCTCGACGGGCCTTGTAGGATTTCCCTGTGAAACTTGTAACAGTAACTCAGCACTCTTTTACCCGCTTTTCGTCATGGCCGGACTCAGTGTCGTCTTCTTCTTCTTACCTGTCAATTTTCAGCTTACAGCGGAAAGTCCTCACTCAACTCGTTTATAGTTGACCATTTCGGACAATTATTATTAATTCGACTTTTATTTATTTTTCTGTTTTTTTGAGGTTTTTTTTGTTTTGTTTTTTCATAAACTTACTCTCATCTTTGCGTATACAACCCATTTACATGACACAAATTATTTAAAATATACGAACGTATACATCGCGAAATATATGCAATTTATTTCAATGACTTAAATATCGTGCCTTAGCACTCTCTCTCTCTCTCTCTCTCTCTATATATATATATATATATACACACACACATATATACATACATGTGTGTGTGTGTCTAAAAGTATATATCAGCAATAAACTTTTTTATCGTCTGTTTATATCAGCGTAAAAAAAAACACCCAACGAAAGCGCGTGCATCTGTATCTACGAAAATGCAAAGAAAATAGATGGAATTAATTTTCAACACAGTCGGATTGGATCTATTTGTTTTTACGTTTGGATACTTTAAAAAAAATTTAGGTGGAATTACTTCTTTACCGATGTCTTGACTGCTATTTGAAAGAAAGAAAAAAAAAATCTCTAAAGCAAAACAAACGTGGAAGACGATTACCATTTCGAGGAAACACTATCTGGAATTTAAGTCTATATTTCCGTACCTTGACCCCCCCACCCTCACTCTACTACCAGTCGTTTTTTTTTTTGTTTGTTTGTTTTGATTTTGAGAAATTTTGTTTTCCTTGTTCAGTCTCCTTCACACACAAACCACTCCTTTTTGCAATCAGTAAACAACAAACAACATTTGTACTGAGCGGTGTCATCTTTTCATTCGTCATCTGCTCGCATTTATTGGCCTTCTTTTTTTTTAACTTGACATTTGCCCCCATTTAAAATAATAATAATAAAACGAAGAGTTTATATTTCATTGCGTCATCAATTTAACTCATTAGTAAATTTTATTTTGTCTTTTGAACTGACGTATAATTTAAAAGTTTTCTTTCGCCTCTAGATACGCACGTGCCTTTGCTGTGACGATACACTGTTTAATTAAAGTTTTTTTTTTTTTAAACAAAACAAAAAAAAAAGAGAAGAAAAATATACTCTCACCCCATCACAAATAACTCATTCAAAAACCCTTTACAATACTTCTTAAAATATTTATTTCTTTCAACAGTTTTTTTTTTCTTTTTTTAAAAAAAAACAATTTTTTTTAAAAATTGACATTAAAAAAAAAAAAAAAAAAAAAAAATTTATACATATGATATCTCTGAAATATCAGCGTAACGCATAAAGTTACCAGATATAAGAAGTCTATTCGAATCTCATTTCCCGGGGCGGAAGGAAAAAAAAAAAAAAGAAAAAGAAAGAAAGAAAAAGACATTCACCCACGCGCGCGCACATACTAATCAGAGCACAGGTGATTTTCTTTGTGTGACGAGCATTTTGTCTTGTCGAATGGACGAAAAATTATCGTCACGTTTGTAGCAGAAACAACTTCTGAACAACACAGAGATAAAAAAAAAAAAAGGAAAAAAAAAGAAAGAAAGAAGCATTTTTACCTCTATTACCTTTTGTTTTTTTTTCCTTGGGATTCCCCTCCCCCTGCACTGTTACCCGACTTAATACAACTTTATTTTCTATCACCACCAACCTCTACGCCTGCTACTACTTACGCTCTGTGTAGTAAAATACAGTAACAATAACCAGAAGAAAAAAAGAAAGAGAGAGAAAAAAAAAATTGTGTGAGTTTATGTGCGTGTGTAGTTGTATGTGTGAGTGTGTGTGCGCGCTTGAAAGTTGCGCGCATGTGTGCGGGTTTCTTATCCGCCTTTAGTATACAACATAACTGAAGCTTTCTCGCGTGGATGTACCTTTGTTCCGAGGCAGCCCTAATGCTGGATCGGGAATCCAGGAATTTCTCCATTATGGATCCCGTTTTGGACTTGTCACTGAAAAAACATCGCTCGTCTAGTGTTTCGGACGAAAGTAGTCTCAGCGACGACTGTATGTCACAAAAATCGCTGAAGACAACATACAAGAAAAACTTATTAAAAAGATACCGTAAGTTTTACACCACCATATTTTTTCCTTTTATTTTCCTTTCTTTCTTTCTTTCTTTCTTTCTTTCATGTATTCATTTTTGTTGGAATTATTTTCAGGCAACACCTCAACAGGGATTTTCTTCGGATAAAAACGTGTTATATATAGGCTGCCCGAGTTCTTTATGGACTGATTGTTCCAAGAAAAGGGGTTATAATTTTTTTTTATATCTTTCGCAAGTTTTCTTTTTTTTTTTTGGTGGGGCGGGGGCTGTCTGTTCTTGAGATGATGTGGCGTACCGCAATTCCTGTCTTGTCTGTTTTAAAAGCCCCTTGCAACAATATATATATATATGCATACATACATATATATATATATATATATGAGGGGCTGAGCCTATGCCCGAAATAATGGGCCTTAGAGGAATGTCAGGTTTATGGGTTTTGGGGAGCCCGTAGATTTTAGGGATGGTGGGGTGGTAATTAACAAGAGAAAACCAAATCTTATCTTCATTATGAATCAGACTCTTATAGGACTTATTGAATTCTTTACATATATATATGTATATATATATATAAACTAGTTATTATTACCTAATATAATTTTCTCAAGATCTGTCGTATTGTATACGGAAACGTTGTAAGAACCTGGATGCAAAGGGGTCTTTTACAAAAATTTAAAAAATGCTACTCTAATTAAAAGTCAAAATAATTTACTAAGACGAAAATGATTAGCAAGCGTTTTAATTCCGAGATTATACATTTTATAAATATTCATGCGCGCACATGTGTATATTATTTCTTTAGTTCCTATTTGATATTACATTTCCAATACATTTCAATATCGGTACATTACTCTGTTATGCATATACATGTTCTTATATATTGAATTTATATATGTATTCTGTAATTGCAAAGTCAGGCCCTTAAGTATTTCACCTTAAAGAAAATATTTATTGCGTGGAAAATTCATTGATTTCTGCAAAATAACTTTGATGTAAATGTTTCTGTACATATTTTAAATAATTTCTGCACCTTCCTGTTGCGGCTGCTCTCTCTCTCTCTCTCTCTCTCTCTCTCTATATATATATATATATATATATATATATATATATATATATATATATATAGTGATTTACTTCGGGAAGTTTAGATATGGCACAAGGCAAGAAGTATTGAGGTTCAAAATCACTACTCTGTCGTAATTGATTATTCATTATACCACGTCGAAGTTCTCAGCATATTATTACAATAATATAAAAATACCCTACTCAAAGTTTCATCTATCTATCTATCTATCTATCTATCTATCTATCTATCTATCTATCTATATACCCGACCATCATTGTTGACTATGTGTCTGTGATAAGTTTTTGTTGTAACTACCTGAAGTACATATTCACCCACTCTTCTCTGTTGACTAGTGTAGGCATTTTTATTTTATCAAGTTATCGAACAGAATGCAGGAGGAAAATGCTTTCATGTGTAGTGTGCAAAACTAGCTTCAAGCGAAATTCGATCTCGTTCCGCTGTCATCGCATTTTCATTGACACGTATTTAATTTAAGTAATAAAATGTGTGTATGTGAACAAACACTTTTATATCGAGCTTTTTTTTTTTGTGAACACTTCCAAGGCGGAAGTATTCACAAAAAAAAGAAAATTGTTTGCCTGTAAATAAAACATATAACAGTTGTAAATGTAGTTAGTTATATGAATTGTTTTCTTTAAAAAAATAATAATAAAACAATAATTTTTAAAAAACTACCTCTTCTTATTTCAATTTGACCGTCGTAGTGTATTCGGAAGACGGAAGAGATTTTTTTTTATCGAAGTTATACAAAAAAAACACAAGTGTCTGTTACCCAACTTTTTACGTAAGTGTGTACATCGTCCTGCCAACTTATAAGTCGAATAAAAATATGAATGGTCCACAGCCACTATAATATATATATATATATATATATATATATATGTGTGTGTGTGTGTGTGTGTGTGTGGAGGTACCCCCCCCCCCGTACTGGTTCATACTTGCCCTTAAACTAGCCCTAAATCCTACCATTTCCTTTAAATTGGCCGATAGGTCCTTTGGGAACATTTTATATATACACAATGTCATCGATTGCTCAGGCATGCCGAAAAAATACTAACCGTTGATTTGATTTTAGTTAAACTGTGCGTGAAGTTGATAAATAACTTAAAAAATATATTACCCTTTGCAAAAGCCTGCGTAAAGTATTATTATCAAATATTGTTTATTTTATTTTTATAATTTGAGGAGGATAGGGGCAAAAAATTGTACTCACGTCATTAATATTTTTAGTAGGAAGTGCAAAGAAAAAAAAATAAACAAAAAAAACGAAAAGTGTACAAGTACCATATAATAATAAAAAAGCCATTTAATATGTAATGCTTACTATCAAGTCAATATTTATATATCATTAAAACTAAACAAACTCTTTTTTCTTATATTTATTGCTTGGCCATTGTCCAAACATTTTTTTTGCTCGTACATATCTACTTGACTTGTTGGGCGGGGTTTTTCTTCTTTTATCATGAATTTGCTTGAGTTTATTTTTATTTATTTATTTTTTTTCTTCGTCTAAATTTCATACATTGCACTTTAAAGCTGTCTCTTTCCTCTCTACGGTCGTCTTCCATATCTGTTCCATAGAAATCTATCATCTAAATCTAGAGGGTCAACCACTATCTTCCCCACATATCCCCATACACCGTGCCTCTTACTCTGTAACCCTCTACATCAAGTGGCTCTTGGGCCTTGTGAACACTATTGTAAAAAATGTTACGTGAAAAAGGAACTGTTAGTTTTGCTTGCAACAAAAAGAGAAACTATAGCAACACAGCCCATATAGATATCGATGTACCAGAAATGAACGAACATTTAATTAATTTGTTTAGCTATTTTATGCAATTTATTTTAAAAAAATGTAAAAACAAACTTCCTGTTGGTCCTGGTGCGTGAAAGTATTTGGAAAATTTGATAGCGTTGTTTAAAAATTGGATACGTTCAAATTATTTATTTGCCTAATTTTTCAAGTGATTTCAAGATACATCGTTTCAAAAAGGCATCAGTTGCGTTTCTTTAAGGTAAAAAAATAAAAATGTATTATTCACATAATTTCCTACATCAGTTTTTGTTATTGTACGCATAAAATATACATGCCTATGTGTTTGTGCATATTAGAAAATATCTAATTAGTATAGATTTATCTTTCTACATCTTACACTGACCCAGTCAATGTGTGTGTTTGTAATTAATTGGAAATCATAGGTGCCTTTTCGTTTCATCTATGACTACTATTCCTATCTTATTGCTATCTCTCCTTTATGAGTGAGTGTATGTGTCTACTGTTTATATATATATATATATATATATATATATATATATATATATATATATAAAAATATATATATATATATATATATATATATATATATATATATATATAATGTGTGGGAAAGAGAGTTAAGAGATTAATGCGGGCAAGATTAAAAATTCATTGTTACATTCCAGGAGTAGGTCCAATTGCCCCAGGTGGATCCTGAATTAACGCAGATTATTTCATGATCCGCGCGCATATTTACACGTGGGGTGGGGGGCTTATGATTGTGTATACGCGTGTGTTACCTTCTCTTTCTTTAACATATATATCGGTGCCTGTGTGTGTGTGTGTGTGTCTCTCTCTCTCTCTCTCTCTCTCTCTCTCACACACACACACACACGCACACTCTCTGTCTCTGTCTTCCTCTCACTCTCATATATTTGTGTAAAAATATGTCACGCTTTCTCAAATGTTTACGTGTGTCACACTCTACCATATATATATATATATATATATGTGTGTGTGTGTGTGTGACTCTTTTTCACTCATATATATATATATATATATATATATGAGGATTAAATTTTTCAAAACGAAATTTTTAAAAGAGCTCAATATTTAGAATATAATAAAACGTAAATAATTTTTGAAATTGAAAATTTTACTTATTGTAAATTAATTTATTCGTATTTGATTATTGTTGTTGTTGTTATTATTATTATTATCCTGATTGCGTAGTTTCGTAGTGTGGGTCCCCTTTCCAAGGGTATTTTGATAAATGTCCGTTTTTTTTTTATTTGGGTTTTTTTTCCCACTCAATCAGTGACGTGCTTGTTGATATTCGTTCGAATGTTTATCAGTTTGTTTAGAATCGCAAGTTCTCCACAAATGGATATTCCCAATACACACACACAACAGACGCGTGTGTGTGTGTGTGTATATATGTGTGTGTGTGTGTATATATATATATATATAACTACAAACAAAGCAACAAAGCCACTAAAACGTAAGGAAGAAGATATACGATTGACATTGCATTTAAATTTTAGAAGATCAAAGTTGGCAATAAAAGAATAAGAATCCGGAAGAGAATAAGAATCCGAGAAATGCGACATATATATATATATATATATATATATATATATATATATATATATATATATATATATATATACGAACACCCTGTGTGGTTTCCGAAGTTATCATTAAGAATTTCTGGTTAGTTTTATTTAAATATAAGACTTTACTTTTATTTTATCCCAATTTGTAACGATTAATAAAATTAATTACTATTTTTTTTCTTCTTTCTTTTCGAAAGTCTAGTACAATTTTTTTTTGTTATAGGGTAACGTAAAATTATTATTTTTTTAATGTTTTCATATAGAAATGTGAAAGTCACGTTAGGTTATCGTTTTAAACTAGTATTTATAATACGATTTCTGTGTTATTTCCACGAGTTCAGTTGTAAAATTTGCCGAAAAATGTCTCACTAAGTTTCGCCGTGAATAACAAATCCAAAACAATTATTATTTATTTTTGGTTTATGATTTCACCCCAAGCAAGGCGACAATGCCGCTGAGATCTAAGGGGTTACTGGGAATGAAAGAGAATGAAAAGACTTTAGAAGGAACCGGAAACCTAATTTTAAACAGGAAATAAGGAATAAACCTCTACTCCTGTTCAAAAGACCAGTGGTGTGTGAACCGGACGCAAAAGGTGCTGACTGCAGAAGTGTCTGTTAGATTTGTCTTCCTTGATTGTGAATTTTAATTTTTAGCAATCTTTTGTAAATTGTTTTTTATTAATTATTTTTAAAAAATATCTAATATTTGAAATGGAGATCAATCGATTCGTTTACTCGAAACTTATGCAAAAGCATGTGCGGTTTTAGCAATAACCAGTCAAAACAACTTCGCAAATTACGCTTTAAAATCTTCAATAAACTTTCCGTTTGCTGTCGCTGTCGAAAAAAAATTAATGTGCTGCCCTTCCCCCAAATTTTAAATTTTGTAAATTTAAAAGGTAATCTACTGATTTATTCCAAGACACTGGTTAAGGAACCAGTTCCATGTATCGGTACGGTCGATGTCGATTTTGTTTAGCAAGATCCCAAAGAACAGGGCAAAGTTTATCCAATGCGACCCTCTCAACGGAAGAATCTTGATTGACTCACTTTAATACCTTTAAAATTTATTTTCCTAGATTTCTCTTAGGTTTTGTCGCTATAAACAAAAATATTTCACGTCTGTAAACTTGTTTGACCCTCGTAAAATCACTGGAGATATATCTTGAAAGATTTTTTGAATGACACTTGCTGATTGACTTTCGTAGCCTAATCAGTAAGGCGCCGGCCATGTGAGACGGGCGACCAAGTTAAACAGGATTAAAGTTCGAATTTCCTATGAATACAGTATAATTTCTGATCCATTCGACTTATTTAACGATCGTAAAATATCGAACGACCATAAGGTCGCCATAAAAAGCAGCTAAAATGAGATTAAAAAAATAAGGGAAAAAAAAACGAATGTTAGTACATCATCAAAGAAATTCCGAGAACTTAAAATCATTACATCTTATACTATTAAGTTTAATCGAACAATATGACATGTTATAAAATTCAGATAATACAGGGTGAAAATAAAGTCTGGACACGCAGGCAAAAATGCATATTTTCAAGAAGTTAAATTTTCAACATTTTATCAAATTGGAATATTAACAAATAACATCGTCAATATGATTTCCATCATTTGTGATGCAAAGGTTGATGCGCTTTCCAATGTTCACGTGTACGCCTCATGGCCGTCAATTTTAGCACATTCACTCTTTATGCGTTCAATCAAGTATGTTGCATCTGCGGTTTTCATTGAGTACACCTTCTCCTTTAGTATACCCCAGAAAAAGATGTCAATTCTTTCTTCTTTCGACAAGACCATGTTTAATATGCGGAGGTAAAATATATATATATATATATATATATATATATATATATATATATATATATAT
>OZ038505.1:66163449-66178449 GCA_964036315.1 Acanthosepion esculentum
ACACACACTCAAAACAAACTGGCGATGTGCCTGCTAATACGGTCGCGTTCAAATTTGTACCTCTAACAACTAACTTCCTCTTCATGCGCTGTAAACTTAAACACAGATGTTTGGGAACAAAATATTGGACCGTTACAACTTTGGTATAGATTCGTATTTCAGTAGCACTTAATAAGGAAGGAGTTTACTATTAACGGCTTGCAAGAGTAGTGTATTAATCAAAATTAATCGTGCATTGCTTCAAACTTATATTCAGTCAGTTATGTGCCATGCGTGATACACGCTTAGGCAATCATGTATCTTTCGATACATGACTGACGAGGCAGATTTTCCCCCCAGCAGGTTCCCATTTCTTTCAGCGGTAGTTGCCATCCAAGCCTCTGTCCTGCTATTTACCCATAGCTGGAGGGTGAAGAAGAGGATTCATACCTTCCCCAAGGGTATTAGCACGTAAGTGAATGTAATGGATTCGACTGGGATTCGAACTCGGCTCCTCAAGCCGAGCCGCTATCCATTACTCCACCGTATCGATATTTCGTTTCAAATGAAAAAAGTAAACGCTATCTCCTCCTGCAGCAAAATGTGCATTGCCAGAGCGGAATAATTTCAGTCACTGTGCGTTTTCACAGGCCGATGCATCCCCACGAGTGGCCCAGGGCTTACTGGAAGATGTGTGGTTTTATTGAGATTCCATCTCTGGAAGGGTTACCGATCAAGATTATAGAACCCAGCCTGTCCGGCTATTGAACTGTAGGAGACGGGGGAAGATGGATTCATACCTTTCCCAAAGGTATTTATGCGTAGGCGAATGAAGCGAACTCGGTTGGAATTCGAACTTGGCTCTCCGATTTCTCACTCCGAGCTGCAATCCGTTGCACCACACGCTTGAAATGACACCAGATCAAATTTAGAAATCTCCAGTGGAAAGGTAGCAACACTATTCTTCCAAGCCCACCTGCCTATTAACCAAATAAATAAATAAAATATAAATAAATAAATCAGTATTTAGAAAGCTTGGTTTTTTTTTTCACCTAGACTTGAACACCGTCTTCTAGCAATTATGGCTCTCCACACTTTCCTGTCTTTTGTAGCTGTTAGTATTTGTCTTTTTGCTATCTCTCCTAATCCCCGTTCTGCCAACCATTTTCCGAAGCCCGTAGGGTATGTCATGCGCTGCTTTCCTCTGTCCCTTCAGAATATCGGCGATTTTTTATTGATCCGACAGATTTTTATCACTTTAAATGTTATTTTTAATGGATATTCGTATTTGATTAGACACTACGTTAATTTATTAGACAGTATATTTATTAATAATTAATTAACTGGTACGAATGTTCGAGAAATCTTATTAATGAAAAAGTTGCACTATCCGACTGGATTCGAACCTACGTCCCTCAGGGTACTGGGAGCTTCCGTTAAGCCCCGCAAGCCTTAACCAACTTGGTCACAAAGCACAGTCGGTCAGGCGAGGCCAAATTTAGTATGTCCAAGTGAACATTTTTTTTCCGTTATAGAATCTTTCCAAGTTTGTTTATTTTTCTGAAATATTCGGACCAACTATCCAAGATGCAAATAAATTGATTGATTAATTCAATCTTCGTCTCGACAGCGCTTACAGGGATTATTTTGAGATTTAAAAAGAATAGGTCACTGATTAAAATAGTGGATGTATGGCCTCGGGATTTAAGATTACCGTCCTTATTGTTGGGGTAGATTTGTGAAATATTACCAAAAGAAAGACCAATGCCAAGCGAGCGGACAATTTATTGGTCAGGACAGAAGTCTAAAGAAATTCTCTTCCAGTGATAGAAGCAGAATGGATCATAACAAACTATGGAACCAACACATGTACTTTAACAAGAGTAAACAAGTAAAATCCTCCTATTGCACAAGTGCATACTTGTAAAATCTACAATAGCTAAATGGTGTCTCAAAGATCTGTTAGCTTAACAAGGAAGACGTACCTGACACGTTTGTTTATGAAGCTCTTCGTAGTCGAGTGGTTAAAGCAAGACTGGTTTCTCCTGTAAAGGGGAAACAGGTTCGAATCCAGGCTAAAGGGAATATTTTCTTTAATAAGTTTAATCGAATGTGTAGGTCGGTCGACGAAATAGTGTTTAAAATAAAACGGGGTGTCTACTCAAATACGGGTATCTACTAAAAATAATGTTTGCTGTAATAAAAATGACATCATATGTAAATTCTTTTCACTCCGAGGTTGACCAGCTCATCGGCGCAGGTTATTGTTTCTCGAGTTCGTTTGGTAGTCCATTAATATTCTATAGTGAGTTTAATCTTCACTGAGCGCCGACAACTTGCAACCTTGTACCAGACTAAGTATTTTCTCATACCTTTCCACTAATAAAATCGTTTTTTCTTCTTCCTTTCACCATCTATTTGTTAATATTTTTTTCGATGCGACAATGGGAAAATCTGGTAAAAGTTCTGTGATTTAGAGCGTAGAAATCTTACCCATGCCTCTAATACATTACACGACTCGAGGTCTCTTTGTCTATCTTTTTTCCTTTTTTTTTTTTTTTTTTTTTAGGCGGGTCTTTCAAAAATATCTGGCTGACTCGCACATTGTCGTACATATCTATATATCTATAAGCATGCTTCTCTTACAATAATGAGGTGGTGTTCTCTAGGACTCGGATCCCTAGACACTAAACTAACTAATTTGAGTGATGGCATATTAATTTAATATATATATATATATATATATATATATATATATATATATATATATAAATTTGCTGTAGGGCATTTACAGATATAGACTGGCCATAGGAATCAGTGTTGCATGTTGATTGACGGTTTCACGATTCAGAGGAATCTGCAGATCATGATCACATTGAAGAGTGAAATTGCCAGTCATCCTTCATATATTCCCACACGCTATATATATATATATATATATATATATATATATATATATATATATATATATAAGCTAATTGACATACTTTATATTTGTATTAATTATATATATATATATATATATATATATATATATATATATATATATATATATATATATATAATGAAATGGACTAAGTCCGACAATTATTTTAATATATTTATTATTTATATGTTATTTTTATAGATTCAAATATTTATAATAAGCAGACCATTTATTTAAATATTTGTATCTATAAAAATGACGTATAAACAATCTCTCTCTCTCTCTCTCTCTCTCTCTCTATATATATATATATATATATATATATATATATAT
Source organism: Acanthosepion esculentum (assembly GCA_964036315.1). Taxonomy (NCBI): domain Eukaryota; kingdom Metazoa; phylum Mollusca; class Cephalopoda; order Sepiida; family Sepiidae; genus Acanthosepion; species Acanthosepion esculentum. The sequence goes on from OZ038505.1 coordinate 66,166,688, forward strand.
ATATGAAATTTTCTATATTTGTAGAAGAGTGCTAATATCGAAGACAGAGTATTTATAAATATAGATAGTGTGGACACAGGAATCAACACTGAATGGTGACTGTCAATTTCGCGTTTCATCGCGATATTTAGATCAAGACTTGATGTGTGTGTGTGTGTGTGTGTGTGTGTGTGTGTGTGTGTGTGCGCGCATATGTTTGTTTGTATTGCCGAGAATAAATATGTACAAAGACTCTCTCGTCCGGTTTCCGTTTTCTGTGTGTTTGTGTCTGTGTGCGTGTGTCTGTTTGTTGGTGTCTGTGTGTGTGTGTGTGTCTGTGTGTTCACGCGCTCGCCTCGTCAGGCTCCAGAAGCCGTTTAACTGGCTTGTTGAAACGAGAATTTAAAAAGTTTATAACAACAAAAAAAGTCATTTCGAATTCAGAAGCGACTTAGTGTATTTAAAAATGTATTTATGTTTTTATTTGTTTATTTATTTTTTAATTTTTTCTCCTGCCGCTTCTTCGACTTCAAAACTTCAAAAGGGTCATCGAAACGGATCCATAAGCAGTCCTTTCTCTTGTAACGAAACCTCGTTCCCTGAGTCCATTAAGCATCTGCTCTCCCTCAATAAATCGGGGTTGGTCAACTTTTATTTTTCCGATTGATTTTTTTTTTTATTACCAACTATATCAATTTATTACGACGTTTGCATCGTAAAGCTTTTTTTTTTTTCTTTCTTTCTTTTTTATCCTTCATGCTGACTCCTTCGACTTGCGTGTTAAAACAACTTGCGTGTTGGAACAAACATTTTGACGCCCACCCCTAAATTAAGAATTCGAAAGAAATTTCTACCCCCTAATTATTAGACACAGCAACTTATTCGGCCCGTCTGTTGCGTTCACTTTCGCAGTGACGCTCTTCGGAAATGGTATAAATCTGTATTTTCTCTCCTCCAGCTATCTACCCAGCAGGGTAGACTGGAATCTCTAGCCTTGGTTTACAATCAGTTTAAAAGACGGAAAACTCCGAGGAAAAGGGACAGACAGTTACTCCACCATCTTTAGCAAGAATATATAGCTATTCACAGATAACAAAGAAAAGGAATCTGCGGAGAGTCATGATCGTCTACGTCTGAATGAACATGGCATGATATATATATATATATATATATATATATATATATATATATATATATATATATAGTCTTAGGGTGTGCTATATTTATGGGATAAAGTGCTCAATATCAGAGATAGAGCGTGTGTAAATATAAAAGTAAACATTGAAGTCAACACTCAGAAGCGACAGTCTGTTTCATGCTAGATGCAATCGTCAGGCCATATATATTCAAACGTAATTATTAGTGGATACCCGTATTTAAGTAGACGCCCAGTTTATTTAAACTGTGTTTATTTCGTCTGCCGGCCTTGCACTCCAGAAAACTTAATGAAAATATACCCTGTTTTGTCCAGTGACCAGGCCGGCAGACGAAATAAACACTGTTTAAATAAACTGGGCGTCTACTTAAATACGGGTATCCACTAATAATTACGTTTAAAATAATAAAAAATAAATCGGATTACAAATGAAATCCATTAATTCTTTGGAAGGAAACATCAATCAGCTCAGTGAAAAAAAAAAACTATATATATTGGGCTGGTGCATAATTATCAGGCGTTTTTTAAACAATATTTATTATGAAAAAAAGAAACAACAATTCAACAATAACATTTTTAAATGATTATTCCGGAGCGTATGATTATCGACACACATTTTTATAACCTGAAAATAAAATATTTTTATTAAAAAAACAAGTAAACAAAACAGGAATTTTTATTAACAAATAACGCGCCCACAAAAACGCCTGATAATTATGCACCAACCCAATATATATAAAATTTATTGAATTACTTGGATTTAACGGAATGTGATTTAAGCTTACAGTGTAGGGCACCCGATGAGGATAGAATTCATTACTTTGCCTAATCAACTACTCCACACCGTTGTACACTGAATTTAGTGGGGCATAATTAAGTCCTTTTAGTTTGTTTATTAGTAGAGGAAAGGAATGTAGGCCATAAGATGTGAGGTCTCACTCCAAATTCCTGGAAATTCGACACTTGCGTATACTCTGTACTTTAGCTTTTCTTTGTTTGTACTTAAATATTTTTTATTTGTTTATTAAATCCGAATTAATACAAATAATTTTTAAAAAAAAGAATTGATTAAATAAGATATAACAGTTATAACTTGTTATGTTGGCCTGAAGACGGTGTTAAATTGTGTGTATATAATTTGGTAAGTAAAATGAGAAAGGCTTTGAAAGTCGACTGTTATTAATTACGTGAAGTGGGTGCGACTGGAAGTTTTCATTAAAGAAATAAGCAACTGGTTTGTGGATTCATTTTAATTTGACGTTTGTTCTCTGGGGGTCTGCCTCCATACTGCTCCTACACCCACTTCGTAATTTGCATCTGGGCTTTAATCTAATGTGTATGATTGCCAGTAGACGTTGTATAATTGTGTATATGGGTGTGTGTGTCTGCGTGTACACGCAATAAACGAGTATTTAATAAGAAATATCTGTACGTAATTGTGTACTTTTTTTTTTTACAATGTATGATTCTGTAAAAGGGTATATATTTTGTATTTCTCTTATTTTTTTTTTTCTACGGATTCACGGCCATATCACATTGAAACACCGATTCCCGTACGATCACCGAAGTTAAGCAACGTCGAGCCTGGTCAGTACGTAGATGTTTGGGAATACCGGGTGCTATAAGCTTGGATGTGCGGGTGGTGTAATAGCTAATGGTTCGGAACTGTTAATCGGAGAGCCGAGTTCCAATTCCCGTTGGTTTCGTGATATTCACTTACGCGCATAAACCTTTGGGAATGGTATGGATCCGCCTGTTCTTCCACCCCCCCAGATATGGGTTAATTAGTAAGACTTGCGTCACTATACTATTATTATCTTACAAAAAAATCCTTACCATCTCTAAACATATTTCCTGGCTTTAAATAACCTGCAAAGGGTTGATAAACCGTAGAAAATGAATCAACTAAACAACCTTTTTTCTACAACATTGAAATCACCCTATACATTTAAGTGATCTGTAATTTTAAATAAAAATGTTCCTCGTGTAATTTCTTTTTGGGTGGGGTGGGGTAGCTATAAAGATTGATTTTTATTTTTACGGTTTATCAACCCTTTGTGGGTTATTTAAAGCAAACATATTTGGAATTTTAAGACTAATTCTTTTTTGTTGTTGTTGTTTGTTTGTAAGTAAATATTGTATTAACAGTTTTTGAGAATAACAGTCGTTTTCTGGATAGAAGTTCTTCTATTTAACGCATAGCTAGAGGGGGAAGAGGTGGACTCGTACTATTCGCTAAGGTATTTGCATAGCTTTAGAGATGTACGTAGGTTCATTATTAAGCCCGTTGCCTCGTGGTGAAAAAAAAAGAATTTGCTTTACACAACAAATATTTATTTTTCATCATAATCTCCTTCCTTCTCAATGTACTTAATTCAGTAATAAGTATTTAATCGCATAGCTCGAACCTTATGCATGGAAACTTACAAATCAAAATTCATTTAATAAATTTATCAAGGTATTGATTCTCCATCTGTCTATATATGCAATTATATCAGTAAGCCTGTTGCCCCATGAAAAAAACAAACAAACAAAAAACATTTATTTTACACTATAAATATTGATTTTTCAACGTTATCACCTTCCTTGATGAGGAAAACTCATTTTTTTTAAGCAAAAAATATTTTTAACATATTCTCTTTCCTTTGTCAATGCACTTAACCCATTGAGCAGTTAGATCGAAATATAACGAAAATCTCTTAATAACTCTATCAATGGATATATTTTGGATTATCCAGCTTCGTTCGAGTGCGCGCGCACACACACACACACACACACACACACGTATATATGTGTGTGTGTAGGTCTATCAATAATCAGCTTAATGATGGAAAAAGCATCTAAGAAAAAGTATTTTTAACGTAATCTTTGTCAATGCACTTAATCCATTTGTGAATATTAAAATTATAAGTAGGTATATCAATAAATCTGTAGTTTAATGATGAAAATAAATGATATTTTACAGAACAAATATTTACTTTTCAGTCAGAATTTCCTGAGATGGGGGAATTATCATTATTTACATTCAGTCTATTGTCCTGATCTTTGTTGTCATATTGTTTCGGCCGTTGTCCGCCTTCATCAGGTGTAAGACCATCCAGGTAACATTGAGGGTATTTCGAATTGAACCCATTTATTTAGTCAACTGTCCATGTCCCTGCAGTTTACCCGGATCGACAAGCACATGATGAAGGCCGAAAGCATAACGGTCGAATCGTCGCGATAATAGCAACAAAGATGAAGAGAATAGTCCAAGTGTAAATAATGTGAACAATTTATTTTCCAACATAGTCTCCTTTGTCAATGCTCTTAACCCAACGACCCTCAAGCCATTATTCAGAGATCCAACATTATACAATGAAAATTTCAGATTAAATTTCAGCTAACAACTGTATCAGGCTGCATGTATTATCCACTCTCGTGCGCAAGTGTTTTTTCTCCCCCCCCCAATATGTTTCGTAAAAAAAAAAAAATGGAGTCAACGTTTTACATATCTCTCTTCAGCTTTGAAGAAAAAATTATAGTTTGCCGCAATGAATGAATTATATTTTACTAGAGATACCCGTGAAAATGCCGATGTTCATCCTATCCGATTTTCCTATCTTAATTTTCTGATGAATCTTAATTCTTAAGTTAATGATGGAATAAACTCATGGCGACTTCTACGACAATAAATTATCCGTAGAATTTCCCCTATCAAATCGTTAAATATTTGAGCTTAACAACTTTAACAAAATATTGCAACAGCAATCATAAATATGAATGCTGATCGTTATTTTAAGAAGTAAGGGGGTACAAATGAAAAGATTTGAAATTGACAACATTTTTCATTTCACTGAAACTGCCGCTAAACACTTCTATTTTCCCTTCTTTCTTTCTGTCTTTCTTTCTTTTTCTCTCTGAAACCAAGTAGTGTCTTTTCCCCTCTTTCCACGTGATCAAAACGGAATAATCCATTATTTATGAGGTATTGAGAGGAGATGTTAAACACTCTTCTCTTCTTTCTTTCTTTAACTCTTTTTTATTCTTTTTCTCATTGAAACCAAGTAGTGTCTTTTCCCTCTTTTCACGCAATCGAAACGGAATCGTCCATTCTTTGTGAGGTATTGTCAGTGCGTAATGGTCGTGCGAACTAATGGAGGGCGGGGCAAGTACAACTATTATATGATAATTAAAATGTGTTTACAAGAAGAAAAAAATACTGTTTTTTTTTTCTTTTGTTTGTTTTTTTTTTTTTTATTATTATAGACTTTTAAATATCCTAAATGTGAGGATTGCTCAAGACTTGTAAAGAATGTAATATATCTATAATTAATTAAAGTTAACAATTTTCCTGCCCATAGAAAAGAGAACGTTCAGTATTGCGTGCTAATTTAGCCAGAATTACACACACACACACACACACACACACACGCACGCACGCACGCACGCCCGCACACATATATAGTGTTCGTGAATATAAGAATGATGACTGCTAATTTTACGCTTCAATGCGATCCTGACCTGCAGATCCCTCTGAATCGTGAAACTGCCAATTAACATGCAGTGTTCATTCCTATGTCCAGTCTATATCTATAAATGCCCTATAGCAAATTATATATATATATATATATATATATATATATATATATATAAGAGCGAAATCCGAAATGACCTCATGAGAAAAGGCTATTTCAACTCGTGTCAATGAACGAGCATTTTTCCACTCAATATGGTGGATTAATACAGAGTTAGGAACTTAAAATTAAATATTAAAAAAAAAAGAGAGACAGCCGTTGAAAATATGAATTTTAGCTCACCAAACCAAAACGCCAAAGTGTTGATAAGGGGAGGCGGATGGTGTCTGGCTTAAATGATTGACGCAAGTTGAATTATTCTATTCTCATAAGGTAATTTTAGATTTCTCTTTTATGTAATTTATATGTTCTGTTATAATAAATACATTGAGCTCTTTTTGGGCATCAGTTTTAATATTTTATATTATTAGGAGCCACTTGGATTATATACCAACAGATTTATTATCTGGATTATATATATATATATATATATATATATATATATATATATATATATATATATATATTTATGTGTGTGTTTGCGCTCACGCGAGTTTCTGTTCGGGGTTACGGCCGCTCTCTGTTACTGTGGATATCTATGTATTTCTTTACGAATGAAGCTAAATAGGCCCTTAAAAACCCGACTGTGACAGATTGAAAAATTGGATAGATTTTCATATTCTGTGTGCGTTCTCAGAGCAATGCAAACCATTTCTTATGCTATTAATTCCTAGTTATATACTCTCTCTCTCTCACACACACTAGTTCCACCAGCTCTAACCATCACGGCGAAGGCCCGTCATCCCGCGCACAGCGAACCGCCCTCATTCCCTTTGTATTCCTTTGTTGAGATGTCAGTTCCACTCGAGCAGTTTCTTCCCACGGACCACTCCTTTGTGGAACCACCACCCTAAAGAATACTTCCCCAGTCATTACAATCTTAACCTGTTCAAGTCTAGGGTTAATCGTTATCTTCCTCTAATATACCCATAAACTGTACCTTTTACTATGCAACCCACTACCTCGAGTGGCTCTTAGGCCTTTTGCAGGGTGAACATTATTGTAAAAACAAAAAACAAATTTCACGCAAGGTGATAATGCCACTAAAACACAAAGGGGTTTAGAAGAGTGAAAGGAAATGAGAAGACGTTAGTGAGGAGAAAGGACAATAAAAGAACAGATTTCAGGAAGACAGAAGATGGGAGTTGTTGTTGAACATACATTTTTGAAGATCGTATGAAGCAATAACCCGGAAGAGAGCTTCACATGTGAAAAAAGAAACTACTGTTATAGAATTTACGGTTACATCTAGCTAATTCGACAATAGAGCAATGAGACCTAATTGCCAATCTAGTAGTACGCTTCGATTTCATGTGGTCGAGCTATCAAAGAGGAAAGCAATATTTATTTCCGAAATAAAACAGAAAATGTGGCACAAAGCCAAAATAGGTATGGTGAAGGTTGGTTATCAATCTGTCTTATATTATACTTAGCTAGCTATCCACAGTTACTGACTCAAACTATACAATATTCCTTACACCAAAACACCACATTCTTACTTACCCTTCTTACTACAACCACCATAATACCTCAGACTCTCTATGAAGTTCTAGTCCCCATATGTACAATTTATCATTGCGGGGCCGGAGTAAAGCTCATTAGAACAATTGCCATGAAAATATTTATAGAAACGCCACAGGAAAGCCACATCATGACGGTGGCAAAGTGACGGAAGTCGAGATGCCAGGACACACATATTTGATGGTACATTTTTATGTGGTTTCGGGGGGTTTATATAAGGCGTGGGGTGACATGTTCAGATTAACGCCTTTCGCTTCACAGTTTCACACGTCTTAGAATTCCAACTCATAATTCACTGATTAATAATCACAATAAAAGTTGGGATAATAGAGTGATTGTCAGAGAACTGAAAAAAAAAAGTGGAATATGGCGTCAATATTTGTACCTTATATTATTGGTGTGACTGAGAATTTCCTCGGAGTGTTATATCCCCCCCCAAAAAAAAAGACCTACCGTAGTATTATTAAAATAACCTAGAATTCTATGGAAAGTGATGGCGGATTAAAGAAACTTGTTGGCACTTGATCTCCAAAGTCGACTGATATATTGGACTCTTCCGAAAACTGTAGGGAAAATTCAATATGGTCACATCATTACTGAAATCGGCAAAATACAATGGAAACTTCCTACTGGTGTGAATTATTTCTCTGTTTCTTACGTTGAAACACCGGTTCCCGTCCTATCACTGAAGTTAAGAAACATCGAAGCTGGTCAGTACGTAGATGGGTGACTGCTTTGGAATGTCAGTTCTCTAAGCTTGGATGTGCGGCTGAGGTAATGGATAATGGCTCGGATTGTTAATCGGAGAGCCGAGTTCCAATTCCCGATAGGTTCGTTATATTGACTTACGCGCAAATACTCTTGGGAAAGGTATGAATCCGCCTCGTCTCTCCTCCAGCTATAGGTTAATCAGTAAGATTTGAATCAGTAAAAACATTATTATCTCCCCAAAAATATATATATAAAATAAAAATTGCATACAAAATATTTAAATTTCGGGATTAAATAACCCATAGAGGTGTTGATATGCGGCTGAATAAACAAAACCAAATCAAATATCTCACTCCCCCCCTCTCTCTCTCTCTCTCTCTCTATATATATATATATATAATAACTGTATGCTGTATTTTATATATATAAATAATATCTATATACAGTATCAAATATATATATATATATATATATATATATATATATATATATGCATTTCCCATATGACGGTTGGTTTTACTCTTGCTAATATTTGAAGATAATAAAGGTCTGATAATTGCTGGGCGCCAATGGTGGGATTTGTAGGTTGGTCAACAAACTGCCTTACTTTCATGCCAAAGAGAGTGCCATATTTATGGTATGAATCTTACTTTGGTTAGCTCGTGTTGTTTTTTTTTTTCTTTTTTTTACGTATTCTCTTTACTCAACATTCTGATGTTTCCATAAAAGACGTGGCTTTTCATCGAACTAATCGATTAAGTTTCGTTAAAAAAAAAAAAATACTAGCAAGGCAACCTTCGATTAGATTATATCCTCCCCAAATCGATCTGACTTTTCAACAATTGATTTTTTTCACCTTGTTCTTTATATTGTAAAATAATCGAAATCGTTTCTTTTCATCTGTTGATATAAACGTGCTTTTTTTTTTATTGTTTTTTTTTTTTTTGTTAAGAATATAAATAGTTTTAAATTAATTAATTTCTCAAATCTTTCGTCCGGTATGATTTTCAATTAGATGACGGTATTAACTCAACTTTGAAATAGCAAAATTCATTTTCTCTTTTTACGTTGCACATGTATTCTTTACGTTCGTAGTTGTGAGAAAAATATTATTTATATTATTTATCTGATTTTTTTTTTTTGTGTGTGTTTTGTCAAAAGAACTTAGGAAAGTTTGAACGACTTAAATCGAACAACAGATATAGGTTCCGGATGTTACGATGTTCAGTGTAAATTATTCGGTCGGTTTAATGGGACCAGGATTGACCATTGGCTACTTTGTTGGTGATTTTTCGTCTCGTGCGCATGTGTACTCGCACCAACATAACTTCAATCCGATGATATCCTAAACGGCGAAACGCGTCACAAGAATTTTTTTTCCACTTTGTCTTACATTTTCCCAAATATTGTTCTTGATATATAAAAACAGACATCGTTATGTCATACATACGTACATACACACACACACACACACACACACACATATATATATATATATATATATATATATATATATAATGTCATTCACAGACAGTACTGTTTCGCTGTATCACAGCTCCTCAGTGCGACTAGACTTCCGAATGCCTCAAGCCAGGATTGGAACACAACTATATATATATATATATATATTCTCTATGTATGGATTGGTTTTCGTTTGTTTTACGGCCTATCAACCTCAATGGGTTATTTAATGCCGACATTTTTATTGCTGGTAATGTTTTTTACATTCAAAAATATATTTCTGGTAATATTTTTTCTTCAAAAATGTATAGCGGGTAATTTTTTTTTCAAAATGTATCGCAGCAAATAATGTATCGCTGGTAATATTTTTTTACAAATTATTTCTGGTATTAAAAGTTATTTTTACACTTTCATAGTGTTTTGAACTCAATTTGAGGCTTAACTATATGTCCATAACTGGGACCCTAACAGGTGCTACTACCCATGGTCAGGGTGGACCTGGGAACACCAGAAATTAAGAGAAGGTTCCATGATCCTCAAAACTTTCTGATCAGAAGCCTTGCTGCTGGACGTAGTTTATCGTCTTACCCAGCACGCGGATGTAGTTTATCGTCATATCCCGGACGGTGCATGGATTGGCACAAAAATATTCTTTTGCAAATTAACCAAGTAGAGTGTTATTTTTTCCGGCATCAGTCATTGTGTTGCGTATATCGGTGTTTTTATGGAAGTCGAACCGCCACTCATACTTACGCAAACATACATACGCGCCCGTACACTTCCATAAAAACACCCTATACGCAACCATATTTAATCCAAAATTTAAAAATTAATCATTTGGTCTGACGATCGCAAAAGCGTGAAACCCAGGATCACAAACTCACATCAATCCAACTATATATATATATATATATATATATATATATATATATATATATGATGAACCAAACGTTATAAATATATATATATGATGATGATGAACCAAACGTTATATATATATATATATATATATATATATATATATATGTATATATATAATGAACCAAACGTTATAAATATATATATATAATGAATATATATATATATGTGTGTGTGTGTGTGTGCGTGTATATATATATATATATATATATATATATATATATATATATATATATATATATATGATGATGAACCAAACGTTATATATATATATATATGATGAACCAAACGTTATAAATATATATATATATATATATATATATATATATATATGATGATTATGAACCAAGCGTTATATATATATATATATATAATCAACCAAACGTTAAAAAAAATATATATATATATATATATATATATATATATATATATATATATAATAGCAGTCACCATGCACGGTTGATTTCTCTATCCTCTCTTTCTCTCTCTCTCTCTCTCTCTCGCCCCTCAAAAACATACGCTCACGCATATATATATATATTTTCTCAGTACCTTTTGATGGTTGTGATGTCACTTTAAAATACTGTAAAATTATGCACACACACGCACGCACACACATATATGCATATATTCATTTTGTTCCTTTACAGATACACTCTTTCTGAAAATTATATATATATATATATATATATATATTTATATATATATATATATATACACAACATATTGTGAGAGGAAAAGAGAGGACACCAGAATTAACATTATATGGTGACTGTAAGTCGCACGCTTAAAAATGCAATTTCCTGACATGTATATATGTTATTTTATTATCAACAACAGAAATAAACCTACTTATCGTAAATTAACCTGAAAATCAAAAGATTCCCGCCAACCCTATTGTCTATTTCTTCGTCATTTTTTAATCATTATCCTTCTCCAAATCTTGGATCCGCTCCTGGGGTGGCGATGTGTATAAATACATGTGGCATCACATCTTTTACAATTGGCTTTTTCAATAAGTTTAAATAATTAAACAATATAAATTTGCAACGAATATCACCGACTGGTTATGTTACCATCCTTATGTATGTGTGTGTATATATATATATATATATATATATATATATATATATATATATATATATATATATATATATATATATATATATATAAGGATGGTACCTTAAGCAGTCGGTGATATTCGTTGTGTGTGTGTGTGTATCTAGGCAGCAATCCTTCTTTCATGCACGTTTCATTGAATATGACAAACAAGGTGCTTTGATTTAGTTTTTAAAAGACTACATCAAAGCACCTTGTCTGTCACATACAATGAAACGTGTATATATATATATATATATATATATATATATATATATATATATATATATATATATATATAA
>OZ038505.1:66185949-66195949 GCA_964036315.1 Acanthosepion esculentum
CTAAAGCCTTTTCGTTTTCTTTCACTTCCAGTAGCCCCCCCACTTTGCGTTTTAGCAGCGTTATCACCTTCATTGCGATGAATTCATTAAAATAAATGTCAATCATACATAGTTATATAACTGAGCAAAAAAAGGTTACTTATATATAGGCACGGTTGAGTGATGGTGTTGAGTGTAAAATAATTTTTTTTTCTTTTTTTTTTACTTCCAACACCATCACCTGACACGAGACCAGAAGTGTTGAAACAAAATGGCTATTTTTGTAGTGATGTTATAACATACTTATATTATAATTTTTAAATAAATATTATTCGCTCTACTCTGTATTGAGCACTTTTTAAAAAAAAATAATGTTTTTGGTTACTGGTAGTTTATTCTATCTATACCAACCTTGTATTCGTGTGTATACATACATACATACATACATACATACATACATATATATATATATATATATATATATATATGTATATATATATATATATATATATATATATATATATATATATATATATATTTGTTTATTTTTAGTGCTCTTAAATAGAATTACTTGAATAATAATGTAGATAAATTAAACAAATTCCGATGGAATTTTCTTTCAAAACGGAAATAACACTTTACATTTTATAAGGATTATGTGACACCGTACTGCCAATGTCCCAAAAGTAAGTGTCCATCGCAATTCTTCTAAGATAAATGATCTTATAAATTTCCATTCTCCCCATATCTATCTATCTATCTATCTATCTATCTATATATATATATATATATATATATATATATATATAATAATAATTTATATATATATAAAATAATTTTCATAAATATATATATATAAAATTTTTATATATATATATATATATATATATATATATATATATACATACATATATATATATATATATATATATATATATATATATATATATATATATATATATATATATATATATTATTTTCAGGAAAGTCTATATGCATTTATTCATAAATATGTGTGTGTTTGTATATCACTTTAAACATAGTGGATACTCGTATTTGTGTAGCCGCTCCGATTAAATACTATATTTATTTATTTTCGTCTTACGAGTATTTCTGAAAAATAACGTTTAAATATATATATATATATATATATATATATATATATATATATATATTTGTATGTTGCGCACAGGGAAAACTTTGTATACCTTTTATTCAATCTTTTAATGTCTTTACATTTTTCTTTTATGAAGAAGATTTTATTTTACACAACATATATCCAGTAGTGTTAATGCACTTAATCCAGTGATATACTGAATGTTTCAGTTAGAAATACAGTCAGTAAATATGTCAATGCATGTTTTTATTAATGACAATTTTTTTATTTAATGCGAGAATGTATGTGTATATATGTGTATACACATATATAAAATTTATACTCATAGTCATATATATATATAATTGTACTTTTATAAATATATTTATATATATATATATATATAGTTTTATCTCTCTCTCTCTTTATATATATATATATATATATATATATATATATAATTTTATATTCATACATATATATACATATTTATACTTATATATATATATATACATATATATATACTTTCACATACGCACATACAAACACACACACACACAGATATATATACTCGCATTAAATAAAAAGTACATATATAGCGTACACGTACATATAATAGCCAAAAACTCGCACAAACCCGTCTGTCTAGTATACATAGATCTTTACCTTAGAGCCTTGCGTATATGCGTTCCAGAATATATATATACGTATATATATTCTCTGTTTCATATTCTCAGGAGATTTTCATTTTTCGTAATTTTGGGCTTTGTGATGGGAAATCATTTTTCACTAAACCCCATATATATATATATATATATATATATATATATATATATATATATATATATATATATATATATATATATATATATAGAGAGAGAGAGAGAGAGAGAGAGGGGTCTATATATCAATATTATGGCTTAAGATGATTCATCTTTGAAGATATATCGTTCAATGAAAACGAACTGATGCACTGTCTGAAACATTTTCGGGCCAAAATTATTGCCTATTCCGCCAAATGTCCGCTTATAAAATGACAGTAGACTTAGAATTAATTCTTTTTTTCAATTTCACATTTACACTCAAATTTCTTAAGAAAGCCCGTCGATATTATATCGATCACAATGCTTTCTTCCCTTCTTTAATTCTTCAATTCAGTTTACTAAATTCGATTTATTTTTAATTAAAACATAAAACAAGAAACTAAATTTCTTTGCTGCAGATACCCGGAATACCACGATTCTGACCATGCAATAATTTTATCACTTGTAGACGTTCGTTAGTTTTTAGTTGATTGTTTGAAATTAAGTTTTTCTTTCTATTGCCTTTGTGTAATTGGCTTATTCCAGACATTTTATTTTTGGTTTTAATGAGATCATTCTAAATATCAGAGACATTGAAAATTCTCTTTTGCAGTTCATTTTTTGGCATTAATCAGACCAACTTCTGTCACAGTTTTTAATTATTAAAATCTGTAGACATTCGAAGAAAAATGGGTTTAACTGTTGCGTTAATTATTTCAGAGTAATCATCGTATCCTCTGAAACTTTAAAAAATTCCGATTTGGTGTTTGCTTTTGATTGCTTTATTTTCGTTAAGAATATATTTTAAATATAACCTTGTATATTTAGCTTTTCTTTTAAATTTTTAAGTTTTTTGGTCCATGTTTATAAATTCCTTTGTATTATTTAACATTTATTTAAACGGCATGTATACTTACTCATTTGGTGACTTTTTTACGCACGAATTCAAAATCAAAACATTGGATTATTTATTTATTTTGCACTTTTCAAAAATGGTTATGGAAAATGTTTTATTCGTTCAAAATCCCCAAAATATTACAAAATATTAGAAAACGGTAGTTATATATATATATATATATATATATATATATATATATATATATATATATATATATATATATATATTTATACACACACACACTATAAACATTATTTTTGTGAGTACACACGTTTGAGTTGTCATTCCTGTTTTTAATTATTTAAACAGTGAAATTAATACGAACCGGCCTAAATTTCACAATTTAACACAGTAAAAAACACGGGTATCAACACAAACACGTGTATCCAATAAAATATGCTTTATAGAAAAAAAAATAATATCGTATTTTCAAAACACACACACACACACACACACACACACACACACACAGAGTTTTATATATATATATATATATATATATATATATATATATATATATATTTTTTTTTTTTTTTTGAACAATGAAAATTATTGAAAAAATTATTAAAAAATTAAAATCTTCAGACACACTGCGTTGTATATTAATATTCTTTTGTTTTTATTTTTATTATTATTTCATTTAGATTTCTCAACCAGTTTCGACCAACATGGCCATCATCAGGAGAAAAAATATTTCTGCTTGCTGGTATATATATATATATATATATATATATATATATATATATATATAAGTTAATATATATATAAAAGTAAAGTTGATGTATATATATGTGTGTGTGTGTGTGTGTGTGTATATATATTGATAAAATTAGTGGTCAAAATATATATTTCCAAGGGGGTAAAATCCAGGTAGAGCTCTATGTCAAAAACAGACCAAGGATATAACATAAAAGGCTCAAACACTAATTTTTCATTCTTATAATTTATTACATTGGAATAATAATCAAGACCCAATTAATCAGACAAACTCAGGTAGGTCTGATGAATTGTCTCGTGATTACGATTCCAATGTAATAAATTATAACCATGAAATATTAGTGTATTATATATATATATGTGTGTGTGTGTGTATATATTCATCCCCTGACCATAATTCTATTATAGATGAAAATAAAACCGTTAACATATGACCTTTTTAAAACCTCTTAAGATCTATTATTTAAAATAAATAAATACATAAGTGATTTGTCAAATTTAATTAAAATAGTAAATAATAATTACATTTTAAAAAATAAATATATATAAACAAATAAGAAAATAAAAATTCAATAACAACAACAACATTTACTCACTTTCGTGGATTCGGCATTAAATTATGTCACTTAGCGTCCTCCATATTTTACCTTTACTTACGCAGTTAGCTTTAAGAATATTTTAGAGCGTTCTTAAATTTTTAAAGCTTAACGATATTTTTCCAATTATTTTCCTTCTGTCTATAAATACTTCAAAAATAATATCCTGGCATTTACTTTGATAAAATGTCTCCGAACGGGACGAAACGCCTTGGTAAAAAAAGTTTTCCTTTTGTCTTTATTCATATTGTCTTTTGACAGGTATATTTTATTAATACCTGAATTTTAACAACACACACACACACACACACACACACACACACACACACACACACACACACACACACACACACACACACACACACATATATATTGAGTGCCATTTTTTCAAAAAATAAATAAAATCAGAGTTGAATTTGATATACCAGAAAAAAAAAAGACAAAATTATTGGATGATCTCATATTACGAGCGTTCTTTTTTGTTTTAATCTTTTTTTTCATCTTAGTGCATTGATGTGTACATTAATTTCTATTCCGTATAAAAATTATACTTTTACTCAGGAACTCGTTTGAACAGCTGTTTGCCCAATTTATCAAAATTTCTTTAAAAGGAGATTTGTAAATATGAGATTTATTTAAAAGCATTCATATTAATTGTACGTTACAGTTTAAAAGATTGAGGAAACCCCTGGTAATTTTTTAAATTGGCCCCAAAATAGATGATTTTTAATCAGAAATATTATTATGACAAAAAGAAAAACGGCATTTTATGATTAAAATTTGCTTTCGTCAAAATATCCTCCTTTAGCCGTGATTACTGCAGCTCAAATTTTTGGTATTCGTTGCAAAGGTTTCTCAAAGTATAAGTTTGATAATTGATTCCATTCTTTGAAATGACGCTAAGAGTTCGTTTTCATTTTTTTCACTCTTCTATCAAGTTCATCCCATATTTAAAACGGAGCTCGAAAATGAAATAATACTTTTAAACATTTTTAATTAATTATTTAAAAAAAATAATTAGTCAAGTTAAAATAAATAAAACAAAAAAACAAAGCAAACTATAATATAGTGATTGTATTCATAGATCCTCTCTTTTTATTATCCCCGGTTCTCGTACGGTCACCGGTTAAGCAACGTTGAGCCTGGTCAGTACCTTGATGGGTGACCACTTGGGAATACCAGGTGCTGTAATATTGGATGTGTAGGCAGTATAATGGATAACCGGTCTGAATTAGAAATAGTAGAGCTGGGTTTCAAATCCTGTCGGGTTTCTTCTATTCACTTACACGCAAATACCATCGTGAAAGGTATGAATCCACCTCCTCGCCCCCAAGTTATGGGTTAATTAGTAAGACTTATCCCAGTAAAAATTGTAGTTATCTCCAAAGAATTCTTACAGTCTAAAAATGTTTTCTGGCTTTGTAAATAACTTGCAGCTTGATAAGCTGTAAAATACAAATCAGTCTCTTTTTATTGTGACTGAATCATGTCGTTAAATCCACAACGATTGCCTTAAACAATAAAAGGTGATTAAAACAAAATGGCTTCCGAACATACGATATCAAATATACATACCTTCCCGTCATGCACTAATGTTCACAAACTCTCTCTCCCTCTCTCTCTGAAAACAGCCATTATCGCAATAATAATTATTTTTAAGGTCAATAATTAATATTTCTCTAATGTAATAATAATAATAATAATAATAACAATAATAATAATAATTAGATAATATGCTTACTGTTGTTACTGCTACGACGACAACTGCTTATTATTATTTTATTACTGACCAGCAATGATACCTGGCGTTGCCCTGGTCTAGTTATTTTCCATTGCTTCGCTATGCTACACAGTTGTTTCTTTGC
Organism: Acanthosepion esculentum; assembly: GCA_964036315.1. Lineage (NCBI taxonomy): Eukaryota > Metazoa > Mollusca > Cephalopoda > Sepiida > Sepiidae > Acanthosepion > Acanthosepion esculentum. The sequence goes on from OZ038505.1 coordinate 66,191,904, forward strand.
TTAAAAGATTTGTGTATTATATTTCAACAATTTTTTAGTCACTTATTTCGTATTATTATTCTGGAATCAGACCTATAAGCCTTTTTTTCCGCATGTGAGACTTATTTAGAAGCTAATGTTTCGAAATTAAATAAAAATAAAGTTTTCTCATTGACTACAATAATAATGATTTTAGACAAATGATACGGCCCAGCTTAATAGCATTGTCATAGACTGTAGCCAAGAGGATAAATGTAGTCTTCAGTTTTGTTCCCATTTCCATAAAAAAATAGTGATTAGTCTGAAGCTCTTTATTGCCGTGGATGAAAAAGAAAAAGTAAAAAATAAACGCTTGTCCCATATTTTTATATCTGTATTAAAATAGAGGCAGTAATGGATAGCGGCTCAGATTAAGGAATCAGAGAGCCGAGTTCGAATTCCAGTCGAATCCATTACATTCAATTACGTGCTAATACCCCTGGGAAAGGTATGAATCCTCTTCTTCCCCCAGCTATGGGTAAATAGCAGGACAGATCGGGTTCTATAGCCTTGGATGGCAACTGGTCTACCGCGGGAAAAAATCTGCCTCGTCAGTCATGTATCGAAAGATACATGATCGCCTAAGCGTGTATCACACTTGTCGCATAACTGATTAAAATAGTCTTAAACTGCACAACTGGAGTTAAGATGAGTTTTGCTAAATAGTAGATGAAAAATGTCCTTGTAAAATATGCATTTTATAAAGTGATCAATACAATATTGCTTGTGTGAGGCGATAATGAAATCAGACCACCTGAAGCATGAATTTACACTGTTGACAAGCAACTATAATCATAATGTGAGACTTCTCGGAATCTATATAAAAGATTATCTAAACACAAAACAGCGCATATATATATATATATATATATATATATATATATATAAAATATGATATTGAAAGACCAGGGAAGCACAACGGCCGAAACATAGTGTGATATATATATATATATATATATATATATATATATTAAGTTAAAAGCCGCCTTACAGTGTGGCATTTAAGCTAGCTCCTGCGGTGGTGGGGCTCTTAATTGGGGCTTCTGCTTGTTCAGGAGTTTGAGAATCCCTAGGTCTTTGCGTGTTCTCAGCATTGGAAGCTCTCCTGTCTGTCGTTTGATCTGCGTTTTTATTTGCACGGGACCTTCTTTTCCTCGCTGCAGCCTTGGTTCTTTTGATTGCAATCTGGTCCTCTGGTGATGGAGATTTCTTTTCGCGAGGCATACTGATGCCGTATGCGATCGGCAACAATAAACTACAGAAGAATTCAAAATTGATCGCAGCATTTAAGTATTACATTTAATATTTAAGCTTACCTTTTAAAAGTTCAATTATAATTTTTCTGCCTGCACTTAATTTAAAGGCAATTTGATGTGCGTAGGTTCTTATTTCACGTACAATTATTTTTATTTCTTGAGTGACTTTCCCTGGATTTCGCAATTAATTTCGATTATTCCCAAATTTATTTCCAAGTTATAATAATTGTTATCGTAGAAAAAAATTCGTCGCAAAAAATCACCGAAAAAATCGCTATAATGAAAACTTGTGAATTCAAAATTTCTCTAACATGAGCCGTTGAAAGTTAGAGAGTTGTGTGCCTTAAATTGAAAAGGTGTGACACACTGACATTTGCATTTATTATATAGATATATAAATATTAATCATTTCACCCCAAGCACGAGGATAAGGCCACTAAGACGCAATATATTACTGGGAGTGGAAGAGAACGAGAAAAACTTTAGTGATGAGAAAGGACAATAAAAGAACAGGTTTCAGGAAGACAGACGGCGAAAGAGGTAGCAAGAAGCCGGAAAAGAGTTCCACAGGCGCGCGAAGAAGAGCCTTGACGCTCTTCTTGGCCTAGTGGTAAAGCACGTCGGATCAAGTGGTGGCTTTTACTACAAAGCGAGATGCAAGTTCGATCCCTGCCAGATTACTCATTTTCTTTATTAAGGTTTCTCAAATACGCAGACTGAGAGACGTAATACAAACAGTCTAAAATAAAAATAAAATTTGAAAGTCTATTTCAAACACGAGTATCTACTATAATAACGTTTGTAGTAATATATATGCATATAGAGAGAGAGAAGGAGAGAGAGAGAGAGGGGGGTGTTATGTGAAATATCGTTATTTGGGAATCCGTTCAGTTGATTTTTATGCACATTTTTTTAGTTTAATTTTCAACAATCCCTACTTACTTATATAGATATCTACTTATAACGATAGGTATTCAGATTTAAATGTAGATCCCAGTTAAGGAATGCTTAAAACCCACTGAGATTAGCCCTGTGTGATTATATCTCCCTAAATCCCGGCCAATTTTACAGCTCAATTCCCAAGGCATTCTTTTGATTGGAGAGGATGAAGCGTCTCTCTTTTGTTTTAATCTGAGATAATCCTATGTAGATTATCTTTGGGACTGGAGATTTTAACTGGGCAGGCGTGAAAATTGAACAGAACAGGGGATAAACTAAATTCTGTTGCACATTTTTAGTGTGATTCGACATCTAGATTAAAAAAAAGAAAAAGATTGTAAGTCCGTTTCTAAATGGATGAGGATCAGATTAGAGTTCCCTTGCTCTCCACCGACCCTTGCTCTTCACCGACCCTTGCTCTCTACTGATCTTTGCTGCTCATAATCCATACACTGTTTCAATCTACCCTCTCTTGTGGCTCTTAATATGCGCAAAACCTCCATCTATGAGAGCATGCGTACGTGTTACCACTATATTAATAATACACATGCTAAGAATATTACAATGAGTATATATGGGGGCTGTTTTTATTTATGCAATTAGTGTGTGTATGTTTGTATCATATCCGTGTGTGTGTGTGTGTGTGTGTATATCTATCTATCTATATATATATATATATATATATATATATATATATATATATAATTTTTTCAATAATATTTACCCAATACAAGGGCCACTAAAGGTAGAGATGACTGTGTATGTGTTTGTGGAGTTTTATTAGCATAGAAAGGAGCAAGATAAAAGGAAAGATTGATAATTAAAGTCTTGAAGAGGGCAACATTTAATTAGAAGATAAACTTTCAGAGTTCAGGAGGAGACGTTAGGAGTATACAATTCAAATAGACTTTAGAAGAGACCAGAAATCCAATCTTAAACAGGAAACAAGAGTTGAACCTCTACTCCTGTTCAAAAGACCGGGGAGGATTGTGTGAAAACAAGAAACAGCGCCTTTCGACTTTGTGTAGTGTTTAGCAATACTGGGTAGTGAGTTCGATCCTCACTAGATGATCCATATTTTTGGCCTTTGTACCACAAAAAATTTCGATATTTCTAAACTATGAAAATGCGTTTATGATATAAACACTATGCATAAGAATCAACACTGCATGGTGACTGTCGGTTTCAACCTTTCACTGCGATTTTCTGACGCATTGAAGCATGAAACTAACATACGTATGTGTGTGTATACGTGCGTATATATATATATATATATATATATATATATATATATATATATATATATATGACCATGACATTATAACATAAAAAAATTACCTAATGGATAATGTTTTCATGTTCTAATGACACATTGACTACCGTTTTGCATTTAAAAGCATAATGAAAAAATTACGGTAATGGATAACAACGCACAACTTTGTATAAATACTTGTACTAATGAACAACATATAGTTTTGTACTACTTGCACCCCTGAAGATGATTTTGAAAGAAGATCGAAAGTACTTGGCAAATGAAAATAAAATAAATTTAAACAGCTATAGCCGATTTCTCTCATCCTTTAACATCAATAAACGGAAGGTTATTCGTGAGTATGAATGGATTTTGTAATTTATTCAATAAGACATGCATATATATATATATATATATATATATATATATATATATATATATATATATATATATATATTCACATACTTACGAGCATATACATATGATAAAAATATAGTTTTAAGGTATGCTATACTTTTAGGTAAAAGTGCTCAATATCAGAGATAGTGCGTGTGTAAATATAAAAGTGGCCATGAAGATTG
>OZ038505.1:66200949-66220949 GCA_964036315.1 Acanthosepion esculentum
TCCTCTTCTCTCTTCTTCACCTTCTCTTTTTTCTTTCTCTTTTTCTATTCTCTTTCTCTTTTCTCTCTTGTTTTTCTTTCCCCTTTTCTTCGCTTTTATGTCTCCTTTCCGTCTGTCTTCTCTTCTCTTTTCTTTTCTTTTTCTATCTTATTCTTGTCTTTCTTCTCTCTCCCTATTCTAGTTCCTTCTATCTCTCTTTCTTCTCTTTCCCTATGTTTGTATTCTTTTTCTTCTCTCTCTCTCCCCCCAACTCTTTCTCTTTTTTCTTTCCGCCTCTCTCTCTCTCTCTCTCTCGCATTATTTTATTAAAATTATTTTTCTTTCTCTTTTTGAGTTTGCGTTCATATTTTTAAAATCATTTTTTAATGATTTTCAATTCGTCTTCCCCGACAGCTTAAACCTACAAAATCAGAAGTTTCTACGCCAAACGATGAATTTACTTCTGTCTTCTAAATGAATAACAATTATCATTTGCTAAGCTTAGTTTAACACAAGGCCATGAGTAAAGGAGCATTCAGCGGTATCGAACTAACGAAATGATCAACCAAACTAATTTCTACTCATTATCCAACGCCAAATAGACTCAGGTTATTACTGTCGACAAAACACTAGTAAATGACTAACCAATACTCCTCTAGAGTGGGTTTGGAATTTGGGTAATAAAAAATAAAGCGATGGCTCACCTGGCAATCAGTGACCATAAGTACACACACACACACACACACACACACACACACACACACACACACACACACACACACACATATATATATATATATGTATATATATATCCAGCGTATCCGACTCCAAGAAAGAATACTCTGACTTTAGAATTTCAGTTTTTCTGTTTCTGACTAGTCCTGTATATATCGTCTCTTCATTTAACTTAAATCTAATATAAATATGTCTCCATTAACCATGTCCTGAAGAAGGTCTATTTGACCGAAACGTCTGACGTTGACAGAATAACAAAAACAAAAACAAAATATAAAAAAAACCAGTAAACTCACATATTCGGATTTTGCTTTGTCTTTTCCACATTTTCATCATACCGTCGGATCTACATCCACACATTTGCTTACATATATATATATATATATATATATATATATATATATATATATATATATATATATATATATACCTCCCTCCAGTGTACTCATCAGTTTGTATCTCCTTAAAATAAGAAAAAAAAAACAACTTCTCTTTTGAAGCTTCTTATTTGGGACTTTGGAGCAATTTGCACAAAGCAATTCATCATTATCATCATCATCATCATCATCATATTATTATTATTATTATTATTATTATTATTATTATTTATTTCAAGCTTTTTAGAAAAATGTTCAGTGGAAAATGTCATGATGCCATTTCTGACCTTAGGTCTCTATTGGAACTCTGAAGTAAATGTGTATACAACAGAATCAAAGGAAATAATAATAATAATAATAATAATAATAATTCTCATGTCTTGCGTAGATTTCTCTCTGTGCATCGGCCACAGTAACATAGTTTTTTTTTAATATTCTCTCTGATTGCATGACAGCCATTTGTTTGCATATTCTTATAAAAAAAACAGATCTTGTTTCTTGAAGACTGTTTATACGGAAAAAAACAAAAAAGACAACGTCAACAACAACAATAATGAGACCACAATGATGATGATGATGATAATAATAACAAAATATTAGATGTAATTATTATTGTTTTAGAAATTTGTCGAGGGCGCCGATTATTTTCCTCGAGGCAGGTCACCCAAATACACACACACACACACACACACACATATATACATCCTTATATAATCAGAATAGGCCCTTTTGAAGGACGAAACGCGTCACATAAGATTTTTTTCAATTTGTCATTCAATTACCCTTCTTTAATTTGATATATAGAATTTATATAACATATATAATGGATACACGAATTCGAGTAGACATCTCTGTTCTTTTTATTAGCATATTTTCGTCTACCGGCCTGGGTTTTCCGAATGTCTTTAATAATGAAGTTGGCAGGGTACGAATAGGATAGGCGGGAGCTGTATATGTCTAAGTGGTGGGAGAGAACACTGAGGTGAACGAAATCATACTTTTCACTTGAGGAATATTACACTTTTTAGTAATATTCACCACGCTGCTTTCCCTCTTCTCTCCTCTCTCTCTCTCTCTCTCTACACACACACACACACATATATATATATATATATATATATATATATAGTTTTAAATATTTATGGGATAAAGTGCTCAATATCAGAGCTAGAGCGTATGTAAATATAAATATAAAAGTGAACATTGAAGTCAACACTCAGAGGCGACAGGCTGTTTCACGCTAGACGCAATATATATATATATATATATATATATATATATATATATATATATATATATATATATATATATATATATATATAGAGAGAGAGAGAGAGAGAGAGAAAGAAAGAGAGAGAGGACATAAATGATGTAGAACTTGTCCGAATGTTCTATATGTCCGAGGGCTTTCGGCTATTCTTTTAACCTTTACCAAGGAGGATTTTATTTTTACTTTTAACTGAATATACTGATTTTTTTTATGTATGTATCTAGAATTACAGGAATGTTTTATTTTCCAAATACGGTCACGCATTCTGGCCGTGTTCATAGTTGATATTATTGAGTGTTGGCTTTTTCTGTTCCTTTTTTTTTTATCGATATATAGTTCTCCAATCCAACAAAAAGTATCTACTTAATTTCCTCCCTACAAGAAAAATAACAAAAACCAATTGTTATTGTTGGTGTATATACATTTCTTTAAAACGCGTTACCCCTCCTTCACCTTTTCTGAGTGAGTCTCTTCGAGATTCCCCCCCCACCCGCATCCCCATTATGTATCCCCCTACACTCTACCCACAAGTTCACTTATGTGTTTAGGGTAGGGGTTGTTAGTTTTATTCCCTGATCCTGACGGTTGAGAGCGGAGGGGAAAAAGTAAAGTGAAAAGCGAGAAAAAAAGACATAAAAAAATAGTTTCATCAAGCAAGTGGTATATCATTAAAGCAACAAAGTGTTTCAAGATGTAGAAATACTTACTATCCACTTCTTTTTTTTTATCTCTCCACCCCTCCTCTTTGTTTCTCTTAGCACACGAAGTAGTTAACAAGGATAGATTGGCCCTGGAGGTCACTGATCGTTGTTAGATACTGACGGTTTTGCTGAAAAGACCCTCGTTCGAGGATCACCTCCTGTTGCCATTCGAACCTCCCCCAACTCAGCCTCGACTCTTTTTTTTTTTTCACTCATACGAACCAAATCTTTTGGGTTAAAATGTTTCTTCCTGATAACACTCCAATTTGTCTTTCTTTTTTTTCTCTCTGACGAATCGGCTGATTATGGAGATTTCCAAATCTCGATCTCAAGTCCGCCATCCTTTGCCATGAGACCCCCGACTGCGCAAATTTCTCCCATGCACGCACGCACACCCAATGCCCTAAACCGGTAGGATTTTATATTAGAATTTTTCCTTTTTCTTTCTATGTAACCGCAGGGATTTTCTCCTCATATATATTTTAATTTGCTTTTGTTTTTGTTTTTTTTTCTTGTCTGTCTTTTCGTTTTTTCTCATGTGTGTGGAGATATGATCGCTTGTTTCTGAGAGGGAAATGAAGAATGTCCAGTTGGGGGCAAAAGCCACAAGAGGCTTGTCTCGTTTTAATAACTATTTTGCTTTCAAAGTGAATCAGAATCCGGAAAAACCACTTTCCCTTTACAAGCTACATTAAAAATCTTTATTATAATTCTGGTTGCCCTCTTTTAGTTAGCACGTCCGTTACGACTTGCCAATATCTCATAACTAATGGACTATTCCATTTTAATCGCGCGGAAAGAAAGAAAAGACATACCATAGATGCTACTTAGTTTCAGTGAGAAAATAGAAGAAAGAAGTTAGCCTTGTCAATACCTCGTAAATAATGGACTATTCCGTTCCATCGTGTGAAAAAATGAAAAAGACAGAGACGCTACTTGGTTTCAGGAAGAAGTGAAGGTAGAAGAGGCGATAACTCTCTCATGTGTTTAACGTTTGTTTCAGTGAAACGGAAAAAGTCAATTTCAAATCTTTTAATTTGTGCCCCCTTACTTCTTAAAATAACGACCAGCATTCATATTTATGATTCTTATTGTAATGTTTTGTTAAAGTTGTTAAGCTCAAATATTTAACAATGCGATGGGGAAATTTCTACGGATATTTTATTGTAGAACTCTTCGTGAGCTTACCCAATCATTAACTGAAGAATTAAGATACATCAGAAGATTCCAATAGGAAAACCATGAAGTTTTCACGGGTATTTCTAATGAAATAAAAATGGGAACATCGTCGTGGTGTAATGGTTAGCAAGCTTGCCTCGAGTTCAATGACCACAGAGCAGTGAGTTCGGTCCTCACTGGGTGTTCCACACTTTGTGATACATCTTAACTACACTTAGAAAACCACCGAGCGTTGGTATCGTCCCGGGCGGTCTTTGAATCTGCCGCCATTTTAAAAAACGTTCAAAAACTGGACAACATCTACAAAATATAAGGAAAGATTAAAATTACGGCTATTTATTTAGTTTTGGTCGCAAATATTAAAAATAAAAAAGATTAAAATAATTAGGAAAAAATGCTTTTTCTTAAATAACAATTTTGGCAGCACTGGTTCATTGGTAAAAAAAAAAAAAGAAAAGAAAAAAAAAGGATATTTTTTTTTTATAAATAATGTTTGTGGATTAGCATTTTTCGACCTTCCATAGGCTGCGACATTTGTCAGAATCGAAAAATATTTATTTCTTTATCGTTTTTTAAACTTTCTTACAGTTTTTTTTTTTCTTAGTCTTCATAAAAGAAAAAAACTTTAAGAATGTGAGAAAAATGAATAAAAAAGCTCATAAATCTTCCTTTTCCGTTTTATTTCACACACACACACACACACACACACACACACACACACACACACACACACACACACACAATTTGTGACTGGCAGGGATAATTCCAAAGAGGTTATTAATCCTGGGAGAGCTCGATGTAAGCTACAGATAATAATAATAATGAAGAAGAAGAAAAAAACCTTAAAGATTCATTTCGGTTATAATTTATTTCGTGAATATCTCTATATATTCATCTCTTTAGATTAAAAAGATTTCGGTCTGAAGAGATGAATATATAGATATTCACGAAATAAATTATAGCCGAAATGAATCTTTAAGGTTTTCTTCATATATATATATATATATATATATATATATATATATATATTAAAAAGAAGAGAGAAACCGCAAACGTTTTTGGTTGTAATGTGGATTTAAAAAAAATATATTATGCTTTATTTTCCATAATTTTGCTACCCGTGTTTCGGGTCTCGCGTCCTTCCTCAGGCAAAGAATGGATATTTCCACATATTATTAAAAGGGATTAATTTTCTTATGTTTTTGTTTGTTAAAAACATAAGAAAAAAAACACGTGTAGAAAAATTATGGAAAATAAAGCATAATATATTTTTTAAAAAATCCACATTACAACCGAAAACGTTTGCGGTTTCTCTCTTCTTTTTAATATACACACTTTTCTCCCGTTGGAACTACTATAACCTCTTCTCTCTCTCTCTCTCTCTCTCTCTCTCTCTCTCTCTCTATATATATATATATATATATATATATATATATATATATATATATATATATATATGTATGTATTTCTGTAAGAAAAGGCTAAAATGCCAACCAACCTATCTATACTGACCCAACTAGGCAGACGTTTACAAACGTAGATATATACACATTTTATAAACATATTTTGCACAGAAATACTCAGACATTATGTGTGCGTGCGTGTATATATATATATACATATATATATATATATATATATATATATATATATGGTGGGGGATCCGCCGATTGGACCTTTAATGAATGACCTTAATTTGCTTTTACATTGACTGAATTTTCTTAATTGGAAGTTTATTTAATTACTTGACTTTTTTCTTTCTTTCTTTTCTGTTTTTCTTTTCCTTGTTTTTTTTCCTTTTTCTTTCTTTTCCAATCTTTTTTCTAACTGTTTTTACTCTTTTGCTTTCTTCTTTTCCCATTTCTTTCTTTCCCGATCTTCTTTCTTCCCTCCTATCATTCAGGATTACCTTTTTAGCAAACAACAGCCAAATATGAAAATCTTTAAAAACTTCACGAAGAATACCTCAGCCATTATCTGTTTATTCAATCTTCAGTCACACCCGACTGATCCACTTTGCTTGGGTCTGTCGCATTCATTCACACACACACACACACACACACACACACACACACACACACACACACGCACACACACACTTGTGTGTTCTTTCGCATTTATAAGTTTTGCTTATAAATGACATCTTTTATCTTTCTACTTGATCCCTCAAGTAAATCATTTGACCTGCTCTCTTTTAAACGATGACAACATGTGTTGCATGCCTGATTACTAAAGCTATTAATGAAGAAACCGACAAAAATATCCCAACATAAAAGTGACAAAGTTTCAGATAAAGGTTTCTTGTTAGAAACTGATAGTAAGTGTGTACGCGCATGCGCACATATATATAAGAAAGGTGTGTGTGTGTGTTGGTTGCCAACCCCAAATCAGTGTAGGGTCATCCGAGGCCCACTATTTCTTTTTGTTTTGAATATTTTGTAAAAGAATACGCTGCATTTCAATGAAATTTTTTTGTGCTAATATTAAAAAAAAAAAATGTCCGGCAAAGTCTTTTTTCCTAACCTCACGATCCATATTAGCAACTAGTGGTAACAGCTATTTTCTATTTGTAGCAATTAGATGCTTCATGACAAAGAAGCCTTATTTCATGCTATAAATATGATTTACATTTATTTTATAATTACGGCTACGTCACCTTATATTGATAGCCAAATTAATCCTGCAAATATTTTTTTTAATTGGAATAACCCCAAGCAAGGCAGTGAGGCCACTAAAACACAAAGGGTTACAGGGTGTGGAAGAAGGAGGAACAGAAACATTAATGAGCAGTCGACCAGATTGTTCAATACCGTCCAACTCTCTGTCTCGGCAGAGAGGAACCCGGACGGTGCTTTGCCGAAGGCCCAAGTTTCGCCCGGGGATGTAGACAGGCCCTGAATCCGTTTATGCGGGTTCAAAGGGAATATTTTTGGCCGAGCCTGCGTGCTCGGAGAACCCACGGTAAACTCGGCCTTGTGCCACATGCATCCCTCGTTGGAGTGGGGGGGGGGCTGTTAAATATTAACAGAAACATTAATGGTGAGTAGAAAGAGAGGCGAGTAATCAGGACGATAGTAGATAGCGATTGACATTGTATTTAGATTTTTGCAGATTAAAATTGGCTGAAAAGTATGGAGCCGGAAGAAGGGAGTTCCACAAGCTACATGAATGTTGATGCTTATCAAATTGTAAATCACTGAAATTGCTGAAAATGTTTAATAAAATATACGTATTATTACAGCAAACATCTATCTATCTATCTATTTATCTATCTATCTATCTATGGTGTTTTCCTATCTATCTATCTATCTATGGTGTTTTCCTATCTATCTATCTATCTATGGTGTTTTCCTATCTATCTATCTATCTATGGTGTTTTCCTATCTATCTATCTATCTATCTATCTATCTATCTATCTATCTATCTATCTATCTATCTATGGTGTTTTCCTATCTATCTATCTATCTATCTATCTATCTATCTATTTCAGACTCTTCTTAATCTATCTCAATCTGTTCATATCTATTTATCTTTTTCTTTTTTTTTTTTTTCATTTTTTAATCGGAATTATCCTAAGCAGTAAAGGGGCTACAGGGTGTGGAAAAATTAGGGACAGAAACATTAATGATGAGCACAAAGAGAAGAGAGTAATCAGGAGGACAGTAGATAGCGATTGACATTGCACTTGAACTTTTGCAGGAGACGGAAGAGAGTACCACAAGCGTCAAGTGTGAGCGAAAAAACTCTCAGCATAGAACTTACGGCTACATCTAGCCAGTTCAACTGTAAATTGATGAGAACTCAACGCCAGTCTAGTACTGCACTTGAATTCAAAAACCATAGCGAAGAGCTCATTCGAACAATTACCACGAAAATATTTAGAGAAAATACATAGAGAGGCAACCTTACGGCGGTGGGAAAGTGACTGGAGCCGAGCCACCAGATCAGGACCAATAATATTGCTGATTTTTCTTTGAATCTTATCGAGGAGCCCAAGGTAAATAGCAGGGGCACAGGACCATATGTGGCATCTATATTCTAAGCATGGACGAATGGTAGACTTATAGATATGTAAAATAGATTCTGGAGAGAAAAAATTGTCTCGCCCGACGTAGTGAACCGACTTTCTTAGCAGCTGACCTAGCAATGGATTCAATATAGTCTTTCCACTTCATATCAGCAGAGAACGTGAGCCCGAGAAGGCGTAATGGGTCACTTTCCTGGAGGAAAGCATCAGCCATACTGATGTAAGGCAGCAATGTGTCTCTCAGATGATTAATAGAGAGAAATTTAGTTTTGGAGGCGTTAAAATTAACAAGCCGTCCTTTCCCCCACTTAACTACGGACTTAAGCTCGTTTTGGACATCGGCTGTCATTTTGACCTTGTCAGACTGATAAGCTTTACTATCGAGGCAGGAAATTACTATTATTATTGTTGTCCGATCAATGTTTTCCTTGGGCTTTACTTTTTTTTAATACCTACAATACAATAAGGCATAGGTTCGCATATCGCTCAGTTCACATTCCTTCCTGGTCATTTGAACATGAGTAGAAGTTTATCTCTTCTTTCTTGGTTAGGATTGAGTTTTCTGGTTCCTTCTAAAGTCTTTTAATTCACTCTCACTCTCAGTAGTCCTTTGCATCTTGGTGGCATTATAGCATAGCCTGGCTTGGTGCGAACTGAATAAAATTAAAAGTTAAAAGAAGCAGGGTACCATATACATTTTCCAAAAATTTCACAGGAAGTCATAATTCCACAGCTATTTCCATTACATCACTAGCACCACTATAGAAAAAACTCAGAGAGATTTCACCATATCCTTATATATATATATATATATATATATATATATATATATATATATATATATATATATATATATATATATATATATATTATAATTTGAACATATAGCCAAAAACAGTTCACTCACCACAAAGACGCAACTTCGTTTCGGTGCATTTCAATTGCACCTCGACTGGTGAGAGCCCAAAATTTTTGGTTCTCACCAGTCGAGATGCAATTGAAATGCACCGAAACGAAGTTGCGTCTTTGTGGTGAGTGAACTGTTTTTGTCTATATGTTAAAATTATAATAAATAATTATCCTTCTACTACCGGTATCGATCCCTCTTTTGGATTAATGCTGTAAACGTTAGAATTTATATATTACTTTTCGTTCTCATTGCATCGGGTGTATATATATATATATATATATATATATATATATATATATATATATATATATATATATATAATATTTCAAAGCTGTAGAGTCCATCCAGTCTACCCTTCTCTTAAATCCATAGCTTTGGAGAGGAGATAGACTTTCATGTCTCTCCCAAAGGCCTTGGAACTGACGTGTCCGGAATTTGAACTCAGCTCGCTGGCTACACTTTCGTGGCCGATTTTCATTACGCTATCCGCACGTCTATTTTTCTATTAAAAAGAAAGAAAAGAAAAGAAAAAAAGAAGCAAAACTCACGAAAAATTGTTTTCTTTTGTCGTGTTAATTTTTGTTGTGTGTACTTGAAAGGTTTAATCAGATGGAAAGACACTGACACTGGATAATTCATATTAATTAGATGAGATTAATTTCCTTACTGCCGTTGGTCTCTCTCTCTCTCTCTCTCTCTCTCTCACACACACACACACACACACAAACACACACACACACACACATATATATATATATATATATATATATATATATATATATATATATATTACCCTAAACCAAATGTTTATCGGCATTGTACCCAGACCTAACTATGTATGAATTGGAGACCGGTTAGTTTGACTTATTGAACCGTAACAGCCAACCAATGTTTTGTCTTTACTCTTTTGAAAAGTCACAGCTGTGTGCTAAACACTGAAGCGAAATTTGGTCGAACCTGAACATGTTGATTGATAGCTGATGTGTGTCCAAGCATGTTCATTGAAATCCTGTAAATAGCTTCTTACCTGACAATGAACTCTGTATATCTCATTTGGTTACGGTCCCTTTCATAATATTCAGTCTTGTACATTTTTTTTTAAAACTCTCTCGTTTTCGTTATTGCTATTATTTTAACAACAATAAGATAATGCTTTCGAGTTGACTTTTATTAAACCGTATCACTTTTTTTTTTTTTGGCTTCTTAACCTTTTTATTTTATCTCTTTATTTTTGGAGGGAAGGTCACACACACGGTATTAGTAGCAATAGTTATTATCTTAGTTAATAAAGTAAGTATTTTGAATACTTCACTACATCAGCCTAACCGGTCAAAAAAGAACCTCCTTGCGTCGTTACAGATGTATGTCAATTTGGGGATATGTGACCTTGTGGCGACGTTAATATTGCAATCAATTATATTGTTGACACCAAACTGAACGCTCACCCCTAACGTTCTCACATTATGGTAAATTTTTGAAGTTCTGTAGCTGAAAAATAACATCAAATTTTTTTTTCTATTTTTGTTTACCTATTTCACCCGAAGCAGAACAACAAAGCCGCAGGGTTACTGAGTATGAAAAAAATATATAAGGAAAAAATTCATTATTAACGCGCGAGAACATTAATAATACTGAACAAAAGAGAACAATAAACATTGTATTTAAATTTTTGAAGATCAAAGTTGAATTAAAAGCAACAAACCGGAAGTGATTTCTACCAGTGAGAAGTGCGAGAAAAGAAACTCTTCGCATAGAACATTACGGTTATCTCTTGCCATTTCAAATGTAAAATGATGAAACCTTGACGCCAATCTAGTAGCTGCACTTTAATTCTTAAAGTCTAGGTGCCATAGAGAAAAGTAACACATTCTTACCATTCTTACTACGGCCACCATAATGCCTGAAAGTCTCTATGAAGTCCTAACTAGTCCCCATGTGTACTATTTGTCTGGGTGGGGTTAGAAATAACAACATTTAAAGATGAATCCCCAATGAATATTTACCATAGAGGAGAGTTCATCAGAGCAATTACCATGAAAATATTTGTAGAAAAGACACAGGGAAACTACATTACAGCAGTGGGGAAGTGACTGAAGCCGAGATGCCAGCTCAGGACCAATGATATTGCAGATGTTTTGTATTTTATCAAGGATATCTCTCTCTCTCTCTCTCTCTCTCTCTCTCTATATATATATATATATATATATATATATATATATATATATGTAACCGAGGAAAGGTTACTGAATAGAATAATTGCTCGAAGGTTGGTAATGAATGATAATATTTAGGACAAGAACAGCACATAAAAGATTCGCCAGCGGTGCGTAAGAGTAGTCAACTGCTAGAAGTGAGTTAAGTGAATTTCACAATGAATCTCTAACTGCAGACCAACATACAGTATTTACTACTGTATTTATGTGAATGGGGACATACATATTATCGTACGTAGGTATGCTCATTTATTTATATATATATATGAGTAAACGACCCTCCGCAGGTTTTGAATTCAGAGTTGACCAGCTGCCATCCAAGGCTATAGTCCTGCTATTTACCCATAGCTGGAGGGAGAAGAGGATTCATGCTTTTCCCAAGAGTATTAGCACGTGAGTGAATGCAATGGATTGGACTGGAATTCGAACTCGGCTCTCCGATTCTTCAATCCAAGCCGCTAACCATTACTCCACTCTGTGTGTGTGTGTGTGTGTGTGTGTGTGTGTGTGTGTGTGTGTGTGTGTGTGTGTGTGTGTGTGTGTGTGTGTGTGTATATATATATATATATATATAGAGAGAGAGAGAGAGAGAGAGAGCGTTTTACGTATGTGAGTTGTTTATTTTTTTGGTTAACGGTATTTTTTTTTAGGTTCACACTCTTTACATTATTCGGACTATTGTCCTCATCTTTGTAGCCATATTTATCACAACGTTTCGACCGTTGTACGCTCCGGCCGTCTTCAGGTGGCTGTTCAGGAGCGTACAACGGCCGAAACGTTGCGATAAATATGGCGACAAAGATGAGGATAATAGTCCGAATGATGTAAAGCGTGTACATAATACCTCATCTCAGAAGTATAGACAGATACTGAAGGTCTACACTGTACAACGCTCAGGTGCCACTCAAGGTAGAGGGTTACGTTAAGAGGCAATTTGTGCGAATAGGATGGGAAGATAACAGTTAAACCTAGACTTGAACAGGTTAAGATTGTAGTAATCGGGGAACTATCCACTTGGGAGTCGGTCTTACAGGGAAGTGGTTCGCAGGAAGATAGATGTAAGTAGTAAATTGTATAATTTAGTCAGATGTAAGTAATTTTATCATATTTGAGAGCGACTATGTTTTACGTTTGACTCTCAGTGGCGAAAAATTGAAAGCCTCATTCTTTTTCAAGTTCGTATACTTCTGCTCAAACTGTATATTTCACACTTGAGAATGAATCGCCAATTATGGGAAAACCCTTAACTTTGTTTAGCTTTGTTAATCTTGCACAAGACCAGTGAAAATCGAGCTCGCTAGTTTGCCACACTAACTACAGCTGCCGATTTCTTGCAGTCAGCGTGTGTAGGTCGCCGGGTTTACATGTGTCGGTATGGTAGGCTAAATAACAATGGATAGTACGCACTGTTCGCCAACAGTGGGTTGCGCCGGGGGGAACGTGGGAAGCTGAGTGAGAGAGAGAGAGAGACGAGGCTTGAAGCTGGGCCATTCGGGTTGGTAAAGGAAATAATAATAATAATAATAATGATAATAGCGAATAAAAGAACCTTGGCAATAACAAATATACTCAATGACTGTTATGTTTGTCTCCCCCCCCCCCCGGGTAAGCACCAGGTGCTAGTGTCGTTATTCTCTTTCCACCCTGGGTACGGGTAGGGGTTTGTAGAGAAGTGCTTGATCGGCAGAGACGAGTCGGTAGCAGAATGGGAAGGGCGAGATGTAAAAAAGAAAGGACAGATGTTAGATCAGTGGTTTCCCTATTTTTCTTTTGTTGGGTGGGGAGGATGCTACCTCTTTGCCACCCCCACGCCACATCGTCAGCCCTTATCCATATACAGCGAACGTACAGATCCTTGGTATTAGGTCTACTGCAAATTTTATACAATCAAGTTTCCGGTCATCCATACCTGGAGAACTTGGTTCTCAGAGACGTTGAAAAATGAGATGATCACCTATTCCTGAAGCAGAAGATATTTGGCGGGGGGTAAGTGACTGTAAAAAAGTGTCCGTCGTGTCTGTCGTCGCAAGCTCTTTCGGTCATTTCTTTAGCCATGTTCAAGAGGTTTGTTCTTAATCGTTGTTAATTTCTTTTCACGGAACGACAATGACCCCCACCCACTCCCGAAGGTGAGGTACTGCCTGGGTGGATGGACCCCTGGGGCTTGAGCTTAATATTATTTTGAATCTCAGTGAGATGTAATGTGAGTCTTCCTGATAGGCATGTAGTGGTGTGTCCAATATAATTATTCATTCATTTATTATTGATCAGAAACACAATTCCTTACGGGGCAAGTAAGTTCATAAATTATTTTGGTCCTCTGTAATTTGGACCTTACACGTGAGTTGTGTTTGACAATGAGGTTAGCTGTTTAAAATTTTTTGTAATAGATAATTTAATTTTCTTTTTCTGGTTGACTGGAGTTGTGCATTTCTTTATAATGTTTCTAAAAGAAAATTAATCCGGTTTATAGTTAACTTCGACAGCAAGGCGTCTGCAAATGTGGTAAAGTTTGTGGACTACTTTTAAACTTTCTTATTTATTTTTTAAATCACTTCACCCCAAGCAAGGCAATAAAGCCACTTCACTCCAAGCAAGGCAATAAAACTAAGATTTGGTTACTGGAATTTGTTTATTCTTTTGTGATAGATACAAAATTTGAATTTTGAATCACAAAA
Source organism: Acanthosepion esculentum (assembly GCA_964036315.1). Lineage (NCBI taxonomy): Eukaryota > Metazoa > Mollusca > Cephalopoda > Sepiida > Sepiidae > Acanthosepion > Acanthosepion esculentum. The sequence continues at coordinate 66,215,019 of OZ038505.1, forward strand.
GAATAAATAAATAAAACCATGTTTTCTTGTATAACTTTGTAATTTAATTCTTTATCAAGTTGTTCCTCTTAATAAAATATTTGTAACTTAGATTTTGGTATTAAAAAAAAAAACGCCTACTGGTTTCTGATATCATCCTACCACCACCCTTTTTCTTCATCTTTCCATCGGATCTTTCCACCCACTATTTTGGGAACACCGTTATTAAAATCATTTTAGATACTAAAGCTATTTTTAAAAACAAGACTAACAATTTGGGCAGCGTCTTTTCACTCTAATACACCCTGAAAGGTACCCAGGTGCACCCTAAGTTAACAGAAGAGTAATTTTTGAATTATTTTTATATTAAAAGAAAAAATTAAAGGTTAGAGAAATGCCTTCCATGTCTAAGCGAAATCTTTGTAATTTGATATTTTAAACTGGATGCTAAATTCCTTAATCTTTAAGAAGATGGGGATAATCCTTTCCCTTTTGCCTTCCTCAAGGATGAGCTCGAGATGCGATCTGAAGGTCGGGAACACTAAAATCAAGCAGACGCGGAAGTTTAAATACCTGGGAAGCGTCTTGACAGTAAGTGCGACACTGAGATCTGTAGGCGTAACGGGATTGCCAACGGCACATTCCAAAAGTTGGGCAGAGTACTGCGAGACAGGAAGACATCTTTGGTAATAAAGAAAAGAATACTGAACTGTTACGTGACATCTGTCCTTCTTTACGGCGGGAAATGTTAGACGATTTCCTCAAAGATGAAAAACAGACTCGAGGCGACGGAGATGTGGTTCTACAGAAGGATGCTAAGGATATGGACCGAGCGTGTGAGCAACGATGAGGTCTGCAAACAAGGAGGAGGCTTATACTTAATATCAAGAAGAGGCAGCTGAAGTTTCTGGGACACAATGAGGAAGGAGGGCCTGGAGAATCTGATACTCACGGGTTGAATAGAGGGAAAGTGAGACAAGGGAAAACAACGCGTGACATACCTGACGAGCTTGAGCAGGTGGATGACAGAACGTGGTCTGGGGGAGGAAGCTGAAGGAAGGAACTTGTTGAGAGCTACAAGTGATAGAGGGAGGTGGAGAGCCAAGATCGCCTACGTCCTGAAAAGACATGTCACATAAAAAGAAAGAAGAAGGAATTTAAATCAGTGATTATCGGTCTCTCTAAGACAAACTGCAGCTTCTTCATAAATCCCTGAAAGTCGAACCGCTATCCTTCTTTGTGGAGTGCTAAACCAAAATTTCGTATTTTCCAATTCCATGTCTAATTTGTTCTTATTAAAATGTAAAGTGCACTCTAGATATTTAATTATTCTCCAAGAGCGCCCTGAAGTAAAAAAAAAAAAAAAAAAAAAGGTTGCGGAATACCGAGTAAGGGTAAAAGGGCTCCAGGTTTAAAATAGCTTTTTTAAGTGTTTGATAATTTAAAAATTATTTTTCACTCAATACAAGGCTCCAGAGACACTTAAGGTAGAGCGTTTTCTAAACGAGATTGTTGCCCAGGAATCAAACTAGCAGAGTCTGAAACATCATATCTGAGCAATAGGGACGCAGCAGCCACCGAGTGATGGCGATGATTTTTGGATTTTACAAGTAAAATGTAGCTGTGGGATTGCTAATTTTGTTCTAGTGAAAATCAAGATAAAAGTTTCGTTTTTGAGGATATCGCAAAAAAAAAAAAGAATAAGAAGGGAAAAAAAGATAATGACATTAGAGTAGGGCTTTGTTTGAGTTCTAAATAGAGAGCCTGTCAGTCCCTTACATATTTTTTTTGTATCAGAATGACGCTGTCATTGTTATGGTCAAGGGAGTGGTCGTCTAGGACCTTTCACTTTTTTCCGCGGAAAAAAATGCTCAGCAGGGGAGAGGAAAAGAATAATGAGGGTGAAGAAGAAAAAAAAAAGAAAGAAAAGAAAAGAGGCCCTCAATAAAAGCAGATGGGCGTAGAAAGGATCGTTTGGCGGGAACACAGAAAACTCCCGCCAATTTTTTAGCGCCTTTTTTTTTTTTTTAAATAAAAAGGGTGCATGATTAAAACAACTGTAACAAGAAAACGGTATTTATTTTTTTAGCAATAACAATCACATCCTAATCTTTGTTCGGAAATTAAACACATTTTTGTTTTGTTGATATTGTTGAATTACTACAACGTTTCAACCAGTCCATTCTACAGCCTTCTTCAGGCTGTGTATAATCCGTAAAGAAAGAGTAGATTACTTTTTTGTATAGTAAAAAAAGTTTAAGACAAAAACAAGAATACTTTCATTCATTATACACATGAAGAAGGCCATAGAATTAATCGGCCGAAGCACTGTAGCAACTTAGTCACATCAACAAGACGGAGTGTCGAATGTGAATGGATCCTATGAAAGTTATAGACGATAAACAGTAGCTTCATTTTACTTAATGCTTTCTGGGCAATGCAGTGTAATTACTGCTCAGGTATAATGGCACTACATTGTTTTTATTCAAGGACTGATAAGAGAGCGAGAGAGAGAAAGAGCGAGCTTGTGTGTGTGTAAGGGACCATAAGAACAACAGTTTATAAAATTGACTGAATTCAACTGAACACAAATTTCATTACTACACAGTGCTGACATCATTACCATTTTTATATGTCCAAGGGGAACACAGGTTCGAATCCTGCTGGAAAGCAAATATTTTTCTTTAATAAGATTTCTCAAAGAGCGCCAGCGTCAAATATAGATATCCACTAAAAATAACGATTAAGTAATAATATATATATATATATATATATATATATATATATATATATATATATAGAGAGAGAGAGAGAGAGAGAGAGAGAGAGATATGACGCGTTCGACGGAGGAGGTGTGTATTCAACATTTGATAATTTTGCGGCAATACACATTTAAATGTTTTAGGCATTTTTGATCAACATTACTTTTCATGGTTAGCTGTAAGGAATTGCAAACGTAGGACTACTTTACACTTAAGTAAGATAATAGCAATAATATTTATTAAGAATTTATTACAGAAAATATCAAGTTTTACGGCAACGTTGACAATTATTTTTTAGTTATATAAATAAATAATATAAGTTTCGATGCTAGATTCGTTTTGTTAGGTATTTTTCATTTTCGTTTTTGTTATTGGCAGCATTTTAGAATACTTTGGCTGTAATGCTAAGTTTCCTAAGTTAAACAAACTGGAGCTTTTTCATTTACTATTTGTTACCTCTCTTTTCCAGTGTTGTTTTTAGATCGCTTTCTTCCGGTCATTTTGATGGGCAATAGAGAAATTCTGAAATTTAGAATGATCTTATTCCATTTCAAAAATAAAGCCTGAAAAAAGGAATAATTTAAATTAATATATGACCAAAAATAGAATGTTTTTGACAAAGAACCTTAATGATTTCACTATAATTATGTAACAATAATGTAATGATATTCTGCAAACAAATCTACGGTTTATGTTATCTTATCTCATTACATAGTTACAAACTATAAACCTAAATTGAGCTTGAAATATTGTGTAATTGGCTCTAATTTTTTGTAAAATAATTGGATATAATATAATGAATAATTTGCTGTGAAAAAAAGCAATTTTCGATTTTTTGTTGAATACGCCCCTCTTCCGCCGGGCGCGTCATATATAATATGAAAGTTATCTTGTTTTTTTTTTTTTTTTTTTTTTTATTATTATCATTATTATTATTAGTAGTAGTATTAGTAGTAGTAGTAGTAGTAGCAGTTGTTGTTTTCACTAATTACCAGCAAATAATAAAAGAAAACAAAAACAAAAAAAATCAGTTTTTCAATTTACCTGCAGTGTCTGCTTTTTCGTAAAAGAACAGAGAATTTTAAACACACACATAACATATAAGTGTAATATCATTATCATGACTGGATGTGGTCGTAGGGTCGCTGCACACCTGAGCACGTGACTCATATTTGTCTCGGTTGCGATCCAATGTCTGTGGAGGATCTTCCTGCCCACTCAGTGACGTTGGTCTTGTCTGTAAGTCTCTTGCGGGACGAAAGTGTCATTCGTATAGTTTTAAGGGATGCTATATTTATGGGTTAAAGTGCTCAATATCAGGGATAAAGCATATGTACATATAAAAGTGGACGTTGAGGACAACACCCAATGCCGACAACGCAATCTTCATTACATTCATTTACACGCCCATACTCTTGGGAAAGGTATGACTCCAACTCTTTTCCCCCCAGCTATGGGTAAATAGTAGGACAGACTGGGTTCTATAGCCTTGGGTGGCATATGACATAGAAGAAGGACAACTCTGATTTCAAAACCTGAGAGCCTCGTATACGGACCGAAGACGTCCCGCACCATGGTTGGTGATCTTCGGCTGTCGATCAAAAGCTCGGAGAGGAGTTGGGCGACGCCAAACTATCTGAAAGACGGATCATGAGCAAGAGGAGTCTGTTTCTTCTGGCCTCGGGTCACTTTCACCCCCGCCCCCTGCCCCGATGATTGAAGCAGTCGAGGGTTTGATGATGATACACCGGGAAATAAAACACACACACACACACACCTCATTTCTTATATGTGTAAAGCATTTAAAGTTGTCTATGTATACGAGATTTGTATCTTTTCTGTTAATTTACCCCCAAAATATTAAGAATTTATATTTATTAAAAATTACACCAAATCCTCCCAGATCGAGGGCTTTCTGTTGCACTCCGGTTGGGTTGACCTTTGCGATCACCCCAAATGTGGGCGACTTGGGTGCGCTATTTCTAAATGTGGGGGTCTGTATTCGCGCTCACGCCTATAAACAAGCCAAAAAAAAATTTTTTCCTTCTTTTTTTTTTTAATTTGTAAAATGTTTTTATAATTACCACGAATACCACAAGCACTTACGAAATGTGAATAAATCTTTGACTTTTGATAATTTTTCATTCTGTACGTTTGAGTTGTTGCGAGGCAAGCTAAACAAATTTTGATTTAAGTTTTTAATTTCAAAACAGTGCCAAAAAATTTAATAATAAAAAAAAAAAAAACCCAAACAAACTTTGACTTAAAATTTATAATTTCTTGGGGTGAATTAATATGTGCGATAAGTAACTCCACATTATTTATAGTTAATTAACAGAAAAGATCCTGAGATTTTCATTTCCTTCTTGCAAATAAAATTTTTTACCATCAATAGACATGAGAATGTTCTCCGTTTTTTTTGTTTTTTTTTTAATAAGACAGGCTTTCATGATAAGCGAATAAATTTTCATTTTTTTCAGCTGGCTTTTGTTCTCGTTTTTGTCCATAAATAATTTACCATTCATACTAAACAATTTTATATCTTGGCATGGGTGGTATTAATAAAATTATGTCGGCTAGTGATTCATTCCTTAGCTGTCAGGAAATAACACATTAGTCGACTGTTTAAACTTTTTCTATGGCTTCTTTGTATATCGAGAGTAATTCGTTTGTCATGATAGTTTTTTTTTTTATTATTATTATTATTATTATAGGTTTTATTTTAAAGATAAAGATATCGGAAAGTTCCTGGAATGGGATTTCCTGGTAAACTTCCATAACTGATTATATTTTTATATAGATTATATATTTTTATAGTTTCTTCTCTTGGACTTCTCGCTTGTGGAACTAACTGACTGACTGACCCTCTCTCTCTCTCTCTCTCTCTCTCTCTCTCTCTCTCTCTCTCTCTCTCTCTCTCTCTCTCTCTCTCTCTCTCTCTCTCTCTCTCTCTCTCTCTCTCTCTCTCTCTCTCTCTCTCTCTTCTCAGTCAACTTCGCTCTTCAAATATTTAAATGCAATGTCAATCGTTAGCTTATCTCTTAATTATTATTCTTTTAGGGTTCTCTTTCCTTAATAATGTTTTATTTTATCATATTCTCTCCCACCCAGTAACCAAATCTTAGTGGCTTTATTGCCTTGTTTGGGGTGAAATGATTCAAAAAATAAATAAGAAAGTTTAAAGGTTGTT
>OZ038505.1:66225949-66243227 GCA_964036315.1 Acanthosepion esculentum
AGAGTCATTATGTGGTGTCGTATGAGCGTAAGAAAGAACAAGAAGTAAAATTCTTGGGGGTCTATGCAAGAAAGATAACCGCTCACTCTAGACTTAAAGAGGTTAAGATTGAATTAGTGAATAACACTTCAGAGTTCAGTCGGAGACCTTAGAAGTTTAGTGTAGAAGAAACCGGAAACCCAATCCAAAACAGGAAACAAGGGAGAAAACTCTACTCTTGATTAAAAAAACCGAGTAGGGGTATAATATATATTTAAACATATATTGTTAATTATAACAGGCAATGAATGTCTATTATGTCTGATCATGATCCGTTCTAATATTCGTATGTTTGATTTAATTTCGGGTGAAAATAAAGACAAAAATTGCCCAACATTTGGATATTTTTTATTAAGTTTGTCCTTGATCTAAATTTTCGGCTTACATTTGCCATCTTCAGAGTGTTTATATGGAAATTTCAACAAATTAAATCAAACATACGAATATTAGAACGGCTCATGATCAGACATAATAGACATTCATTGCCTGTTATAATTAACGATATATGTTTAAATAATGATCTGCTGCCTCAATACACTATATATATATATATATATATATATATATATATATATATATATATATATATATATATATATATATATATGCAGAAATATAGTCTTAAAGTGTGCTATATTTATGGGGTAAAGTGCTCAATATCAGAGATAGAGCGTGTGTAAATATAAAAGTGGACATGGAAGTCAGCACTTAGAGGCGACAGTCTGTTTCATGCTAGTGCAATCGTCAGGCGAGTCAGAGTCGCCTGACGATTGCACTAGCATGAAACAGACTGTCGCCTCTAAGTGCTGACTTCCATGTCCACTTTTATATATATATATATATATATATATATATATATATATATATATATATATATATATATATATATATATATTGGACACTTTCACATAGTGTAATGGGTAGCAAGATTGTCTCGCTCGCTAATTAAATTACGACCGAATAATGAGTTCGATCATTATTGCGTGCTTCATACATTCGGCTTTGTGCTGTATCTAAACGACGTTTAGTAAATTACTATGTGTGTGTGTGTGTGTATATATATATATATATATATACACACACATATATATATTTATATATATATGTATATATATATATATATATATATATATACTAAAATATAGCTTTAATGTATACTATATTTGTTGTTAAAATTGACAGTCTGTTTCATGCCTTAAATCAGTCTTCAAGTCTAATGTTTGTGTTGAAGCATGAAATAGACTTTCGCCGCTTGGTGCGCACACACACACACATACACACACAGATATATATAATTTGAAAAAGGGTACACGTGTGCTTCTTATAGTATGGAAAATAGAAAGGTTAGTTAATAAAACAAGGACAAAAGGAAGGGTACCAATGTAATCAGTACGATAAACATTTATTAAGTATTAATTATTAACCATATGACAGAAATGAAGCATGGAAGGAAAAAAATTTAAGTACGGAATATACCTACCTACATATACACACACACACACATACATATATATATATATATATATATATATATATATATATATATATATATATATATATATATATATATAGTGTGTGTGTGTATGTGAATTGGGATAAAATATGGCTCAGATTATAAATCTTACTGTTCTTTCTTATTATTTTAACATATATATATATATATATATATATATATATATATATTAACGATAGTCAAAGACAGAATTAGATAAACAAACTGAGATAGCTGTCTGGCTAAATATTTATATATTAACGAAAAAAGTTTGAAATTTCTTGTTAACTATATACAATAAATGCAAACGCAGCATATGTTTTACGTTGGGTGATATCTTACAGCCTCCATTCTGTCATCTCCTGAAAGAATCAATCAAAATAAGTTATTTTCCTACAGTAGTCAAGATTGTCTATATTTACGAATACAGTTTCTCCCTCACTCAAGGTGCGTATATTTGAATATCTGACACATAGGAACGAGCGCATGCGCACTTACTGGCACCTGCTTTATAATTCTGAATGTCTCAGATGGCAGTGTCTCAAATATGTCTTCTAAAACCTATTTGACTGCATCAATGGCTTATAAATTAATAGCCTATAACTGCTTTACTCTAGCCAGAAAATTCTTGAACAAACATATTAAAGAAGGAAAGCACTCAGTTTTTAGCACACATAGAACTGTGTTTATGTAACGGCAGTCATTTTTTTTTCTCAGTTGTTTTTCGTCACCGTATTTAACCTCTGAAAGTAAACAACTTATTCCGTTTTCTTTAACCAGGCCAATCTTGCTAGGGTCACGATTGATTGGTATATTTCTGGAATAAATCCTATAATTGTAAAAAAAACAAAAAAACTTTTCAATTTTTATTACGGAAAACAACTTCCTTCCTGTTGCTGCACATTTCAACCCACCGTTCCATAGCATTGATGACATCAGATGCGTGCTTTTAGCGTCTTCATTTATACTCGCCCTTGCATGGAGTTTTGCTGTCATATATGGTCTGGAGCCCCTGCTGTTTGCCTCAGGGTTCTTGATAAGATCCAGAGACGGATATGCAATGTGATTGGCCCTGATCTGTCATCTCGTCTGCAGTCGCTCTCTCACAGACGCGACGTTGCCTCGCTCTGTCTTTTTTACAAATACTTTCACGGTAATTGCTCCGAGGAGCTGCTTTCGCTTGTCCCTAGGCCTCATGAATTTAAACGTCCTACGAGGCTGGAATCCCGTTCCCACCCCTTCACAGTTGAAACTGTTAGATGTAGACGTCTCTTCTACTCCGATAGCTTCATGTCTCGCACATCTCGCCTGTGGAACTCCCTTCCCTATTCCTGCTTCCCTGACAAATACAATCTCCAACTATTTAAGTGTAACGTCAATCGACATCTCCAGTTGCCTTGATCTATCCACTTCCCTTCTCCACATCCTTTCACCTTTCATTCCTATCTGCTCTCGCTCTAAATCTTCTATAACCCCTTGCGTGATAGTGGCCTCCAGCCTTGCTTGGGGTGATACGCTTAAAAAAAAAATTTAAAAAAAGAGTTGACAAGAAAGATGCAGATGGGAGTTAAAATAGAATCACATATTAAAGAATTAAATAGGGAATTATGTTTACACGGAGAATATAGTTTCCACAAGGACCCCTCTACAAACCCTACAGAAGCCTAATCCTGACAAACTATTAATGATCAGCCATGACGTGTTGGTCGATGTATGCCCGGATTGTACTGGGCTTAGACAGGCGAACACAAAATTCAATATCTTATTCGAAAATTGGAAAAATATAATAAAAAATTAATCAGGCTTTATCAGTTCTTTTTCATCAAACTATACCTTATATATTTATGCGTGTGTGAGAGAGAGAGAGAAAGAGAAAGAGAGTGAATGTGGGAATAGGGATCAACACTGCATGATGACTGTCGCTATATAGTGTTGATATCTTTGTCCACACTGACTATACGCTTTCTCTTCGATATTTTGTATTCTTCCATTTTTATTTTTGTATTTTTTCTCTATTTTTCAATGTCAACTTTTTTATTTATCTAATCCCACCATACATCTATTTATTTATTTATTTATTTATTATTATTATTAAAATCGTCCTTCTATAGACACTATTTTCCCCTTTTCTTGAAGTGAAGTTCCAATCTTTAGTCAACCCACCGCATCGCTTAACTAAATCGAAAACTTCCTATCGCTTAACTAAATCGAAAAAAAAGACGTAGCAGGTTATTGACCCTTGTACACTAAACCCTATCCCCACCTGTTAGCCCCCGTCCTTGACTCCTACACAATTCTCTATTTCCCAGTTCGCTCAGGTCCCCTGGTCTTTGTCCGCAGATTATAACTAATCCCGACTTCTCAGCTTTCTCTGCCGACATGTATAAACATGTTCTTCATTACAAAACAATCAAATTAGCCTCAGTTTGGGGGCAACCAACTTATTTGTTCTAGGAAATCAGAAACGTCGGGTCAACTCCTTACTATCTCTTTTGAAGGAGGTGGGGTGGGACTGGGGGGGGTCTTTGAATTATAAGTGGTTGGGGGAGGCAGCACAGGAAGGGAAGAAGCGTTAAAGAAGGGTTCTTCCGCTGTTTGAGCGTCTGATTTTCTTTCTCTCTCTCTCTCTCTCTCTTCTTTCTTTTTTCTTTTTCTTTCTTTTTCAACTCCTCACTTTTATTCAGTGTCTCTTTTCTTTTTTGCCTTCACGTTTTTTCCTTTCTTTTTCTTCATCCGTTCTCCTTCTCACTTTTATTCTGTATTTTCTTTCTCTATCTCTCTCTCTCATATATATATATATATATATATATATATATATATATATATATACCTTCAATAATTCGCTGAGAAAAAATAGTATAGCATGATGATAAAAGGCCCCAAACTTAATAAAAACAAAGTTTTAACCTCAAAATGCTTGTTATTATTAAGAGGAAAGAACAAAGTATTTTTTAATTATTTTTTTAAAATTTTGTCAATTTGTAAGACTTGTGGTAATGGACATTTTTATCGCAGCAGTTTCCAGTGTAAAACACATTCATTTTGAAATTCTTGCAAAAATTAGATAATTGATTGCCTGATTTTAATGAAACTTTCAGCACTTATTAAAAAATGAATGAATTTATTTTTGAAATTTTCATCTTTAGAAAATCTCGGTAAAAATATTTTTTTTTTACATCTGTTAACCCCCAAACTTAATTTTATGAAATTTTCTGGAATTTCAAACAGTTCGTAAATTGTTTTATATTACTTATAAGCAGGACTACTTGGGAAAAGTAAATCATCATTGTTTTTAACAACTACTCCCAACTTTTTAAAAATATGCTCCAAGTCGTAAAATAAAAACTGCAATAAAACAATCTAATTATCTAATTAGATAGACTTTTATTATTAGATAGGCTTTTATTTCCTTTTATAAAAAAATATATATTAAGGACATTATTGTCTGAAGAAAAATTTTTTTTCGATGAATAATAAATTTTTACAAGAATTGTTTGCATTTTTCTCAAAAATTGTTTTCATTTTTCTTAAAAAGTTTAAAAATGTTTTAAAATTCTTACAGAGTACAAGGTAGGTTATTAAGTTATTAATTGTTGACTATATTTACTAAGCGAAAATTAAAATCTTAATACAAGTCATACTGCCAAAACTTTTTACCATAAAGGTATTTTTTGTGCGTCAAAATGTTTTTTTTTTTAGTATGGTGTATCGTAAGTGATATTATGGTTAAAAGGTCACGTGTTTCAAGGCTTGTCCTCGTTAGAGAAAACTCGTTGACATAAAGGTTTTCGGTTGCGATCAATGCTTTCATTTCACTTCCGTGTTTCATCGTCCTTACGTTTCTTTTTAAATCTTGAAGTGTTGATTTTTTAAAGTTTTTTTCTTATTTCACTATGTATTCATCTTACTTTATAGTGTGTGTACTTTTCATAGTGTGTGCCATACATAATTTGTTTTATTTATTATTTTTTAACGTAGTTAAGAAAAATAATTTAATTTGTTTCTAGTTTATTTTAAGTTTCTTTTCTTTTTTGCGAGTTAAATAACTCTAACAATTTATAGCCATCAAAGTATAGAAATTAATAATAAAGAATATAAATATATTATCTCAGTTAGTCAAAAATTTAATAACTGAGAGTGAGTTAATAATTTAATTTTTAATTTAATAATTGAGATAATATAATTAAAATTAATTTATTATCTCGGTTATCAATTTAAAAATTTAATAATTGAGAGTGAGATAGTTATTAAATTCTCAGTTATTAAATTAAAAATTAAATTAAGATAATAAAATTATCTCATTTATCAATTTAAACAATTAATAACTTAGTGAGATAAATTATTAATATAATAATAATTTTATTAATTATTATCGCAATTATTAAATTAAAAATGTAATAACTTAATGTAATATTAATAATTAATAAAATTATTTATCATTATCATAGTTATTAAATAATGAAATACCATTATAGAGATAACACAATAATGTAAGAAATTTTTTATAGTATTTTAAATTATTATAAGAAACTAAAAAAAAAAGTTCTTACTTCGAATTCATAAAATTATGTCAATTCTGGTGCACCATACTAAACCTGTTAAACATTCAGCCATCAAATTATCGATGGAAACATGAAAATAACAAGACCTCGAGGTCAAGAAATATTTGTCTAGTACATATTCAGTTAAAAATGGGAAGAAAAATAAAGAAAAATCCTTGATAATGGCTAATAGAATAGCCGAAAGCACTCGGATATATAGAGCAGAAAAGTAAACACTTATACGAACACAAGAAAAATTTACTCAAAATCTTAATCACAGTACCTTGTCAGTCGTCTTTAATGAAATTTGTCTAAAAGAAGGATTGCTGCCCAATTACACAATTATATATATATAAAGGGTGTTTCATTAAGACGGATCAAAGTATGCAGTAAATAAATCAGTGATATTAGTGGAAATTTATTTATTTCTCTATTGGATCATGTTATTTAAGTGATGGCAATTATGTGTGAAGAATATTATCTCCCAAATGTCCGCCAAATCTGAAAGAAAAAGAAGAAAATCATTAGACGTTTAAACTTAATTCACATTTAAAATCGGTCCAAGTTATTGGAACACCACATAGAAGTCAACACTTAGAGGCGACCGACGATTGCATCTCATCTAGCATGAAACAGACTGTCGCCTCTAAGTGTTGACTTCTATGTTCACTTTTATATTTACACACGCTCTATCTCTGATATTGAGCACTTTATCCCATAAATATAGCACACTTTAAGACTATATTTCTTCTTTATATATATATATATTTAAACACACACAAAAATTTACCAGACTCCATTAGAAATATACTTGTAGAAAACACAAATATATTAATTGCTTCCACCTGTAAAAAAAGGTTAAAAATAATGGAGGCTTTAATAATAAAAAAGAAAAAGTCTACCCGTAACAATATTAACTACGAACAAAGCCACAACGTGCTAACCGTATTTGGAAATTAAAACACCACTACTACACACTAAGACATATACATAATGCACACACTCAATTAAGCTGAAAAATCAAATCATCCTTGATAATGGCTAAAGGTATAGCCGAAAGCGCTCGGGAAAATAAAACATTTGGACAGTTCTTGTCCAGCAAAGAAAGCTCTTGTTCGTACACAAGAAAAATTAAATAAAAAACTTAACCGTAGTACCTTGTCTGTCGTTTTTAATGAAACTTGCATAAAAGGATTGCTGCCTAAATATATATATATATATATATATATATATATATATATATATATATATATATATATAATTTATTTATTATAATTTTATCATATAGACAAAACCATTTTACTCACAACAAAGATGCAACTTGGTTTCAGTGCATTTTAACTGCACATCTACGGGTGAGGGTCGTAAAATGCACTGAAACCAAGTTGCATCTTTGTCGTGAGTAAAATGGTTTTGTCTATATGATAAAATTATAATAAATAAATAATTATCGCTCTACTACATGTATTGAGCTCTTTTTTGAATGAATGCTGCGAACGTTAGAATTTGTATATTTTATAGATTACTTTCGTTCCCACCGCATCGGATATATATATATATATATATATATATATATATATATATATATATATATATATATATATATATATATATAGAGAGAGAGAGAGAGAGAGAGAGAGAGAGAGAGAGAGAGAGATATTCATTTTTTATCTGTTAACTTTGTTCTTCTTCCCATACCTTTCTCTTCCTTTTTTTTTTCCAAAGATCTTATTGTCTCCCGCCATTTATTTCTCTCACCCTCAGTAAGCCTTTAAGAAAATAGCGGTTACTTAAGTATTTCTGTGCGGCTTCTAGGTACGAACTTGTTTTTTCTTGTTTCTTCAACTCTTTGCAACTCATTATTGTTAATGCGTTATACTAACTTGGTTATGTGCCTGGCTTTGTTTGTTTTTAGTTCTTATCATTATGTTTACTCTCTCTTCGCTTGACAAAATATTATTTTCCACTTGGGCCATTTTCGTCGCTTTTTTTCTTTCTTTCTTTGTCTTATTGACGATAGTAGAAGCTCTTAACCAAGTTTCTCACCTCCCGCTCTTTTCTACGCCCAAATGACGGGTTTGTTTTTTATTTTTGTTAGAACCTAAGTGCTTATGTGGTATTATTGGGTGGGTTAGAGGGGTGGCTAAGCACGTACTATGCTCAGTTTTGTCTACCGGATTATAACTGATGATGGTCGTTGTTATGTCTGCGAAAGCTTAGTAAATATTTCGGATACAAATACGTCACGAACAAACACGGAACTCTGCCTTTCTTTCGGCTTGTTTGACCTTTTTTTTTTTTTTTCGTTATTCGCTTACTGTGCACCTGTTCTTTAAAACAATGACTACTTATTTACCGTGTATATTCATAAATACATATGTATATATGGGCACGTGCCCAAGTCATCAGAATGTTCGCTTTCCGTCCATGAGACCCGTGTTCGAATCTCACCAAGGACGATTTGTCAAGAAGGTGGATTCATGATGCTATCGATCCCAGCATGCGACACTCCCTAGCAGTCGAGCATGCCCGGGTTACGAGATCCCTGTCATTTACTATTTTATATATATATATATATATATATATATATATATATATATATATATATATATAAAAGTGAACATAGAAGTCAACACTTAGAGGCGACAGTTGTTTCATGCTAGATGCAATCATCAGGCCGCGTGTCTTATATAAAGAACTTTAGGATTTTTTAAATTTATTAACCCAACAGCTATTATCACGTGTGCTTCTTATAGTATGTAAAATTGAAAGGTTAGTTAATAAAACAAGGACAAAAGGAAGGGTACCAATGTAATCAGTACGATAAACATTTATTAAGTATTAATTATTAATTATATGACAGAAATGAAGCACGGAAGGGAAAAAATTTAAGTACGGAATATACCTACCTACACACACACACACACACACACACACACACACACACACACACACACACACACACACACACACACACACATCTATATATATATCAAAGTGTTAAGAGTTGTGTTAATAAATAAATAAATAAATATATAAATAAAAATATTTATTAAGGTTAATAAATAAAAATATCTTCAAAAATATGGTCTTATAATAGACAAGGGAACACTTCGATGACTTGGGCACGTGCCCATATACACATATGTATGTATTAACACAAGGTAAACAGTAGAGCATATATATATATATATATATATATATATATATATATATACATACATATATATATATATATATATATATATATATATATATGTATATATATATATATATATATATATATATATATATGATATCAATTGGTAATTAATATGGATAATTGTAAGAAGGATATAAATCCAAAGAGTGCTCAATGATGTAAGAACAGAGCAATATAATAATGAATACAGGATCCTTAAAAATCCATCAGGTCAGGTTATAAATTTATTTCAGGGACCTGACGTCCATCTCTTTAGACCAGTTATTCATTAATAAATGGAGTTCAATTTATTCAGACACAATAAAAAGGACAGAAAAAAGGAAAAAGTTTTAATATTAAAAGTGAGAAAGAAAAAAGGGGAAGCAAGACAAAGACTTATATAAAAGGTTGTTTTGGAGAAAGACAGATATACAGGTGGAGGGGAGAGAAAAAGAGGGTGAAAAAGGGAAAGAAAGGAAAGAGGGAATTAAGAATAGTCGACAGGATGACCCAGAAATAACTCCGGAACCATCTAACGCTCAAAATTGTTGCTGGGGAGAGAATCATATATATATATATATATATATATATATATATATATATATATGTGTGTCGGGCCGGAAAGAGAAAGACGGTGGGAGAGGATAATAGGAATCTACACTGTATGGAGACTATCGGAATTGATAGTCCTATGGCCACACTGGCAATATATTTAAGCACTCTAGGTTCAGTATTCAGCGTTCTTCCCTGATAAGTATAGAAGATTATAAACACACATATTTTATGTCTATATATATATATATATATATATATATATATATATATATATATATATATATATATAAACCCATATAGGATACCTTAAAACTATTTTATTATATTCAGCACTTTCGCTTTATTTATAACCCATCATATATATATATATATATATATATATATATATATATATATATATATATATATATGTGTGTGTGTGTGTGTGTGTGTATATTATTCAGGCACGTGTTGTTGAAAACTACGGAACTTTTCTGTTTGATGATCTTTTGTGCAGTTTTTTCTTGCTTTCTCGCAGGTTTTTTAGTATTTGAGTCTAAGTTGTTGAAATAGTACCCTAGTCGATTTTTTTTGTCGTGCCTTTTGGTTATCGTCAACCGTCATCATGGCGCATGTTTTGGTTTGAAAATATGTTGTTTATTGTTTACACAAGTTTGTTAAATAGGTTACTTGCTATTCCCCCTCTGTCCTTTCTTACTTTCAATATTTCCTGTGAATGTCAAAATCTCTAAGCCTTTCTTACTCATTATGTAGTTTTACGGTATGCTTTCTTTCTGGATCAAAGTGCTCATTATCAGACACAGAGCGTATGTAAATATAACAGTGGACATTGAGAGTCTGTTTCATGGTTGAACGAAATCATCAGGTCTTATATACATATACATATGTGTGTGTGTGTGTGTGTATGACACAGACACACACACACGCGTGTATACACACACACGCACACACAAAGAAAAAAATCAACCTAACATCAAAATTGGAAAATCAGCGAGTGGACCGAACGATTAAAAAAAAAAGTTTCGTCTACGAAACTCTGGAGTCGGGGTATCTAATATAACATCAGTTAGCTATGTAACAAATGTTTTATTTATATTAATTAATATTAATCCCTGCCATTCCTTGTTCTACCATCCATTTACACAACTTTGTTAAATAGGTTACTTGCTGTTTCCCCTCTGTCCTTTCTTGCTTTCAATATTTCCTGTGAATGTCAAAATCTCTAAGCCTTCCTTCCTCATTATGCCTGATTCTAAATATGAACGCGTCTTTTTTGTTTCCTTCTTCCCTCACTCTATATATCTTATCAAGTCTTTATTATGGGGCAAAGGTCAGTTATTAAAATATATGTACGATAATCATGTCGATCATCCCGAAATGGGTCAGCAGGGATGAATTATTTGTGAACAGTTTAATTTATACACTCATTTATACACATTAAATCTTTGCATAAAACCGCGATCAAGTGATGCCATTTAGCGCAAACTCAACATGACACCTGCTTGTTCAGTCACGATTTTTTTCTATTGAACGTAATTTTTCTTTATCTTAATCTTTCAAAACTCGTGCGTGGCATTAAAATCTTGCTAGTGGAAAACATATATCTAATTATTTTGCTCCTGTTGTTCCTCATTTGATCGCAACCCCCGTACCGTTTTCATTGTTACGCTGTGTTGTGAGCAAGTGGTTTTGAACGTTAGCGTTTCGACCTTGAGAATCTCACCATGGCCGATTTGTCAAGGAGACACTTCCTTGATAACATCACCAGTTCTCGACTCGACATCTATGCTAATTAAACAACTATTTACTCCTGTGTTGATAATAAATCTGATTGGTTCGATATGATAAAAATGGCAGCCGAGCTTAAAAATGGCCGACAAGCTGTTGTTAACTGGGACAAAAAATGGCTTGTTAATTAGACCACCTCCAAAACCAAACTCAAAGATAACTTTCTTTTTTTTTTCTTTGCTTTCCACCATTATGGCTGATGCTAACCTGCAGGAGAGTGACTCGTTGTGCCTTCTCGGGTGACACGAAGCGGAAAGACTACATTCATTATTCGGTCTGCTGCTAATAAAGTTGGTTCACTGTGTGATGCTAGACAATTTTTATCTCCATAATCTATCTTACATATTTATAAGTCTACCATTCGTCCATGCTTTGAATATTGCTGCCACATATGGTCTGGTGATCCTGTTATAAATTTAGAGATTTTTGATAAAATCTAAAGAAAAATCAGCAATATTATTGGCTCCAGTCACTTTCCTACCACCGTAAGATTGCCTCTCTGTGTCTTTTCTATAAATACTTTCAAAGTAATTGTTCGGATGAGCTCTTCGTTACGTAAATAGTTTTGTTTCATATTGTAAATAATCATTGGGGCTTGTTTTTAGAATTGTTGTTTTATTCCCCTCCCCCCACAGACTATGAATTGTACATATAGGGACTAGTTAGTATTTTCATAGAGACATTGTGGTATTATGGTGAATGTAGTAAGAAAGGTACGTAAGAATGTGTTGTTTTGGTGTAAATAATATTGTTTGTATGATTGTGTCAGTGTTTGTGGCTAGCTAAGTTATTGTTAAGACAGAAGAAGACCGTCCTTTCCCCAATCCCCATTTTTGGCCTTGTGCCATATTTCTGTGTATATATCAGAATAAATATCGCCCTTCGCTACGTTAATTAGATTTTATAAATTTAATCGCAGTTCTAGATTGGCGGCAAGGTCTCATCTATATACAGTTGAAATGACTAGTTGTAAGCGTAAGTCCTATGCTAACAGTTTCTTATTTCTGACACTTCTCGCTTGTGGAACCCTCTTCCAGTTTCTTGCATCCCAGCCAAATTTGATCTTTAAAATTATAAACACAATGTCATTCATTCATTTCTCTCTTCATTCGTATTAATTTATTGTTCTGTCTTCATAATAATGTTTTCTTATTCTCATATTCTCTCACACTCGGTAACCCGTTACATCTTAGTGGCTTTATTGCCTTGCTTGGGGGGGTGCGAAATGATTAAAAAATATCGGTTTGTGTTGATCCCAGTACAGTACTTTTGGTGGTGCCTGAAAACTGTACTAGAGGTTGAGTGAAACTGAGTAGATGAAATTGATCAGAGTCAGTCTATGGAGGTGCTAGCACGGAATGACAAGTCATCGTGGCCGAGGGCTCGTGCTCAACTATTGATCACGTCAGATTATGTACTGCTTCTCAGAAACTGTCTGTAACTAAGTTCACTGTTTCACTGAACGGTTGGTGGCCGTCAAACGCCAAAGTTTTGCTTCATGAGGGTTCGTAACACAGAAATGTGGCTGGACAGGGATTGGATTGCTTCCCTTGCAGACTGGCAGACTTAGAAGCCAACCATTTACTGTTTCACCAGTTCTCTCATATTTTAACAAAGAAAGGGTGATAAGTGAATGAAAGTGATGAAAAGAAAGAACGAAAGAAAGTGAGAGTGATGAAAGAAAAAATAAATGAAAGTGAGAGGTCTAAGAGAATGAATAGGATAAATAGAAAGAAAGAAGGAAAGAAAGACAGAAGGTGAGTGAGATAAGAGAATGACATGGATAAGAAAGAAAGAAAGTGAGAGGTTTAAGAAAATGAAAGAGATAACTAGAAAGAAAGAAAGAAAGAAAGTGAGAGGGATAAAAGAATGAGAAAGAAAGAAAGAAAGAAAGTGAGAGGGATAAAAGAATGAGAAAGAAAGAAAGAAAGTGAGAGGGATAAAAGAATGAGAAAGAAAGAAAGAAAGAAAGAAAGAAAGTGAGAGGGATAAAAGAATGAGAAAGAAAGAAAGAAAGTGAGAGGGATAAAAGAATGAGAAAGAAAGAAAGAAAGTGAGAGGGATAAAAGAATGAGAAAGAAAGAAAGAAAGTGAGAGGGATAAAAGAATGAGAAAGAAAGAAAGAAAGAAAGTGAGAGGGATAAAAGAATGAGAAAGAAAGAAAGAAAGAAAGTGAGAGGGATAAAAGAATGAGAAAGAAAGAAAGTGAGAGGGATAAAAGAATGAGAAAGAAAGAAAGAAAGTGAGAGTGATAAGAGAAAGAAAGGGATAAAAAGAAAGAAAGAAACAAAGTGAGAGGTATAAGGGTATGAGAGGGAATATAAAGTAAAGCAATAAAGAAAGACAGTGAGGGGGATAATTGAAAGAGGAAGAAAAGAAAAAAGAAAGAAAAGATGCAAGTCAAAAAGGAGTAAAGTAAGCAAAAGAACATTGACATTATATTTGCTGTCTGACCTTTACTCATGTCATCGAACTGAAAGCAAAAGTCATCATACAAAACGTATTTTTTAATTTCATTATCAAAATGATTTCAAGGAGATAACGTCCTTGAAAATTCGGTACTCTGTAGAGTTACACATTTTCCCTTATTGACTATATATATATATATATATATATATATATATATATATATATATATATATATATATATATAGTCATCCACAGACAGACTGTTTCGTTGTATCACAGCTCATCAGTGTGGCTAGACGTCCGGTTGCCTCTGGCTAGAATCGAAAACCGGCTGAATTCGCGTCAGTCGGAAATTTTACCCTGAAGCCGTTGGCGCACTGCAGAGAAGAAGGTGAATTTAAGCGTATTTATATTTAGATAAACACACAGTGACTGAGAGAACTCGATTCGATTTACCGAAGAGTCTTGCATTATTAGCCGTAATAGTCACTGTTTACAAACCCACACATCCTCCCCAGAGAGCTCAACCGAAATAAATTTTTCAGGAGCATATATATATATATTTCCACGTCACGATTTGACAGATCAGGTGTTAACTAATGTCGCTGATGTCAAAATTAACGTTATCTTTGCTCGGATTCGCGGAGAAGGGTAATACGACTATCTTGGCCACTGTTTAACCTCCTACACTCTCGTTTCAATCGTGGCTTTTCTAGGTACTTTTGCTCAAACAAAACAGGCTTTTCGTTTATGCCATCACAATCAGTGCTAATCTCATACCC
Organism: Acanthosepion esculentum; assembly: GCA_964036315.1. Lineage (NCBI taxonomy): Eukaryota > Metazoa > Mollusca > Cephalopoda > Sepiida > Sepiidae > Acanthosepion > Acanthosepion esculentum. The sequence continues at coordinate 66,240,737 of OZ038505.1, forward strand.
GCCTTCCGCTAAATCACTTCACAGATGTCCATTTATTGCAGCCACCTGTTACAGCTACCACACCTGTGCTACGTTTCTGAACCCCCTCCTGATTTCAAATGTGCATTTCATTCACTGTTGCATCTATTGCACTAATGGCATATTTCAGTTCTGTGCTTATTGAAAAAACAAAACAAAAACAAAAACAAAAAAAACACCAAAAATAAGAATAATGTAATTGTATGCGATGACAATTTTTTCTATGTCATACGATGGACGCTCCGAAAGTAATGCTTCCTATTTACTTATTTATTCATGTATTTCCACGGAAACAGCAACAGATACAAGGAGCACTTGTTACATGGTTGGATTGAGCAAGTTTTTTTTTCTTCCTCCCTGTCACTACTATTGGCCATGCATTTTTGTAACGATAACAATGTCGAGCGTGGTTTGCCACACATGTCATGTTTACTACTGTGCTTAAATCCACTACTTGGTCTCCGCAAACCATTTTATTTTCCTTAAATCAAGACTTTTAAAAAAAATTTAAGCACAAGGAAGTGCTGTTCGGCCTGAATGTTGTTTATAAAAAATATACTTGTCTCAATATAGTAGCTGTTCCCACCCTTATTCTCTTTTTTAATTATGTCATTTTTTTAAATTTATTTTTAATTTATTTATTTATTTGGCTATTTCAAGTAAAAATACAAAACGGAGAAGCACCCCACGGAGCCTTGTTGTAGAAGAAAAAATAAACACAGGTGAATGTGGGTTTGCTGAAATACTAAATTCGGTGGGTGTCATTGGTACTTGTCAGCACTGAATTCTTGGCATCTATCACCGTTCTTTCTCACGTACTCTTTAGGTGTCTAATAGAAGCAGTAGACGTTTATGTTTTGGAAGAACTTTTCCGATACCTACCCGGTCATATTAAGACCTCCCCGTTTATTAAGGAAAGGAATTATAGTTGGTTCAATTTTTGTCTGAATTTCTGGGATGAGGAATTATCATAATTTACAGTGTTTATATTCGAACCACTGTCCTAATCATTGTCCTCACAACGTTTCGGCCGTTGTACCCTTCGGCCTTCCTCGGGTGTATATCGGTCTGGGTAACCTAAAAAGTAATTCCGAACTGAACCCTTTATTTAATCTACGGTGGCAGACTTGCCGTTTCGTTCCCCGTTTATTGCATGCCGAGGAAAATAAAGACGGCCTCCCTGTATTAAGCATCTCCGTGTGTAATGAGTACTAAAAGCGTGTCCCATTGGAAACATACCCGGCTTTTCTCTTTTCGGCCTAAACTTTTGCTTATGCAATTTTCTTATTAAAATTTCTTTCTATGTAATTTTCTTTGTTCCTTGAACTCTCTGTTCGACATTTCGTAAACCGTTTGTCTTCAGCTGTAACGAACAGATAAAACAAATACATGCACAGACAATAGTAATGTGTTTCCTGGGATCATCATTAGCCTTTTTTTTTGTACTAATATTTTATCTCCATCGCAGCGTGACACAGAAAGTACTTACGGCTGTTTTATCATACAGATGCTGTGTTTATGTTGGGTGGGTATTTATGCACACCATCGTCTCATACGCCTCTAATCCCATGAGTACATCCAAAAACGAACGTATGCACATCTGACAACACAAAACAAATATATATATATATATGTGTGTGTTAGCATGAAGTCACAAGTCATTGTGACCGAGGATTTAAGGCTACTGGGCTTGTTCAAAAAACTGTTGATCACACCAGATTATGCTCTCTCTCAGAAACTGTAACTTAATTGCTGATAAACCACAGGTGAACTCCATGGGCGGTGAACAAACATAAATGTACCTGACCGGGCGTTCGCGCAACAGTAACTGGTTTGTCCCCCACCCCCAACAGACGGGTGGGCTTGGAAAACGACTAGCCGATCATATTATTTATTTTAGGATATCAAAACAAAAACATGTTAAAAATCGCTACACGATTACAATCATGTTTCAACACCACAAATGTGTCTTTTGTGGCCCACCTGCTCATCATTTGTGATATTCAAGAATAAATTTGGTGTCTACCAGCATACCTTCATTTTTGTCCCCTCCATGGCAACGCCAGGCCGCATACACCAAAATTACGCATAAAAATGTTTGGGAACTCTGTTAGTTTGTTCTACTTCGTCCGACATATTCACCTAACCTTTCAGCTAGCAATTTTTACCTTTTTCAGTCCCTAATAAGCTCGCACTATACGGTACATACTTAATGTATATAATGTTATTTAAGCGTTATTTATTTATACATACTTAATGTATATAATGTTATTTAAGCGTTAATAAAAATAAAAAAAAATAGAATTAAAATCAAAATTTATAATATTTTTTTACTAAGGTGTTTAAAACATGTCTATTTTAATTATTATTTTCTTTAAGTATCATCTTAGCCATAAATGGTGCCATTTTATAAAACCCTACATTTTGATTTCCATATATACTCTACCCATATATATATATATATATGTGTGTG
>OZ038505.1:66243427-66253427 GCA_964036315.1 Acanthosepion esculentum
ATATTGTCAAAATAAATAAAGACGATAGATGAACAGATAAACAAAATAAATAAACAAATCACTAAATAAACGTCTTGGCTGAATTGCGGGCCTCGACATTTAGGCATGCAAGGCAGAATAAAAAAAAAATAAACAAACGAACACAAAAAGACATTTCGGACGAAGTCCAGAATTAGATATCTCTACTTTGACCTCTAACAACATCCTACTTTAACTAATGAATGTAATCTAGCAGTATGCCTACAACCAGCCCACACTCAAAGGATGAGGCAATTTAACGTCACTGGCGCCAAATTGAAACGCGGGAAAGGGAGAAGAAAAAAAAAGGCAAATAAAAACGAAGCCATATTGCAATGTATCATTTCGCAAATGTCGTCATTCTAGTTTCGAATATTATTTGTGTCAAAAAATGTCCAGATACACAAGGTTGCTGCGAGCGGTGCCAGATGATATGCATTGATTTATGGGTGGTATGTTGTTGGTGTTAACTCATTTAAGATAGTAGCAGTGTTTACCAATTATTCCGGGTTTTGCCCTGAATAATACAGTCTTGACCCAACGTAGATAGAAACAGACGTAACAATGGTGAAGCAAGGCATTTAAACAAGTGAATTTAAAATGAAACTGAAGATGAAGATTTATTCATTAAAAAATAACAATTTATTTGGATGTTATATACAGCGTGTGATGAATATAATAAGACCCTTAAAAAGAGGGTGAGTTCACATATACATATTTGAGATGTTTTTGAATACACACCTGTAACACACACACATTTAGGTGTGTTTAATAAAAACCCTTTAAAAGGTGAAATTACATAGACACACATTAAGGTGTGTTTAATAAAGTCCATCGTGACATGGAAAAGTTCACAGACACACATTGAGGTGTGTTTAATAAAATCCACGAAAAATGGAAAAGTTCACAGACACACATTGAGGTGTGTTTAATAAAACCCCTTGAAAGCGAAAAACATTGAGGATATTGTATGCCAAATGTCACTCAAAAATCACTTCATCCACTCCCACATTTAACCTTCTTCCCTGTTTTGAGGAGCTTGGAACCATATCTTAATTTGCTGGTAATAGCAATACTATAAGAAAACCCCTTGCGTGCTAGTGGCTTCCAGCCTTGCTTGAGGTGATAAGCTTAAAAAAAGAAAAAAAAAAGAAAAGAAAATTCCTAAAAACCGTTATAAACCGAATATTACGCGATCTTCTTGACGACTTGAAGAATGTTTTGATGGACGCTCGACAGGAGTGACCAATATTTACATTATCCGAACTATTGTCCTCATCTTTGTCGCCATATTTATTACAACGTTCCGGCCATCTTCAGGTGGTTGGGATGTCGAACTGAACCCTTTATTTCGCTCACTGGGGTAGACTGTTCTAGTTCCACGTGCCATGGATGTCAGTTATCTCCTGTTAATTTTCCTCTGAAAGTTCTCTACTGCCGGGTATTGAACTCACACTCTTTGGGTCCTGTCACTGGATCTAACCAACGCCTTCATCCACTGTACCATGTGTCCTTGAGGACCTCTGTGTATGAATTTATGGGTATTATAAACCTAATGTCTTCAGCAACCATTTTTACCAGTACTCATATTGCAATTTTTGATGTTATCATTTTATGTTTTTACCAGAGCTCATATTGCAACTTTGTTGTTATTATCGCTTTTCTTTGGCACTCCTTATTACTGGTTCCCATATCGTATTCATTTCTATGCTTGGGCGGCTCAGGAGATTTTTGTGGCCTAGCATATGTACTGATTCCTTAAGTTTACGAATTTTCCAATGGTTTTCCTTGTCTATGATAACAACCTGATCCCACAGAGGGCGGTGATCTCCCTTCTCTCTTCATATGTGATCAGCCACGCCTTATTTTTCCACTTCCCCTCGTGTTACAGCTTTCTGGTGTTCTTGAAGCCTTACCTTAAGGGGGGCGGCCTGTCTCCCCTTTATATTTCTTTCCGCAACTGACATCCATTAGACATGGCACGTGAAACTAGAACAGTCTATCCCAGTGAGCGAAATAAAGGGTTCGGTTCGACATTCCAGCCACCTGAAGAAGGCCGGAGCGTACAACGGCCGAAACGTTGTAATAAATATGGCGACAAAGATGAGGACAATAGCCCGAATAATGTAAATAATGTACATAATACCTCATCTCAGAAATATAGACAGATATAGGAGTGACCAAGTAATTGAATGCAAAATGTGCTCATGCCTTCCAAGATTCGGCGGATTAACTGTCTGTGGTTAATATTTTGTTCAAGTAACTTGGACCATCACGGTCATTATCAAGAACCAATGTGGTGACTGTGTTTTATAATTCATTTGTCTACATCCCGGAATTCTTTAAGAAGTTGGAAGTGTGAAATCATCTACCGTGACGTCATGTGTAACAGCAATTCGAAACGAGGCCTCACAAAAAGAATGTGATTTATCTATTTAGTTAGTTTATTATTATTTTATTTAATTTCATTTTTTCTTAAAATAATATAGTATCTGTTCAATTCCATATTTGTTCACTTCCATATCTGTTCATTTCCGAATCTGTTCAGTTTCCTATCTGTTCATTTCCGAATCTGTTCAGTTTCCTATCTGTTCAGTTCCGAATCTGTTCAGTTCCGTACCTGTTCAGTTCCGTATCTGTTCAGTTACGAAACTTTTCAGTTCCCTATTTGTTCACTTCCATATCTGTTCAGTTCCGAATCTGTTCAATTCCGAATCTGTTCAGTTCCGAATCTGTTCAATTCATTGTCTGTTCACTTCCATATCTGTTCACTTCCATATCTGTTCACTTCCATATCTGTTCAGTTCCGAATCTGTTCAGTGTCGAATCTGTTCAGTTCCATATCTGTCCAGTTCCGAATCTGTTCAGTTCCATATTTGTTCACTTCCATATCTGTTCACTTCCATATCTGTTCAGTTTCGAATCTGTTCAGTTCAGTGTCTGTTCAGTTCCGAATCTGTTCAGTTCCATATTTGTTCATTTCCATATCTGTTCAGTTCCAAATCTGTTCAGTTCCGAATCTGTTCAATTCATTGTCTGTTCACTTCCATATCTGTTCACTTCCATATCTGTTCACTTCCATATCTGTTCAGTTCCGAATCTGTTCAGTGTCGAATCTGTTCAGTTCAGTGTCTGTTCAGTTCCGAATCTGTTCAGTTCCATATCTGTCCAGTTCCGAATCTGTTCAGTTCCATATTTGTTCACTTCCATATCTGTTCACTTCCATATCTGTTCAGTTTCGAATCTGTTCAGTTCAGTGTCTGTTCAGTTCCGAATCTGTTCAGTTCCATATTTGTCAATTTCCATATCTGTTCAGTTCCAAATCTGTTCAGTTGCGAATCTGTTCAATTCATTGTCTGTTCACTTCCATATCTGTTCACTTCCATATCTGTTCAGTTCCGAATCTGTTCAGTGTCGAATCTGTTCAGTGTCGAATCTGTTCAGTTCAGTGTCTGTTCAGTTCCGAATCTGTTCAGTTCCATATCTGTCCAGTTCCGAATCTGTTCAGTTCCATATCTGTTCACTTCCATATCTGTTCAGTTTCGAATCTGTTCAGTTCAGTGTCTGTTCAGTTCCGAATCTGTTCAGTTCCATGTATGTTCAGTTCCGAATCTGTTCACTTCCCAATCTGTTCAAAACAAAGTAATTTCTAAAGAACCAATCAATGTATTTTTAATTGGATTTGTTTGTTTGTTTTGTTTGTTTAACGGCATATCAACTCGTTATGGGTCATTTAATTCCGAAATTTAATTTTCTTGGGAGCTTTGAAATAATAAAACATGATATATGCCATTCTGGTTTCCCAACTGAATACGTGGAAGACGATACACAGCTTTTGTTCATATACCTGTTTGTGTAGGCATACTTACTGGAGGCGGTGATATCTGTTTTATGTTGTAATTTTGTTGAAGATATATTTTTGGAATACAATTCTTTCAAAGAATAAGAGTTCTTTCTAATAAGAAGAGTTCTTTTATGTTGGTTGCTTGGCCGGTTGATTTTGATTAACGGCATATCAACACCTCTATGGGTCATTTAAAGCCGAAATCTACATATTTTGAAGATGATTTTATGACTTCAACTATCCTTCATTATCATAGTTTGTTTTGTTTGTTTAACGGCATATCATCACCTTATGGGTCATTTAACGCCGAAAATTTTTCTTTTCTTAGGAGCTTTGAAGAAATAAAAATATGGTATATGTTCTTCTGCTTTCGCAGTTGAATACATGGTAGATAATACTCAAGCTTTGTGTTAAGAAATTGTAGGATATTATATGGATTAATATCATGAAGGTGTTCTTCCATGTTGGTTGTTTGGTTGATTTTGATTAACGGCATATCAACACCTCTATGGGTCATTTTGTCTAGCAGCGTATCAACCTCTATGGGATATTTAGTGCCGAAATCTAAATATTTTGGAACGTAATTCTATGACTTCAACTAAAGATAAGATGTATTATTGGTCATATTGCTACAGAATTTGCTACTAAATGTACGAGGGTCATTCAATAAATAGAGTTGAATTTTTCGGTATAAGGACTTCTAATACAGATAGAAGCTTACTCTTTTTTTTTTTTACTTCTTTTTCATATGGATTTAATTTCTTTTGCATATTAAAAAAAAACTTTGAGAGTTTTGGCGATTAACAAAGTTGGCCGACCAAGAAGCATGCTCCAGGATTGAACAGCGGTCAGTTATCAAGTTTTTGGTTGCTGAAGGGTGCAAACCAGTTGAAATTCATAGGAGAATGCCAACTGTGTATGGTGCCATATGTTTCAGCCAAAAAATGTCTACAAGTGGGCTAAATTGTTTAAAGAAGGACGGAGCAGTGTTGAGGATGAAGACAGGCTTGGGAGGCCGACAGAAGTGAGGTCTCCTGAGGTGATCGAATCAGTCAATGACCTCATTCAGTCTGACAGAAGGGTGACAGTGGATGATATTTCAAGGACTTTGAGCTTATCTGTTGGGACAAACGCAGAGGTCATCAGTCAGAAGGAGTCATCTTGCATCATGACAACGCAAGGCCTCACACAGCAGTCCAAACGGTGCAGACCATCAACGAGCTGGGCTGGGAACTGCTCCCTCATCCCCCTTACAGTCCAAACCTCGCCCCTTCAGACTTTCACCTGTTTGGTCCCTTGAAAGTGTTCACGAGAGGCACGAAGTTTAAAAGTGACGATGAAGTCAAACGTGTTGTGAGTGACTGGCTGAGACATCAGTCCAAAGATTTTTACGCTGAGGAAATACGGAAGCTTGTGCACAGATGGGAAAAGTGTGTGACAGTGCTGAGAGATTACGTTGAAAAATTTAAAAAAAAGTAAGCTTCTATCTGTATTAGAATTCCTTATACCGAAAAATTCACCTTATTTATTGCTTGACCCTCGTATTTCTTGGTCATTCTACTATAAATATATATTGCTGTGTCATTTTACTATAAGTATATATATTTTTTAAGTATATTGTATTTTGTTTCTGTTTGGGGATTCATTATTTGTCCATAGCTGGGACCCTAACAGGCGCTACCACTCCTAGTCAGGGTGGATCAGGGAACAACAGCAATTAAGAGGTGGTTCAACGCTCCTCAAAAGCTCCAATATCCCGATCAAAGGTCTTGCTGCCGGATGTAGTTTATCGTCACACTCCGGACTATATTTCTAATTGGACATTTTTTTTTAGATTTAAGTAATAAAAAAGTCACGGACGAAAAACAGATCCATAAATCCTTTAGAATTGTTCTTTTATTATAAATACTTTCATGGTAATTGTTCCGATGAAATTTCTTCTAGGGTTCCTACACTTATTGAATTTAAGGTCGGTGTTAGATTGGCGGCAAGGTCTCATCGATTCACAGTTGAATTGGCTTGATGTAACCGGAGGTTCTATGCTAAGAGTTTCTTCTCTCGCATTTCTCTCTTGTGAAACTCTCTTCCCGCTCCATGCTTTCCAGCCAACTTTAATCTTCAAATGTTTAAATGCAATCTCAATCCAGAATTGAGTGCAATGACGACTGGTCTAGCATTTATATTTATGATGTATATAATATATTAAAATATAACCTTTCTCTGACGTACACCGATAGCTTAGGGGTAATATCTCTGCATACCAAATCGGTCGAGTTTCGATCCCGGCTTGAAGCAACCGAATGTTTAGCCACACAGATTCGCTGTGAAACAGGCTGTACATATATATATATATATATATATATATATATATATATATATATATATATATATATATATATATAAAGGGAACATAGAAGTCAACACTTAGAGGCGACAGTCTGTTTCATGCTAGATGCAATCGTTAGGCCACGTCAAACTTCTATGTTCACTTTTATATTTACACACGCTCTATCTCTGATATTGAGCACTTTATCCCATAAATATAGCATATTTTAAGACTATATTCCTTCATATATATGTATATATACATATATATATATATATATATATATATATATATATATATATATATATATATATATAATTTCAGATAGAATGTATTTGTAAAGGAACAAAATGAAAAAAAAAAACAAATGTCTAAAAATATTCTTTATTCTCGTCTTCTTTTCATATATATATATATATATATATATATATATATATATACAAGGGGGGAGTATACCTATGCCCAAATAATTATATCTAAATGTTGTGAAATAACTTAGCAAGGTTGGTTTACAAAATCGTCAGCCCTTGTTGAGAGATTAATGTCGAATTATGTACGATGCAACTAGTGAGAATCAAACTCAATAATGCTAATGGTTACCCCACGTTGAGGCGCCCCAAGACCTAAGATACGCTTACTTTGGCATAAGGCTACGAGTATGAGACACCTGGTGAGGAATGAAACATTAACTCCCGACGAGGCGCCCTAAAACCTAAGTCACGCTTAGTTTTGCATAAAGCCATACGAATGGGACACCTAGCGGGGTTTTGAAACATTACCAAACGCCGAAGCGCCCCCAAAACCTAGAGATGCTTGGTTCAGTATATTGCTACAAATGTGTTCCACCTAATGAGGTCTGAAACATTATCCTACACCGAGACATTTCTCTTCTTCTTCTTTGTGTCATGTTCCTTCAGGACGTTGGCGATCATAGCCCTAGACCAGGAGTTCTCAACCGGGATCCACATGGGCCCTAGGGATACATGTAATATTTGTAGAGGTCCACAGGCAAAATAAAACAAATTGGGTGTCCACAAAGATATGTCGGAGGTCCATGAAGAAAGACAACTCAGAAGGTTTTTTATTTTTAAAAATTTATTTTCTACTGTAATTTACACTACATTGAATATATATATATATATATATATATATATATATATATATATATATATATATATATATATATATATATATATATATATATATATATATATGAATGATACTTTCTTTCTTTTATATAGGTACCTCCACTGAATTTTCGATACCTAAGGTTTAAAATTAATTTAAAAAAATAAAAAATCATTATTATTTCCAGTAAGTAAAATATTCTGGTGTATTTCAGAAAGAAATTATATAGATAGGAATGTCAAATAATTGTTCGATTTTTCAAAAATTTCCTTAAAAGCGGCCATTTTCTTAATTTTAAGAAATTTGTTAACAAACAAATTTATCAATTTTTAAAATCTTCTAAAATTAAATTATATATTTATGACACGTAATTTGAGTAGAATTAGAAAATTTAAAGTTAAATTAATCTGATTTGAAAGAAATATTACTTACTTAGAATATAAAAAAATCAATATACAAGAATTTCTGAACGCTGGGCCCCAAATTCTTTGGTATTTTAATCTTTATGGATGTATCGATTAGATTTGAAGGTGATGACAACTCTTATGGATGACAAGAAGTGACAGGGGCTTGACGATGGAAGAAACATTATAATATTGTACATACAAGATATTAGCCAATAAAATTATTATTATTATAATTCTTCTTCTTCTTCTTCTTCTTCTTCTTCTTCTTCTTCTTCTTCTTCTTCTTCTTCTTCTTCTTATTATTATTATTATTATTATTATTATGGGGACCTACCTTCATGGACAAAATAGACTCCTCTTATGATTATATTATGCCTCGCAAGACGACAGTTGACGACTCGACTACGGTTGAGGAGTTAATGGTCGAACTCTCTGCCTCTGAGCAGAGAGGAACCCGGACGAGGTTCCGCCGAAGGGCAGAGCCTCGTTCGCAGAGGTTGACCGACCCAATCCCGTTTGTACGGGATCTACGGGTCCAAGGTAAGACGATAAAGTACCTCCGACAGCAAGGCCTCTGATCAGGAGGCTTTGAGGAGCGTGGAACCACCTCTTAATTGCTGGTGTTCCCAGGTCCATCCTGACCCAGGGTGGTAGCACCTGTTAGGGTCTCATCTATGGATAAATAGTTAACCCAGAAACTGACGTAAAAGGTTATTATAAAAAGTGTAAACATAGGTTTTAATATCAGAAATACTTTGTAAATAATTATTACCAGAAATAAATTTTTGAAAAATAAAAAAAAGTGTTACCAGCAATATGTTTTTGAAGAAAACTGTTAGCAGCTATACGTTTTTGAAAAAATAATATTACTTATGAAAAAAATATTAACAGAAATAGATTTTTGACAAAACAAAAATATTACTAGAAAACAAAAAGTTGTCGGCATTAAATAACTCATTGAGGTTGATATGCCGTAAAACAAAATAAACCAAACCAAACAAAACCAGCTTAGAAGCGACACTCCGTACGGACTTTTAAGATAGTTCGTGCGGCGGGGTAATTGAATCTCCGGTCAAAAACTAAATGTACCACTGCACCAGCTGAGAAAAGAGAAATTGTAATTTTGAAGAAAAACAATCAATTCTTCAATTAACTACACCGAACTTCAAGACTTCAGTTTAACTCTGATTCGTGCTATATGTCTTATTCCACCCAAAAGACCGATTAGGGCTGAAACCCCGATTTGGGTCGAAATTCTAGTTCAGACCCAAAATTGATTTCTTCAAATCATAAACTTCATGGAATTTCAAACCTCACGTCACGAATCCATTCTCTTTAACACTGATAGCTTGATATAAAATTGATTTCCTCAATTCACAAAGTTTTGGAGATGAATTTAAACTGAATTTAAAAGAAAAAATATTAAATTCACAAAGTTTTTGTGTTACTTCAAACTCAATATAAATTAAAAAAATAAAATCACTAATTTTTTTCAGTTATTTTAAAATTAGAAGTTTTAATAGTTCCCTCCTCATCCGGACAGAAATCCCAATGTTGGATGTTCAAGCACAAGATTAAGGGCAGATTTTTAATATGTCTGCTTAGAGCAAGTGTGGCCCAAGGTATTTCAGACACACGGGCGGAGGGGGAGGAATTTGTCGTTTATATATTTAGATAAATATAAGCATTAATTGCTACAAAAACTAATTTCTTTAAATTTCATTAAATTAAATAAGTGTGGACTGACGAATACAAAAAATATTTTTACGAAGATTTTCTAGAAAGAATAATTTCAGTATCTGTCTATATTTCTGAGATGTATTATGTACACTATTTACATCATTCGGACTATTATCCTCATCTTTGTCGTCATATTTATTACAACGTTTCGGCCCTTCAGTATCTGTCTATATTTCTGAGATGGGGTATTATGTACACTATTTACATTATTCGGACTATTGTCCTCATCTTTGTCGCCATATTTATTACAACGTTTCGGACCTTCAGTATCTGTCTATATTTCTGAGATGAGGTATTATGTACACTATTTACATTATTCGGACTATTGTCCTCATCTTTGTCACCATTTTTATTACACCGTTTCGGCCTTTCAGTATCTGTCTATATTTCTGAGATGAGGTATTATGTACACTATTTACATTATTCGGACTATTGTCCTCATCTTTGTCGTCATATTTATTACAACGTTTCGGCCCTTCAGTATCTTTCTATATTTCTGAGATGAGATATTATGTACACTATTTACATTATTCGGAC
>OZ038505.1:66258427-66270927 GCA_964036315.1 Acanthosepion esculentum
ATGTTGAGTTTTCTTTTCAGCTTCTAATTTTCCTTCTTGACACAATGCACAAAACTACTGCCCCTTGGTTACCACACTTACAACTTTGTGTTGAATATTCAGGCAAAAATTTTGAACATCTACAATGATTGTTCAGTTTGTGCATGAATCAGAAATAAATTCCTTTCTGAATTAATTTTTTTATTGGGCACCCTGTAGATTAGTTATAATAAGTTGGTAATATTTACCGATGTTAGCGCATCCACAATAATTTTTAGGTCGGACACTTCTGCAGCAAGAACATCTCGAGTTTTCTTTTCAGCTTGTAATTTTTTCTTCTGTCTAAAATAAAAGTTAAACCAACAGGAACTTTACATTTTATATAAAGTGTTTATTACTTTTGAAAAAGTATTTGTTCATTTGAAAACTGATTGTTTTAGTATGCATAATATTAATGCAAATAAAAACCTACTGCTGGTTTTGTCCCAGATCATCACAAAAAAGTTTTTTTTCTTTTCCAGTGCATATAAAAGTTACATTTACTCTAAACTGTAGTCTATTAAGTATAGACTATTAGTATATAATAGTATTAGGTTTAAAAAAGAAAAATGTTATTGTTCCCAAATTTTGACACAAAGTAAGGAAATTTAATTAGTAAAATGGAGCAAATTTGCTCAATACAGAGTTGCTGCAAACTTTGAATTTTTTAAAAATAAAGATAATATCTGTAGAGTGTAACTAAGTGAAATACAATAAAATGAGGTTCACTTGTAATTAAAACAAATATTATGAATATATTAACACTGGAGAATGTTTTTAATTGAAGGCTCAAGCTTAAGTACAATAAAAAATCAGATAGTAGAGAGGTATTCATTAAAAAAGTGGCAAATTTATTCTTCAAGAAAATACACCAGCTCTAATTGGTCCATCTCAGTGACGCTGTAAAAGTCCAGATCTAAATGTTATGGATTACTGTATATGGAGTATACTCCAAACTCACTTGAAAAACCATCTTCGTGATATTGTCAATATTGATTCATTGAAGTGGAACTTAACTGAAGCTTGGAATGAAATTTCTCTTGATCCTATCTGCAAAACCTCCTGGCTACCAAACTTACAACTTTGTGTTGAACATTCATGCAAACATTTTGAACATCTACGATGATTGTTTAGTTTGTGCATGAATCATGATAGCTAAATAGATTTCCTTCTGAATTTATCACTTTTTTTTTACTGGGCACCCTGTATATAGGAAAGTGCAATTATTGTTTCTTGCCAGAATGTTAACTTACCCCAGGATTTTTTCAAATATCTCCTTTCATAAAAGAAATGCTCTTTCCTAATAAAAATTTAAAGAATTGTTAACTCAAGACCTTTAAATATTTAAAGTAAATAAATTAATACATAATTTAACAAAATAAAATAAAATACATAGAAATAAATAATACACTAAAAACAGATAGTACAGGGTTTTTCCTTAAAAAAAAGTGGCAAGAAAATACAGTAGCTCTAATTGATCCATCTCAGTGGCCCTGTAAAAGCCTAGATCTGAATGTTATAGATATGAAGTATACTCCAAACTCACCTGGAAAAAAATATGTTCATGATATCGTTAATATTGATTCATTGAAGTGGAACTTAACTGAAGCTATCTGCAAATCTACTGCCTCCTGGCTACCACGCTTGCAACTTTGTGTTGAACATTCAGGCAAATATTTCGAATATCTACGATGATTGTTCAGTTTGTGCATGAATCATGATAGCTAAATAAATTTATTTCTGAATTTGTCGCTTTTTTTTTTTTACTGGGCACCGTGTACAGAGGCAGAAAGAAGGCGAAAGAAGAGGCGAGAGACAGGTAGATAACATTTTATAGTTAGCTAAAAATATATAACTGAAATAGTATAAGTGGAAAGAGAGAAAAAGAGAGAAACGAAGAGAAAAAAGGAAAAAAGAGAGAAAAGGGTAAGGAGTCAGTGTAAGGCGAAAAAAAAAGACGACAAGGAAAAATAACCACGACATTGTACAGGGTGCACATTAAAAAAGCAGCAAATTTATTCTTCATGAAAATACACCAGCTTTAATTGGTCTATCTCAGTGGCTCTTTAAAAGCCGGGTTCTAAATGTTATGGATCACTGTACGTGGAGCATGCTCCTAACTCACTTGCAAAACCGTCTTCGTGACATCATCAATATTGATCAATTGAAGTACAACTTAAGCTTGGAAAGAAATTCTTCTTGACATTATCCACAAATCTACTGCCTCCTGGTTGTCACATTTACAACTTTGTGTTGAACATTCAGGCAAACACTTAGAACATCTACGATAATGGTTCAGTTTATGCATGAATCAGGATCTATATCTATATATAAAACAGAGGATACCTGTGTGTCTGTCTGTCTGTATGTGTGATACATTTTCACTTCGAGATCCATCCAACCGATTTTTATCAAACTTGGAAAATACATTGTACAATGTAAGAGAGAGGTTCTTAGTGTAAAAATCGATAATTTATAAAAAAATCAATAATCGACAAAGCCGATCAAAAATCGATAAATTCAACTTTTTTCCTCCGATCTCGCTCAAACTCATTATATAGGTTACTTACATCATGATGAGCTCAACGATATCTCATTTTTATTTCGACGCCACTGCGTTAAGCAAAAAAACCGCGAAAAACGAAAAATCGATTTCAACGCAAATCTTAAACTAAAAATTCACTCAGTTTTCAAGAAATCTAAATACAAACTTCACTCTAATTGTAGCCAACAAAAAGTTGATTGTTTAACAGTCATTTAACTTGATAATTGAATCCACCCATACAGTGAAAATCCGCGTAAATAGCGAAAATGGCGATTTTTACTGGTTCTTTCTTAATTTTCGTTGATCCTTCAACCAATTTTCATCAAACATAACAATTGCTTTATAAATTTATCCCCTTTTACATCTTTGCTAGCACACTGAGAAATTGAATTTCAAAACCTCCAAAATAATTGTGATCTGAAGTGGGTCTTCATGTTGCCTGTTTTACCCCTTCATGTCCTCGGCTAACTTCGACTGAATAAATACAGCCTACTTCTTTTATATCAGTAACTGCATTAATTCAAAATGTTTTATAATGAAAGTATTTTAAAGTAAATGAAGAAGATAGACTCTGTTACTTTTAAACATGATGCTGTTTTTGCTCCAGTCTAATTGAATGCATTTTCTGATCGACGAGCTGGGTATGGCTGCTAGTAGCTAAATAAATTTCTTTCGTAATTTACCGTTTTTTTTTTACTGGGCAACCTGTAGCATACAAAAGAAAACGAGTGTTTAATTGGAAAAAAAAAAAAAAAAATTCAAAACACGTACACGAAACATCTCGGCGTAAATTCTTAACAAAAATGTTAGCAGACGACAACGAATAACGATTTGGCAAAATTTCAACAGAAAAAAAATGAACTTGAATGTTAACCGTATTCTTAATACAGGATGATTTAGTCAAACGAACGAGTTGTCAGCGAACATACCGCTTTCCCTTTCATGTTTTCAATCTTACGACTGTCCTTGCGTTGTGTTGTACGAGCTCAAACTTTCTGACATGTTGCGATGACGTCATTTGACCTCTAAATTGTTTCTTTCTCTTCGGTGCATTAGCATCGCCGTGTGTCTTGTAAATGATTTCTTTTCTTCTTCTGTCTTATTAATGGCTTCTGACATTGACATATATCGGTCTGCAGCTGGAGGATTTTCGTTCTTCTATTATCTGAACAGGTTTAGTTTAACCTCAGTGACCATTCCGATTTTCCCTCCCCTCTCACCTGTTCTTTTTAAAGGTTCAAAATGATTCATCCTTCTTTTAGCTGGGGACATTCTGTGAAAAACTTTTGCTTTTGACATTAATAATTTGCTGCTTGATCCAAATTTCTGTGATGAGGAGTTGTCATTATTTACACTGTTTATATTCAGACTATTATCCTCACCTTTGTTGTTGTTATCACCTGATCGCCGTCTGTCTGAATTTCTGGGATGAGGAGTTATCATTATTTACACTATTTATATCCAGGCTATTATCCTCATCTTTGTTGTTCTTATCACCTGATTACTTCTGTCTGGATTTCTGGGATGTGGAGTTGTCATTATTTACACTGTTTATATTCAGACTATTATCCTCATCTTTGTTGTTTTTATCAACAGATCGCCTTCTCATTGAATTTCTGGGATGAGAAGTTATCATTATTTACATTATTTAGCGAATGCTGGACAATTTCCTCAAAGATGAAGAAGAGACTCGAGGCGACGGTGATGTGGTTCTATAGGAGGATACTAAGGATATCATGGACCGAGCGTATGAGCGAAGATGAGGTCTTCAAACAAGGAAGAGGCTTATACTTAATATCTGGAAGTGGCAGCTGAAGTGTCTAACACATAATGAGGAAGGAGGGCCTGGAGAATCTGATATTCGCGGGTCGAATAGAGGGAAAGAGAGATAAGGGAATACAACGCATGACATACCTAGCGGACTTAAGCAAATGCATAACAGAACGTGGGGAGGAAGCAAAGCGAAGGAACTTGAGAGCTGCAAGGGATAGATGGAGGTTGAGAGCCATGATCGCCTACGTCCTGAAACGACATGGCACATAAAAAGAAAAAGACATTCGGACTATTGTCCTCATCTTTGTTGTTATTATCACCTGAATCGCCTTCTGTCTGAAATTCTGTGATGGAGTTATCATTATTTACATTATTTATAGTCAGACTAAGAGCTTTGTCTTTGTTTGGGTGTCTATCTGTAGACAGTGCAGAGGATTCAGAAAGAGTTGGATGAGTCTAATGGTGATTTCGATGGCGTTTGGAGTGATCACTGGGGATGGCGACATTATGCGGCCCTTCATCTTTTTTTTTTTTAAGCTTATCACCCCAAGCAAGGCTGGAAGCCACTAGCACGCAAGGGGTTACAGAAGGTTTGTAAGAAGAGCAGATAGGAGTGGTAAAGGAGAGAATGTGGAGAAAGATAGTGGATCGATCAAGGCAAGGGGGTTACAGAAGATTTGGAGCGAGAGCAGATAGGAATGAAAGGTGAAAGGATGTGGAGAAGGGAAGTGGATAGATCAAGGCAACTGGAGATGTAGATTGACGTTACACTTAAATAGTTGGAGATTGTATTTGTCAGGGAAACAGGAATAAGGAAGGGAGTTCCACAGGCGAGATGTGCGAGACATGAAGCTATTGGAGTAGAAGAGACGTCTACATCTAACAGTTTCAACGGGAACGGGATGCCAGCCTCGTAGGACGTTTAAATTCATGAGGCCTAGGAACTAGCGAAAGCAGCTCCTCGGAGCAATTACCGTGAAAGTATTTGTAAAAAAGAAGGCAACGTCGCGTCTGTGAGAGAGCGACTGCAGACAGGATGACAGATCAGGGCCGATTACATTGCATACTGAAATTCAACGCGGTGGCCTACATCAAGTGCCTTGAGGAGGTAGTGCTGACCCGGTTCAAGAGTGTGCCTGCAGAAAGAATTTGTATCTAGCAACGGGATTCTGTTACATGCCACACGAGCAGGAGACAATTTCGGCGACTACATCATCCCCTAACTGCAACCCTATTGATGATTGTGTGTGGAGCCCATTTGAGCGACAGACCAACAAAAATCCTTCTAACACCAAAGATGAACTGAAGGCAAAGATTATGTCATCATTCAACTTAAACAAGGAGACCGTCCAGAAGAGATGCAGAATATTCCGAGGTATATATATATATATATATATATATGTATGTATGTATGTATTTAAACAGGTTTGGTTAAATAATTTAGACGTATTACGTCTATTTATTTTAGTTATAATCCTTTCGTGACCTTGAATTAATTACTTGGTGGCTGTAGAAAATTGCCCAAGAAAAATACCAAAATTTTCTCTTAGATAATTTTCCCAAGAACTTTCAATCTCATCTGAGTCCATCTTCGGGGCGGGGAGTGGTGGGAAGAGACAAATATATGTGGATGTGTATACAGTAGCTCCCTAAATTCAAAATATTTTTTTTACTGTTAATTTACAGCGTCTCAATTTCAAAATTTTCATTTATGCAAGTAAGAGAGTTTTGTAATTAATATATATATATATATATATATATATATATATATATATATATATATATATATATATATATATATATATATATAATATATGGATAAAATTTTTTGATTTCTGAGGAAGGACCGAGGTGGTCTGAAATATTAAATATATATAAAAACACAGAAATAAATACTTTCATAAAAAAAACACCCAATTTTTTTTCAGTTATTTTATCCATATATTATATACATATCAAGAAAGTATACGTGGCCTCTCATCATGCTATATATATATATATATATATATATATATATATATATATATATATATATATATATATATATATATATATATATATATATATATATAACGTGGATGTTTGGTTTGACTATGCAGACAAGCTAAATTTTTTAGAAAATGAATCACTAGTCCATTGACCATTATCGTTGTTTTTGTTGTTGTTGTTGTCGTTTTTGTTCTTCTTCTTCTTTTTCTTCTTCTTCTTATTCTTCTTATTATTATTATTACTTTACATCTTAATATAGATTACTTGGCAGACTATAATGATCACTATATTTTAGACGGTTAATTTGAAACTTTCCTCTCTCTCTCGACCTAAACAGCAAAACGTCTAAACTTTAAGCGCACGTTCTGATCAATGTTTAAAAATGGCTTTGAGCAAGTGAAGCCTGAGGATCTTGGCCAAGACCTCCTTTCTTGTGCTTCAGAATCACAAACAAAGCGACTGTACCAAATGACAGAATTCACATCACTTGAGAACATTTAAAAGAAACAACAATTAAAACTCGTAGCACTCCAAGAGAAAATGACATAATGACGAAATTGATATTCCACGTATACTTCAAATAAAAGATTAAGAAGACAGCCTCCGGTTGGACCGGAAAGAGAGATTTGTTAGTGAACTTGAGGAACCTATATTCGTCTCTCTCTCTCTCTCTCTCTGGCCTCTTGTTTTAATAGAAAAAATATCTATCTATCTATCTATCTATCTATCTATCTATCTATCTATCTATCTATCTATCTATCTATCTATGACAGGGTTGTTATTATCTATCTATCTATCTATCTATCTATCTATCTATCTGTCTTAAATCTGTTGTTTTAATAGAAAAAGTTATCTATCTATCTATCTATCTATCTATCTATCTATCTATCTATCTATCTATCTATCTATCTATGACAGGGTTGTTATTATCTATCTATCTATCTATCTATCTATCTATCTATCTATCTATCTATCTATCTATGACAGGTTTGTTATTATCTATCTATCTATCTATCTATCTATCTGTCTTAAATCTGTTGTTTTAATAGAAAAAGTTATCTATCTATCTATCTATCTATCTATCTATGACAGGGTTGTTATTATCTATCTATCTATCTATCTATCTATCTATCTATCTATCTATCTATCTATCTGTCTTAAATCTGTTGTTTTAATAGAAAAAGTTATCTATCTATCTATCTATCTATCTATGACAGGGTTGTTATTATCTATCTATCTATCTATCTATCTATCTATCTATCTGTCTTAAATCTGTTGTTTTAATAGAAAAAGTTATCTATCTATCTATCTATCTATCTATCTATCTATCTATCTATCTATCTATCTATGACAGGGTTGTTATTATCTATCTATCTATCTATCTATCTATCTATCTATCTATCTATCTGTCTTAAATCTGTTGTTTTAATAGAAAAAGTTATCTATCTATCTATCTATCTATCTATCTATCTATCTATGACAGGGTTGTTATTATCTATCTATCTATCTATCTATCTATCTATCTTGGATCTGTTGTTTTAACAGAAAAAAATTATTCATTCAACCGAAAGTGGCACTGGCGGTTCGATGAAGGAAACGTCTTATATTAATATTATCATAACTTGCAGTAAATTTCGTTGTTATTCTTGTTATCACATCTCAATTTATGATAGACAGAAAGGTTTCTTTTATTGAATTACTAGCCGGGGATAATATTATCTGAGCTAAATCAGTCTGTTTATATCTATGTATCTATACTTTATTTTGTAAAGAGTTTGAGAAAAGTGCTGAAGAAGAAGAAAAAGAAGAAGATTGCTTCATTTAATTTTACGCTTTTTCAACCTTTTGTAGAAAGCCAGAAAATATATTTTAGTGGGGATAATGGTAATTTTACTAATACAAGTCCTACTAATTAACCCATAGAAAGGGGTAGTATACGTGGACTCGTACCTTTCACAAAGCGTATTTGCGCCTATGAATATATCAAACCCAACAGGAATTGGAAGAAGAAGAAAAAGAAGGAGGAGGAGATGGAAAATGAAGGAGGAGGAGGAGGTGAAGAAGAAGGAGGAAAGAGAAGAAGGAAGAGGAGGAGAAGAAGAAGAAGCAGGAGGAGGAGAAGGAGGAGGAAAAGTAGAAGTAGCAGAGGAGGAGAAGAAGGGGAGGAAAACTAGGAGGATGAGGAGGAGGAGGAAGGAGGTGGAAAAGAAGAAGAAAGAGGAGGTGGAGGTGGAAAAGAAGAAGGAAGAGGAGGTGCAGAAGGAGAAGAAGAAGAAGAAGAAGAAGGAGAAGAAGAAGAAGAAGAAGAAGAAGAAGAAGAAGAAGAAGAAGACGACGAAGAAGAAGATATAATTCTGAGTGGATTTAACTGGAAAATCAAATGAAAGAAAAAAGATTTTGAATCTGTAAGGGACAACAAAGGCAACAAATAACAGACAAAAAAACGAAACGAAACAAAAAATGTAACCTCCTGAATGAAGACATAATTGGGAAAAGCTTTAAATGTCTGCGAGCGAGATGCCGATGAGCTGAAAAGATTTACCGCCAAAACAAATGACGATGCGAAACTGCCAAATACCGAGACATGGAAGGCAAATGGCCGATTTAAAGACGACGCACAGGTGCAGATATTTCGGGGTACACGGAAGGGGAAATCGTGAGTACAAAATGATTCTTTTTCAAGACAAAGCGAATAACCGAAACAATAAAAAAAATAAATTATTCTTGTTTTTTTCTCTTTTGTCAGCTGCAAAGGTAATTTTTTTGACAGTTGAACATCACATCAACGTTCCCTGAAGTTCACTTATATATATTACGACCGCGAATAGCTTCGTGGTCGGCTTGTTTTCTCGGCTTGTGTCTTCAGCTAAAATAAAAGCAAAAGTCCTGTGCCAGTTCATGTGTGTGGCCCTGTGCATTTTCGACGTACTGTAATGGTTTAGCAAACTTCTCGTTTCACTGCAGCAATTATGGCTGAATCGTGAGTTCGATCCTCGCTGGGTTGATCATGCATTCGGCTTTGTATCACCTCTAAGCTACACTTAGAAAATCGGCATTTGTGTGGACCAGTTCTGGGTGCGATGGTCCCCGAGAGCTTCGAACGTTCGTTATCCGAACATGAGACACGAGTTCGATTCTAACCATATTCAATTTTGAATTCTTGTTATCGACACGGAGCGTGGCCGGAAATTTGTCCAAACGGTCATTTAGCCAACGGATATTTCACCGAAAAAGTACAAGTAAAAATATTAACAAGCAATACTTTAAGTATTTCTATAATCTCCAGCTATTTAAATGTAATGTCAATCGACATCTCCAGATGCCTTGATCTATCCCCTATCCTTCTCTTCATCCTTTCCTCTATCAATCCTATTTGCTCTCGCTCCAACTCTTTGTAACCCCTTGCATGCTAGTAGCTTCCCGCCTTGCTTGGGGTGAAACGCTTAAAAAAAAATTAGCCGTATTTTAAGGTAGAATAAGATTAATAATTACCACTGAATTTCAAGTGATTAAATTACTAAGTCTAAATTTAAAGTTAAAAGTTTTCTTATTTCAATATTTGTTTATTGAAATTAATATTAAAAAAAATATTTGAGCGTATTTGGATAAAAAGTAGCACCTAATTATTTAAATTCGTATTTGACAGTAAGATAAAAACTAGTTCATTTCTTTAAAATAATGATCATTAAAAGTGAAATTGACAGATCTTTCATATCGTAAATGCTTAAGATTTTTGCTGTCGTAAAATGTGTTTTTTCTCAAAATACTTATCATCTTACAGTAATATTTGAAGAAAATTAGAATATATACAGAATTGATTTTTAAAAAAGCCTGCTAAAAGACCCCCCCCAAATTATGAATTTATACAGTAAATAAATATAAATCTATGTATCAGATTACGATAAAGAGTGTGACATACATGTAAGTAGGCCACTACATTTTCGGCTAAATATCCATTCGGTTAAATGTCCGTCGGCCAATACCGTCAATAATAAAGGTATGGGTCTCATGGCTACTGATTTTAACTGATTAAATATTTCCATATGTACATAAAGGGATACAGTAAATATTCCGTTTGGTGTCACAGATTTGCCTGACTGTTGTCTGGCCTTAAGTATTTTGTCATTAATCCCCGAAGTTGACGCATTTAATATCTCTTTTCACCAGTTGGAGAGTATAATAATACCGAAAAAGTACAAGTAAAAATAGGAAGAAGTTATACTTTAATTAGCAGTATTATAAGGAAGTATAGGACTAATAATTACCACTGAATTTACTTTATTAAATTACTAGATCTAAATTTAAAGTTAAAAGTTAAAAGTTTTCTTATTTCAATATTTGTTTATTAAAATTAGTATTTTTAAAAATATTTGAGCGTATTTAGATTAAAAGTAGCAGCAACTTATTTAAATTCGTATTTAGCAATAAGATAAAAGATGGTTCATCCCTTTAAGATAATGATCTTTAAAGGCGAAATTGAAAGATCTTTCGTAAAAGCTTAAGATTTTTGCCGTCGTAAAATGTGCTTTTTCTCACAATACTTATCATCTTACAGTAATATTTGAAGTAAAATATAATATATACAGAATAGATCTTTAAAAAAGCCTATAAAAATCAAGGGAAAACGAAAAATTATAAATTAATACAGTAAATAAATATAAATATATGAAGGACATTACGATAAAGAATGTGACATGAATGTGTTATAAAAGCGGAGTTGAACCTCTCCGGTTCACAGTCAACATTCGCTCCGTCTACCCTCGACGAGACGTAAGTTCCACTCAAACGGCTTCCCGGGAACCACTGCTCTATGGAACAGACTCGCAAGCGAATGTTTCCCCGATCACTACAATCTCAATCTGTTCAAGTCTAGAGTCATCTGTTATCTTCCCCTCCTATCAATATAAACTACCCCTTAATGTAACCCACAACCTCGAGTGGTAATATTCAAAGCATGGGCGAATGGGAAACTTATAAATATGTAGGAGACATTCGAACGAAAAAAAATTGTCTGCTGAGTCCAATAACACTGTAATAAATGAGGGATCAATATTACACTGTATCAATATTATGAACAGGACCCAGGCACCATTACATTTTCGGCTAAATGTCCATTCGGTTTAATGTCCGCCCGCCAAATGTCCGTTCGTCGAAATGTCCCTCGGTCAAATATAAGTCGCCCAAATGTTCGAGTACCCCACGGGGAGACTATCCTAGCCTGTGGTATCGCTGGAAAGTGTCTGAAAGCCTTGTGTGTGAAATTGGATACACGGAATTGTTTGTCAATTTTTGTTCTAGCACTAAGTCACAAGTCATCGTGACCGAGATTGTGAGCATACTGGCCTTGTTCGAAAAGTTGTTCTCGCTAGATGACGAACTCTCTCCCAGAAATTATAACTAAGGACCTCTCAGCATACTTGCAGTATAAACCACAGGTAGGCTTTGTGGGCATTGACCAGACACAAATGTACCTGAGCAGACGCCTGCAATGGGGATTGATTAGACGCCTGAGCAGACAGGCATACTCAAATACGAGAGGGCAGCAGTTATCTTATATATATAAAGTATATTGTATATGTGTGTGTTTGTCCGTGTGTGTGCCCAAGTAACTCCTCCGCCCTCACTCAATGATTTATAGCTCATTCAAAAGCCCTAGAAAAGTTAGGCGCAGGGAACGATTTTCGTTGAGCTCAGATTATGCGAGCTTAAAAATATATATTTATATATTATATTCTATAATATAGGTATTACTTAATTAGCTATTATGTTTCTCTAACTCTGCAAATGTTTCTATTTTCCCATCTTTACACTATATTAATTTTATCTTATAAATTATCACCTGTTCTGTCACCCATGAAATAAAAATAATTGCTTGTACGGAAAATAAGGTACGTACATTAAATCGTTTTTAAATTAAGTGGCAGTAGAAGAGTTATACACTATTTACATTATTTGGACTATTGTCCTCATCTTTGTCGCCATATTTATTACATTTCGGCCGTTGTACCCTCCAGCCTTCTTCAGGTGGTTGGAATGTCGAACTGAACCCTTTATTTCGCTCACTGGGGTAGACTGTTCTAGTTTCGCGTGGCATATTTAATGGATGTCAGTTATCAGTTATCTCCTGTTAATTCCCCTCTCCAAGTTCTCCACTGCTTTAACCGGGTATTGAACT
>OZ038505.1:66273427-66290927 GCA_964036315.1 Acanthosepion esculentum
TCAAAGCAAGGCTTAAAACAGAAATTAAAAGAAAAATAAGACATAATTTTAAAGATAAATAACACAGGAACAAGAAATATAAAGAAAGAAATATGGTAACATGAAATAGTTAAAAGAATGAAAAAGTTGAAAAGAAAGACATTGTCGAAAACATGTATTAAGATAGGCCAAATTTTTGGTGAAGTCTTGATCAAAAGTGCTGGCGACAGAGAATATCAATAGCGCTTTTGTGGTGAGTGGGGTAAGTCTCTGGTCGGGACAAGAAACTATCGTACTAGTATGGACGTGTGGTAGGAATCGAAATCCTATGTTTTTGCGGTAATTTGACATTTTTCCTATGGTCCTTAGACTTCTGAATTACTGCGCAGTACGAGATTGACAACAAACTCTCATCAATTCACATTTGAAATAACTAAATGGAACCGTAAGTTCTATGCTGAGAGTTTCTTTTCTCGCACGTCTCGCTTACGGAACTCTCGCCCGGCCTTTTGTTTTCCGGACAACTTTGATCTTCAAAAATCTAAATGCAACTTCAATTGTTATCTACCGTTTTATTGATTCCTCGTCTTTTATTGTTCCCGATCCTTAATAGTTTTTTTTTTATTTTTCTTATTCTTTCACACTCAGTAACCTTTTGTGCCTTAGTGACTTTATTGCCTTGTTTGGGGTGAACCGATGAAAAAGAAAATGCTTATATTGAAAATATTTTTAGCTTTTAAAAGTTTTATTTTTTGTTTGTTTGTCGGTAAAATAATAATCTGAAATGAATAAAAGAGAATATATACTCTTATAAATATAACAGACTATAGGAAAACTGTAATATTAGGCGACGCGTTTCGTCCAAAGTGGACTTTTTCAAGGCAAAGACGAAATGAATTTATTAAAACAAAGTAACTATTAATAACAAAACAAAATTTCCTTAGCAACTGGAATAATAACATAATTCGAAATAATAAATTACATGAAAACAGATGCATAATACTACCGACCAACTCTGTCACGTTCACTATCCAGAATAACCTATCCCATCTAAATAATCTTAAAATAGTCACAAACGCTTCCAAAACCATTATGGATATACTCAGATCCTCAAACACTAATAGCAATAATATTTCTGAAGCAGGCATTTATAAAATAAATTGCCAAAACAGTTCCTCCGAATATATAGAAGAAATAAGCAGAAATTTAAAAACAAAACAAAACGCATCTATGAACACAAAAGAGACCTCACAAAAAACAACTTAGCTAATGCATTAGTCATACATAGAAATAAATTCAACCACAATTTTGATTTTAAAAATGCTACACTCATAAAAAAAGAAAATAACTCACTCAGAAGGAAAATCCTAGAGAGTGCCTCCATTGAATATTATCCAATCATTAATCTATGCCCAGGCTTTTTCCCTATTTCACCTTTCTTAACAGAATTACTACTCTCCCAAGCAAACGTACACAACAGTATCAAGAAATCAAAAGAAAATATTTGAATCCGTCAACACAGCAATAAAAACAATATTTTCTCACGTAAGAGTACTTGACGTAATTTTCAGTTGACAACAGGAATATAATAGCGCTTTCTAATTTCTTCCAGTTGCTAAGGACATTTTGTTTTGTTATTAATAGTTTGTTTTAATAAATTAATTTCGTTTTTGGCACGTTGATGTCATAGTGGGTGGAATTCTCCAATTTGACCGTTGACTCCAAGCTAGAACTCCCCCTCCCTTCAAAGTTGCCGCCACTGGTTGCATACATATCTAGGGAAGTCAGTTTACACTTTAATGCTATATACAGTAGACGCTACAAGAAGGTTCTTCCATCTTTTACAAGTCTTGTTTTTAACCCTACTGTGTATCTATCTACTCTTCTAAAAAGAAAAGCCTGGTAGGAGAGCCGGTTTAACCCTTTCTCCAGTGTAGACTCGTACATACGTTTTCATCGGAAAATGCATTCTTCAGACAGAGTCGTATAAAAACATTCGAAACATAACGTTTAAATTAACATCTACAGACGTATTGATATGTCGATCTTTGATTCTTTTCATGGTCGTCTGAGCTTGAAACGAGTTCAGTTGTCAACGCATACAGGTGTTAGCCACCGCTTAAGTACTTCAATGTGACTCAGTTTCTTAGTTACTATATTAAAAACAAATAAAAACATATCGTCTGAAAATGAAACGTTTTTCCAAAAAATAATTGGCGGTGAAGGGGTTAAAACTATGTTTTTAGTCGATAGCGTTTTATTCAAGGCAACTGCATTGTACCAAGGACGTTCTCTGTGCTTCTATAAACCAGACGTGTGTAAAATGTTCTTTTTATTTAAGTTTAAACTGGCCGTTTACTGACATTTTTTTAATCTAGTCCAACTCGGACCTATGTATATCTTTTTTTCACTCTAGTGCAAATCGGATTTCTACCATTCTTATACTAGTAGAAGCGGGAGTTATCTCTACATTTTATAATGTAATGTAAATCCGATCTAAGTTTAGTATTTAATGTTTATCAGATTTATATCTAGTTTTTTGAATAATTGGCAGTGAAGGGGTTAAAACCATGTTTTTTAGTCGATAGAGTTTTATTCAGAGCAGCTTCTATAAAACAGACATGTGAGTAAAATTTTCTTTTTACTTTAGTTTCATCTGGCCATTTGCTTACATCTAGTCCAACTCGGACCTATGTATATCTTTTTTTTCACTCTAATGCAAATCGGATTTCTACCATTCTTATACTAGTAGAAGCGGGACTTATGTCTACATCTTTTAATGTAGTGTAAATCCGATCTCGGTTTAGTATTTAATGTTTATCAGATTTATATCTAACTTTTTAAATGTGACAAATTTAATCTAAAGAAGGATCTGTGATATAATCGATACTGACCTGGCATCTCGACTTCAGTCACTTTTCTCACTGACTTCTCTCTGTCTTTTCTACAAAAAGACAACTGCGCTGACAAACTTTTTTCCCCTGGTGCCCTGATGACATGATTTTAAGCGTGGTTCCATCCGTTAACTCTTGAAATAGCTAAGCGCCACCGCCAATTCTACTCTAAATCTTTCTTTTCACGCACTTCCCACCTGTGGAACTCCCTTCTTTTTACTTGCTTCCCTGATAAATACAATCTTCAAAAATTTAAATGCAACATCAGTCGCTGTCTATATGTCTGGGATGAGGTATTATGATTCAGACAAGGATGAATAATCATACCCAAAAGATAACGTTCAAAAACCAGCTACCGGCGTATAAGACGCGCATCTTGCTTCTTTTTATGCCATTCTGAGCTTGAAACGAGTTCAGCTGTCAGCTCATACGTCTTGTAGAGGTGTTAGTCGCCGTTCGGGTACTTCAATGTGCCTTAGTTTCTTAGTTACTATATTAAAAACAAATAAAAACATATCGTCTGAAAATGAAACGATTTTCCCAAAATAATTGGCGGGAAAAGGATTAATCGTCGAAGATCAATTATGTAGCAAGTATTACTAGGTTACATGTTATCGGTACCACTCGTAGACTAACTTGGCACAAAATCAAAACTCCCTCAATATTTAAAGTAATTTCTTATCGTAAGCTTTCAGGAAATCCAAACGTATGTGCTTTTAAAAAAACAATTTTTTTTCAGACACACTAAATCAAATTACTTCCAAAAATTTTTTTATTAAATTCCTTTTTGAAGTTTTCAGAAAATCAAATTTCGCTTTAGACGAGCGAAAGCGTTTTCTGGACGTTTGCTTAAAGACTTTGCTTAAAAAGCGTTTGCATACAAACCTTTGCTTTAAAACTGTTCTTATCAATGTCAAATGCAGTGCAGATAGAATGGCGTTGTTTTTCGTTAACTTGAAGAGCAACATTTCAACGTCGTTTTAATGTTAGCCAGCAACGGGTTTGAGGTAATATGTATTTACTATCCACCTTTCCAAGTCTATCTATTCGAAAAAAAAAAACCTCTACCTTTTCGATGCATTGCGGGGGCAGGGACGCGACGCATGTAACTCGTTTCATTACCAATAAATTAGCTAGGAAACACAACAAAAAGAAAATGTTAGTAAAACATCGCTATATTCAGTAAATTTAGTGTTGAAAATGAGTCATGACCTCCTGCACAATTCGTCAGATTCCATTAGGAGATAGTATGCGATATTTTGTTTTGTCAAAAATCTGTTTCTGGTAATATATTTCCTTCAAAATTGTATTGCTGGTAATAATTTTTTTCAAAAAAGTATTGCTGGTAATAGTTAACTATTTTCCCATAGCTGGGACCCTAACAGGTGCTACCACCCCGGGTCATGGTGGACCTGGGAACACCAGCAATTAAGAGGTGGTTTCACGCTCCTCAAAACCTCCTGATCAGATGACCTGCCGCTGGACGTAGTTTAACATCTTACCCAGCACGCGGATGTAGTTTAACGTCTTACCTAGGGCGCAAACTGACTTCAAATTTTACTATTTCAAGAATAAATCCAAATAATGTTAATATATTTTGTATTAGATATATAGAATGGAAAATATATTCAAACCAAAATTTTAGTTAGGAATTATCACAAGCACAACATGCAGTTTATTTTACTGTATTCTATAAGTAAAACCTGTATAAAAAAATTATAAAAATGGCTACCCAGTGAATAAGATTTGTTAAATCATTTGTTAGATCATAATTACTAAAACAAAAAACAAAAAAAAAGTAGATAAAAGTATATATAACAACATAATACTACGGGGCACAAATTATACGACAAAATGTTTTAAAACTGCATTGTTGATTGAAAATCACACTAAAGCTACTGCACAGTATAATACAGGGTGTCCATAAAGTTCGTATGCACTTTAAAAAATTTAAAACTTTATTTGTATTTGCGATAGAAATAATCTGTAAAAAATGTTATAAAGTTTAATGTACCTAGTTTTAAGTATAGCTAAAATAACTAATGTGATTTCAAGCATTACTGTAAATCAGTTGGCAAATGTTTTCCGTGAACTGCAAAATCGTATTACCCTTTGTATTGATAGTGATGGTGGACATGTGGAAACTTAAATAAAATTTCCATAAAACCTTAAAAAATATAGATTTACTTCTTTCTAATCCTTTTTACAAATTATTTCTATCGCAAATACAAATAAAGTTATAAATCTTTTAAAGTTCACGCGAAATTTATGGATTCCCTGTATATAACATCATAATATATCTAAATTGTTCAGTATAATTTCCTTTGAAGTAAATAAAGGTCATATTTAATGGAACAATGATTTAGCAATAATATGATTGTACCATGCATCTTGTCCATATACAATTTGTGAAGCTTCAGTAAATTATAAATTTTGTAAGTCTGTGGTATAAAGCTTTAACTGATGACCAGAATGAAATTCCAATGCTGCAATTCTGAACGTAAACTTAATCGTTAAACGCGTTTCCTCAAAAAACGATAAGGATTTAGAAAAATATATTTTGTGTCATTATTTATCAGGTCAAACCTCAACTTTCAAATTGAGTGCAATACCATGTTTCTAAAATCGACCTAGCCTAACACTGCATCACGCGTGCTCCCCCTACGACCCTCAGGGGTTATGTGAGACGTCATCATGACTTTTACTTGCTTTTTATTCATTTTCATTCCCTTGTTTACTTCTCGAAATTTCTGTTGTTTATCGTTTTCGCTTATTACATATAAGTAAAAACTATGTAAAAATAATTATAAAAGATTACAAGGAATAAGATTTGTTAGATCATAATTAATAAAATTTAGATAAAAGTGCGTATAACATCATAATACTGCTGGGCACAAACTATTAGGCAAAATGTTTTAAATTTGCATTGTTTATTGAAAATCGCCCTAAAACTACTGCATTGTATAATATATAACATCATAATATAGCTAAATTGTTCAGTACAATATCTCTTTGAAGTAAATGAAAATTTTATTTGATGGCAAAATGATTTAATAAAAATGAGTTTGTACCATACATCTTGTCCGTATAAAATATCTTGTCCGTATAAAATTTGTAAAGCTTTCGAAAATTATAAATTTCATACTGACCACTGGAATTAAATTTCAAAGCTACGATTTTGAACCTAAACTTAATCTTCAAACTTATTTCCTCAATAAACGTTACCGAGTTGAAAAAAGGAAATATGAATCATAATTTATCATTTTAAACCTCAACTTTCAAACTGAATGCAATACGAAGTTTCCAAAATCGACCTAGCCTAACACTGCATTACGGGTGCTACCCCTACGATCCTCAGATGGGAGACGTCATATTGACTTTTACTTCCTTTTTATTCATTTTCATTCCCTTCTTTACTTCTCGAAATTTCTTTTGTTTATCGTTTTTTGCGTTTTACATATAAGTAAAAACTATGTAAAAATAATTATAAAAAAATACAAAAGAGTCTACTCAATGAATAAGATTTGTTAGATCATAATAAAATTTAGATAAAAGTGCATATAACATCATAATACTGTTGGGCACTAATTATTAGGCAAAATGATTTAAATTTGCATTGCTTATTGAAAATCGCACTAAAACTACTGCATTGTATAACATATAACATCATAATATAGCTAAATTGTTCAGTATTCTCTTTGAAGTAAATGAAGGTCTTATTTAATGGAACAATGATTTAGTAATAATGTGATTGTACCATACATCTTGTCCATATACAATTGGTAAAGCTTCAGTAAATTATGAATTTTATAAGTCTGTGCGAGAAGCTTTTCACTGATCATCGGAATGAAATTGCAACGGTGCCATTTTGAACCTCAACTTAATCTTTCAAACTCGTTTCCTCAAAAACAGTAAGGATTTGGAAAAAAAAGTATTTTGTATCTTTATTTCCAGGGTCAAAACGTAACTTTCAAATTGAGTCCAATACTACGGTTCCAAAATGTCCTATTGCAAAGTGGAATATATATATATAAAAAAAATCTGTTCGTTACATCTTTCCAAAAGGACAGCAAAAGATTATCGTCATCTCACACAACCAGTCTTATACTGGAAAGTGCCAATTCAATACGAGTGTTATTCGGAATTCCAGGATGATATTTGCGTTTCGAGGCAGGTACTAAAAGTAAAATGCGACGATAATGTCTTGAAAGGTGGTGCTGGTGGTAACCCTATCTCTGCCGAAGAAAAAGTAACACTATGCTTAAAATTAGAGAGCAACTTTGAACGGGATTCCTGCCACACCCAGGATAAATGACAAAGATAACGCGATACGTACACCCTTGTGCAAATGAACTGAAACAACCGCTTTATTTTCCTTTCTTTCACCATACAGTCAGTTTTAGACCCACTGGAGTGACAGGGTGTAATCGATTTCTATTTTTGCCTAAGTTTAGGTCATTTGCAGTGGTGTGCAGTAATATGAATCTATTTTCGGGTGTATGATGAAATTTGTTTGGCCTAGAAAAATATTGCGTCATCCGTGATTGCATCAGATTTTTATCACGCCAAGACACTATTGTCTCGACTGTTGATTAGTTGTCCTACGGCCATTTTCTGCGATGGACGTTACTCCAAGGAAGCATACAAAAATTGTAACACTGTAGGAACACACTAGCAAGCCTTACCCGTGAGAAAATAAAAGTACTACAGACTGGCCTGGAAACTCTCCTGATTTAAATTCAATCGAGAATCTGTGGTCAATCTGCAAGGAACAACTTCGTGGATTGGACATACGAAGTACTAACATGTGCACTGGGCCATGTTTCATTGGAAAAATACGAAAAAAAAAGTAAATAATAACGGAATTATTCGTTTTGTTTCAATTAATTTCCACAAGTATGTAGATAGATAGATAGATAGATAGGAACAGGCTGAGATAAATAGACTGGCCTGGAAACTGTCCTGATTTAAATCCAATCGAGAATCTGTGGTCAAACTGCAAAGAAAGACTTCGCGGAATGGACTTACGAAGTACTAACATGTGCACTGGGTCCTATTTCATTGGAAAAATACGAAAAAAGTGAATCATAACGGAATTATTTGTTTTGTTTCAATTAATTTGCACAAGGGTATATACAGGCTATATGGTGGTTATGGTTCGATTTCGAAGTAATGACTAATGCTAACCTCCAGAAGAGCGACACATTGCTCCCTCTAAGGCTGACATGTTTTCAGCTGACATGAAGTGGAAAGATTATATTGAATCTATTCGGAGGTCTTCTGCTCGGAAAGTTGGTTCACTGTGTCGTGCTAGGCAACTTTTCTATCCAGAGTCTTTCTTACACAATTATAAGATTACCATTCATCCATGCATTGAATATTGCTGTCACATCTGGGCTGATGCATTTGGAGTGTATTTAGAGATTCCTGATGAAATCCAAAGAAGTAGCTGTGATTTTATCGATCCTGATCTGGCATCTCGGGTTCAGTCATTTTCCTACCGTTGTAACGCAACTTCGTAAATATTTTCATAGTGATTGGTCCGATACCTTCTCCTCTTTCGCTTCACGACTTTATGAATTTAAGCTAGATGTAACCTTATATTCCCGAAAAGGAGCAGACATGCTTGTCTATCGTCCGGTTCATACGCCTCGCCGGTCTTTTGAACAGGAGCTGAAGTTATACCTTGTTTCTGGATCCTTCTAAAGTCAACTCCATCTCTATAACTCTAACGTCTCTGCATGACCTAATTTCCATATATATAATTATTATAATATATATATATTATTATTATTATAATTACCATATATATAATTATTATAATATATATATATTATTATAATTACCATATATATAATTATTATAATATATATATATTATTAAATTATTATGTATATTATATATATAATATAATATATATATGTATGTAAGTATAATGTACATATATATAATATATATAACATATACATACATAGGCTTGTCTATCGACCGGTTCATACTCCTCGCCGGTCTTTTGAACAGGAGAAGAAGATATACCTTG
Organism: Acanthosepion esculentum; assembly: GCA_964036315.1. NCBI lineage: Eukaryota > Metazoa > Mollusca > Cephalopoda > Sepiida > Sepiidae > Acanthosepion > Acanthosepion esculentum. The sequence continues at coordinate 66,282,341 of OZ038505.1, forward strand.
TTTCGTATTTAGGATTGGGTTTCTGGATCCTTCTAAAGTCAACTCCATCTCTATAATTCTAACGTCTCTGCATGACCTCTGAAATTGGTTCACTATTCATTATATATATATATATATATATATATATATATATATATATATATATATATATATATATATATATATGTGTGTAATTATTATAATATATATATATATATATATATGTGTAATTATTATAATATATATATATATATATATGTGTAATTATTATAATATATATATATATATATATATGTAATTATTATAATATATATATATATATATATATATGTAATTATTATAATATATATATATATATATATATATATGTAATTATTATAATATATATATATATATATATATATGTAATTATTATAATATATATATATATATATGTAATTATTATAATATATATATATATATATGCAATTATTATAATATATATATATATATTAGCATATATATAATTATTATAATATATATATATATATATGTAATTATTATAATATATATATATATTAGCATATATATAATTATTATAATATATATATATATATATATGTAATTATTATAATATATATATATTAGCATATATATAATTATTATAATATATATATATATGTAATTATTATAATATATATATATATTAGCATATATATAATTATTATAATATATATATATATATATATAATTATATTATTATATATATTATATATATTTATATATAACCTATATAACAACACCCAAATGCAGGCTGTATGTCTGTCTATCCCTCTCTCTCGCACACACGCCCACACATACATACAAACACACACACGCACAATAACATAAATGTGACAACATCTCGTACGCCTATATACGGAACTGTCTTTCCGTGTCGATCGCCGTGACAACATGTCGGCCTCCCCCTCACTATTCTGAAACCATGAAGCACCCCTGACACCCTGTGGCTATTCAGTCGACCCTTACCCATATAATGTCACCCACATTATTTTAGGAATTTTGCGCTTCCATTCTTTCTGTAAATGACTATTTTGGCAATTCAGCGCCTCAGGAAAAGGGCAAAAAGGGAATGTCGATGGGCCCTTGTCTCGAGGCCCAACAAACGCATTTACAACAGGGTCGGTTCGAGATTGAAAAGATGAAGGAACAAAGAAAAACAAAGAAGGAGAGGGTGAAATGCCCGCGTGTGTGTGTGTGTGTGTGTGTGTGTGTGTGTGTGTGTGTGCGTGCGTGAGAGAGAGAGAGATAGTGAGGGAATAATGAATGCAAGCGAGAAGGAGAAAAAAAAGAAAATGAGGCATGGCGAAGATGAGACAATGACAAGAAGAAAGATGTTTGGGGAGAGAGAGAGAGAGAGAGAGGGGGGGAGAGGGAGGGGTGGGAGACAGCGAGAGACTGAGAGGTGTGGGCGAGAATTCCGAAACAGTAAGAAATAAATAAGAGGAAGAAATGGTAGTAGTAGAGAACGAGAAAGAGAGAGTGAAGAAAGATATTGCAGATGAAGAAAGACAAGTAAATATAGAAAGAAGAAAAGAAAAAATAGTGAGAGAGAGAGAGAGAGAGAGGGGGGGGGGAAATGTGAAATGTCTATATTTGGATTGACACACTACACAAATTCTTTCGGCTTTTGGGTAGTGTCGTGTCGTGTCGTGTCGTGTCGTTTTCAAAACAACCGACATTTTGTGTTGATTAGTTTTACTGATCGACTTCGGAAGAAATATGTTCCACGCTTCGAATTCGTAAGTCATCATCAGAATAGGTAAAGACAATTGGCAAGTTTCGTAGAACAAGTGAATGTTGTGACATAGACAAATAGTGTTGTGACAGCTATATTTTGATTGACGCATTCTACCTAATTCAAAATGTCCAAAGCTTGGAACGTATTTCTTACGAAACGAACCTTCTGTCGGAATTTCATCCTTATCTGAGAAAGATTCTTCGCAACATTTTTATAAATGCCGTATTTGCGCGCCAATTGAACGCGGATTGTTTCCCCCAAAAAATGAACCAAAAATTACCGGACGTCCAATAAAGCAGTATCATGAGAGGGCCATGAAGGGCACAAAAAATGGGGTTCACCAGACATCGCTACATACATAGGGCTTTGCTCTGAACATAGGACACATGGAAGTGAACAAACAGGATATAAATAAAAATATCCCCGAAAAATGCATCTCTATCTATAAAATCAAGGATGTGTGTGTGTGTGTGTGTGTGTGTGTGTGTGTGTGTGTGTGTGTGTGTGTGTGTGTGTGTGTGTGTGTGTTTGGGTGTGTTTGGGTGTAACGAATGCACGGCCGCAATTTTTGACGGATTTGCACCAAGATGTACATGCACATGCTCCAAGTTAACGAGAAGGCCAATACCGACTTTGCATTTCCCAACTCCCATCGATAGTGGAAATAATCGATTTTTTTAATGCTTCTACGGCAGTTTTCATGTAGTTTGCGGCCATTTTCTACTGGCCAGAGTGAGAGCCTATAGCTGGCTGCCACGAATAAGCAGGAAGATTCTATTGGCCAGCGTGAGAGCCAACAGCTGACTGACACGAATGTTAACTAGCATGCTAGCATGCAAAAAAAATCGATAGCTGCATTCGTCACAAGTGGGAAAAATTTAAATCTGCATGGCACTTTACTCCAATTGGCTCATTCGCTTTCTTAAACTCAACGTTGATTCTGATTCCGCAGAACTGGGTTGGGTGTGAAAAAGTATTTGTTGTTAGCATTCTTTTTCCATTCGGTTTTTCCAGTTACGAGTTCTTTTTTAAAGCTGATCGTTTTGTGTTCATTTTGTTTAGTTCTTTTTTCGTAACAGATTTAATGTTTAGTATAGAGCTTAGAAAAAATTCGCAGTGTAAGATAGGCAAGAAGTAAGGCATGTAGCAACATCAGCACAGCAAAGGGCACTCCTTTAAAGGCAAGGAAGGACAAAAATATTTTAAGTCAAGTGATAGCGATTGCTGTATGAGTCGTACAGTTTTTGAATCAAGCACGGGCAATGCCGGGCCATGCTGCTAGTCTTGTAAATAAAGAAATTCATGCAATTGAACAATATTTTACAGAATTATTTCCCTTGACTGGTATATTGCTGCTTGCTTCGTGTTTTTTTTTTGTTGAGATACAGATTTTTGGAATTTGCTTTTCGGCATGGTACAGGACTTATTTACCAACAAGTACCTTATTTCTGCTGTTTTGTCTATTACCATATGTACCAGTGTATACTGAGACCAGTGAATTTCTTTACAGCTATTATGAATTTACTCTATGTGCAGATGCATTTTCAATAAATGCATGCTAAAATGTACTAAGATTATTCTTTTCCAAAAATTAATTAAACATTACCTCACTTCTATAACAAAAAAGAACCAGTAGCATAATTTATGCTAATATTGTATGTGTTTCTTCATGATTAGTGAGAAGGTCACATAAAGGTAAAAGTTAAATTTTTATTTTTAGTTATAGTGTTAGCATTTGTTTTTCGTAAATATTGCATGTCAAAATCTGGGTGAAACTAATGCCTGTGCGTTCCAATAGGCCGGCAAATACTGTAATTAATTTCAATACTCTCTCTCTTTCTCTCTCTCTCTCTCTCTCTCTATATATATATATATATATATAATATAAGAATATATAATATGAATATTATATATATATACATAATATAGAATATATATAATAAGAATACACACACACATATAGATATATATTTTTTATTAAAAGATATTACATTCGAAAATATGTAAACGACACATCAATGCATCCATGTTTCGATGCCTATCATAGCATTTCATCAGTTGGTGCTAAGTGGTGTTCATATATATATATATATATATATATATATATATATATATATATATATATATATATATATATTACAATATATATATATTACAATATATATATATTACAATATATATATATATTACAATATATATATATATTACAATATATATATATTACAATATATATATATTACAATATATATATATATTACAATATATATATATATTACAATATATATATATTACAATATATATATATTACAATATATATATATATTACAATATATATATATATTACAATATATATATATATTACAATATATATATATATTACAATATATATATATATTACAATATATATATATATTACAATATATATATATATTACAATATATATATATTACAATATATATATATATATTACAATATATATATATTACAATATATATATATATTACAATATATATATATATTACAAAATATATATATATATATATATATATATATATATATATATATATTACAAAATATATATATATATTACAAAATATATATATATATATATATATATATTACAAAATATATATATATATATATAATTATATATATATATATATATTACGAAATATATATATATTAAGATATATATTTATATATATTAAGTAATACATTTCTATTAAGATATATATATATATGTATATGTATTAAGAAATATGCATAATTTATTACATTGATTGCCCAACTTAGAGTTTCAAACGTCATACATTTACCTATATTTATCCATTTGGTTATATATATATACATTTACCTATATTTATCCATTTGGTTATATATATATATATATATATATATATATATATATATATATATATATATATATATATATATATATATATATATATACACGGTGGCCGTATTTACTGAGGGTTAAAAGCTTATTTGCTTTGGAGTCAAGATGCCAACCGTTTCGTTTTTGAAAATTCCAATGAACGACAGTTTTCCTGTATGTTTAAATCTGAAATAAATAGGCCCTTTGCGTATTTGAAGATTTAAAATGAACTTTAAGGCTGATTTGATGTATAAAGAGAAATATGGTACAACCCTGGAACGCGCAAAACGTAAAAATTCGCTAGGAAAGATAACTCTGATTGGCTGAATAAATGGAATTTTTCATGGAGGATCTTGGACTGCTTCGAGCCTGGTCTGTATAGCGTAGATATTTGCTGTGTATCAAGAGCAACATTGTAAACGTCACAACAGAAAAATGTATAGGGTATTGAATGAAGCGCCAAAATATACGAGAACGATCACTAGGGCTTCTTTAAAAGAAATATACTATGGAATGCACGAAAACAGATTTTTCTACTGTTGTTTTCACTAATAACTTAAGTCATTGATGGCTCAGACGGATCTCTGGGATTAATCTATCAGCAGAAAACACTCTCCTGAGTCGAAAGGCGTAAAAAGCGTATATGGAGTGATGTTTCTGGTTGGAACTTTATCTGGTAAAGTGGTGCACCCGTGGTAAAATTTATGATTGTTAGACAGCTAACACATATATTGTTCGTTTGAAGGCACACGTATAGCCATCGTTCAAGAAGAACAAAACGCTTTCATAAAGACGCTGAGGTTCATGCACGATAATTGTCTACCACATCGTCATCATCACTCCCGCTGCTGCTTCAATCGTCCGTGTGCGGTGGGGACTGACGACAGAAGAAACAGACAATCTCCTCCAGTTAAATCTGCTGGCGGTGGCTCTCAAGAGTTCCGGCATTGTAATGTCTGTCTAGACTTTCTTTAAAAGCAAATAGAGAGTGCAAATTTTCCTTATTCTGATAGTTGTACCTTGCGTTGATAGCTTGGTGGTGTTCCTCACTCTAGTCGCCCATTTGTTCCGCCCATCCTGGAGAGAGTCAATGTGACGCGCGTCCGCTTTTGATCCGGGATACGACGTATTCGGCACGTCGTTGCTTTGAGTCCTCTTCCTCATAATTCTTTCAGCGGGCTCTCAATTAACTTGTCGGCACACATCTCTTCAAGGTCTTCAGCCGAATACCACGGAATATGGTGTCGGTCGTCCATAGTCTGTACACTAGGCCGTTGAGATCTGGATAACCCACTCCGCCTTGTCGCTCTTCCGCCCAGTACTGCAGTGTAAATAGCCAGAGAATAAAATATCTAAATAAAATGTCTTTGAAAAACACTCGTTTAACAAAATCGCCAGAGCGTTCGCCCGATCTTGGAAACATATTTACATTATTCGGATTATTGTCCTCATCTTTGTCGTCATATTTATCACAACTTTTCGGCCGTTGTACGCTCCGGCCTTCTTCCCTATCTGTCTGTATTTCTGAGATGATACTGAAGGTCTGAAACGTTGTAATAAATATGGCGACAAAGATGAGGACAATTGTCCGAATAATGTAAATAGTGTACATAATACCTCATCTCAGAAATATAGACAGATACTGAAGGGTGGAAATGTTGTGATAAATATGGTGACAAAGATGAGGACAACAGTCCGAATAATGTAAATAGTGTACATAATACCTCATCTCAGAAATATAGACATATACTGAAGGGTGGAAATGTTGTGATAAATATGGTGACAAAGATGAGGACAATAGTCCGAATAATGTAAATAATGTACATAATACCTCATCTCAGAAATATAGACAGATACTGAAGGGCGGAAACGTTGTAATAAATATGGCGACAAAGCTGATGACAATAGTCCGAATAATGTAAATAGTGTACATAATACCTCATCTCAGAAATATAGACATATACCGATCTTGGAAAGTTGTGGAATCTTCTGAAGAGAACGGTTAACATTGACGGAGGGTACTCTATCATCAAATGCTGTGCAGTCAGATTCGTATAACGAAATATTACATAGCAGAAATTCAGTGAATTTTTGTACTATATTCAGAACATGAAGCATGCATTTTACAAAATGATTTGTATAAATTTGTTCTTGTTACAATGAGACTGTTTTCAATTTTGGGTCATGAGATAACGATATATAAATATTTATATATCAAGGAAAATATATGTATGATAAAGTTGAAAATGATTTCGTTTGACGTGTTTCGAGCTTTAGGCCTTCATCATACTAAATTTGTTATTTTGGTGCCACTACACATGTGCACGAACGGGGGATACTGGGAATTTTAAATGTAATTTTTATTTTATTTTATATAATCTAATCGATTTAATTTAGATTATTTTTCTTCTTTGCATCACTTTTGTTATTAAGTATCCCACATTGTGATAATAGAAGATCTGCCCAGAAAGGTGAAATGTTGTAAGAACCTAATTGCTAGATCATCCACAGCTTCTTGCATCATTTAACTTTTCTTGGCAGATCTTCTTTTCATGTTTTTTTATCACTTTTTTTATTACCCACATTGTGATAATAAAAAATCTGCCCAGAAAGGTGAAATGTTGATAGGAAGCCGGGCGCAAATTTACCGTGGATGACCTTGCGATCAAGGCACTCTCTAAAAGTTTTCGTCGTAGTGAATTGTTTTCCCCTTTGATCGGAGTAGCATTTTCATGTCAAAATTGTGGTCAGTTTAGTTTAAATTAATTTCATTTAAAAAATAAAACACGATTTCACTACTATACTGAAAATTGACTAGTTTTTTTTTTTAACCCTCGTTGGTTAAAAAAAAACAGTCAATTGTTGCAATACTATCAAAGTCAATCTTTAAAAAAAAATGAGATTCAAACTAAATGCGCCTAGAACTATTTACAATCCTATATTAATTAGGAAGAAGCTGAAGAGATACAGAATACATTATTTACATTATTCGGACTATTGTCCTCATTTGTCGCCATATTTATTACAACGTTTCGGCCCTTGTACGCTCCGGCCTTCTTCAGGTGGTTGGAATGTCGAACTGAAATCCTTTATTTCGCTCACTGGGTAGACTGTTCTAGTTCCATGTGCCATGTTTAATGGATGTCAGTTATCAGTTATCTCCCATTAAATTCCCTCTGAAAGTTCTCCACTGCCTTAACCGGGTATTGAACTCACAATCTTTGGGTCCTCTCACTGGATCTAACTAACGCCTTTATCCACTGTGCCATATGTCCTTGAGGACATAAATATGGCGACAAAGATGATATGTAATGTAAATAATGTACATAATACCTCATCTCAGATATATAGACAGATATAAAGTGCGATGGGTAAATTGTCGCCATTACATATTTTATTATCGCGCATGCGCCTTTTTTATTTTATTTTGTCGACTGCACAATATAGTAGGGTCAGTTGGGCACCATTTGTGAGAAAAAGAGCACCATGACGCAATTCATTCCGCCAGAAATTTTGAAACGGCATGCTGTACTGCTTGGCATTCGCACCGGGAGCTTTTATACAAACATCTCATATTATTTGGGTGTTAATCTGAGGACATTGCAGAGAATTCAGAAGGAGTTGGATGAGTGAAATGGTGATTACGAAGGTACGGCAGCTCGGAAAACTCTGATTGTTCTGATAAGAAAAGAACTTCCGAATTTGTTGTTGAGGGCCCCAGACTCAACACAAAGGCCTCGATCAAGTGTCTTGAGGTGGTGGTTCTGTCCAGGGTCAAGAATGTGGCTGCTGGAAGACCCTATGTTTGGCAACAGGACTCTGCACCATGACACACAACCAGGATAACCTAGTTATGTCTGTCAGACAATTTCCGTAACCACACCACTCCTTTAATCTGACCATCTAACTCCATAGACTGCAAACCTCCTTGGTTATTATGTGTGGGGTGCAGT
>OZ038505.1:66295927-66298427 GCA_964036315.1 Acanthosepion esculentum
TTCATTTGTGCAAAAAGATTGTCCAGTATTCAATTGCATATACAGGGTGACCCCCCAAAAAACGGGAATTTTTGAAGTGCGTTTTGCCAGTCATGAGCAAGTGGCAACACTGCGAGACAGTGACCTTGGGCAAGTAAACATTTCGCCATTTTAGTAACGAGAATGAAATTCACAGTATCCCAGCTGAGATGTTGCAGCAGTCAATGAGGAATCTCAACAGCAGATTTCAAGAATGCATTCGTACAGGAGGACGACATCTACAGGACGTAATTTTAAAAAAATGAAAATTCCATCATTGTTTCTTAAATGGCATGTTTTAAGGTTTCAATTACTATGAGTTAAATATTTTTCTACCATCACTCTTGGTTTTATTGGATTGTTAAAAAGTTCCGGTTTTTTGGGGTCACCTTATACACGGACCGATATTACATAACACTTCTCTACCGATTTCTTTGTTTCTAACCAAATTTTCCTTTTTCTTAATACTTTTCTTAGGTTTTGGAAGGCATCTTTATCTATCCCAATTCTCATTCATTTCACTATCCCTCTTAATTCCTTGGGAAACATAGGGCCGCAACACACACCTGTCCAACGGATGCGGTTCCGGGCGATCCTCTTCAGCTCGGCCCATGTCGTGTCGGCTGCCTTCCCGGGGGATTTTCACCAGCACGCGTCATACGCTCTACTTTAAAGGACTCTTCCTCGGTCATGTCGTTGTTTGATGATATCGTTTAGGTTTTTGTAAAAAGCTAGGTTTTAAGTGAGTAGGTTGTTAGCTTATTGGAGGACCAGATTGTGTGCTTTCATCTGGCTTCTACCCCACACACCTGTTGCGCTTGGTTGGACCTGCTAAGGTCCGAAGCTCCCGCTTACATAGCGCTCTGTGGGTGGTTGAAGCACGCGAGCCATCCGACTATGTCAAGGCGGCACACCATTAGGACGGATCCATGTGCCTTCAGATTCACATCTCCCATTTTTGTCTTCTATTAAGACACTTCACAGATATTTACATTTTTGTACTTGCTTGATTTTGGTGACATAATTCTCCTCGGAGACTATACCTTTTGCTAACAACCTTACTGTTGTGGTAAACCCTCCTACAGTAGAATGAACGCTTCCTCCTCTCGTAAATACTAACTGCGAGACTTCCTAGGGTAGAGTCGTAGGGCAGAGGAGACGCAGTGTTAACCTAACCTAGCTTTCGGACGTACACCTCTATCGGCTAATTACTAACACTCTTGCTTTGTATATAGCTGTTATTTCAATACACTTGTTCAACCTACCGTCGTCTTCCGTGTCTTTCTTTTCCGGCCCCTAAACAGGCCACAACAATTTTGTAAATCAGTTTGATTCCTTTATGAAATTGCAGGATATTATATGTTTCAATGTAATGAAAGAATTCTTCCATGTTGGTTGGGGAGTTGATTTTGTTTAGCGGCATATCAACCCCTATAGGTTATTTAATGCCGAAATCTAAATATTTTGAACAAAACTTTATGCCTTCAAGTAAATATTTTGAACGCAATTGCATGCCTTCAACTAAAATGCATTGTTGGTCATTTTCACTATAAAATGTATTGTTGGTCATTTTCACTATAAATAGGTAAAGTTTGTAATTTCCCTGTAAAAATGTATTCGGACGGACACTTCTAACTGCTTATTACTAACACTCTTGCTTTGTATATATCTGTATTTTCAATAGACTTGTTCAACCTACCGTCGTCTTCCGTGTCTTTCTTTCTGGCCCCTGAACTGGCCACATACATACATTCTGTCTTCTTACAATTGATGTTTAGTTTTTTCTTCTTGCTTTCTTTTAATACCTTCTGTAGAAGTGTCGGTCGATTCCTTTCCGTGTCTGCTATCATCTGTGTCATCTGTGTCTGTGGACGCCAATAACGACTTCTGCTAGCACTTCATTCTCTCAGGATTGTTTCCCTGTATAGGGTAAATAACTTCATTCGGAAGATATATCCTTGTCTTCCACGCCTTTCTATTTTTGTGTACTTCAGTCAGTTAAGTGCCATGCGTGATACACGCTTAGGCGATCATGTATCTTTCGATACATGACTGACGAAGCAGATTTTCTTCCAGCAGTAGGTTGCCATTTCTTTCTGCTGTAAACCAGTTGCCATCCAAGGCTATTGAACCCGGTCTGTCCCTCTATTTACCCATAGCTGGGTGGAGAAGAAGAGGATTCATACCCTTCACAAGGGACAGTCAGTCAGTTATATGCCATGCGTGATACATTCTTAGGAGATCATGTATCTTTCGATACATGGCTGACGAGGCAGATTTTTTTTTTCGCGCAGTAGTTTGCCATTTCTTTCTGCGGTACACCAGTTACCAACCAAGGCTATAGAACGCGGTCTGTCCTGCTATTTAGCCATAGCTGAGGGAGGGTTTGAGAAGAAGAGGATTCATACCTTTCCCAAGGGTATTATCACGTAAATGAATGTATTGGATTCGACTTGAATTCGAACTCGGCTCTCCGATTCCT
>OZ038505.1:66303427-66310927 GCA_964036315.1 Acanthosepion esculentum
CATAGTATCAAAGTTGGACTTCTACATAACAACACAGCAGGACGGCTACATAGCAACAAAGCGGAACATCTACTTAGTATTGAAGCTGAACTTTCTACATAGCAAGAAAAAGGAACATCTACATAGTATCAAAGTTGGACTTCTACATAACAACACAGCAGGACGGCTACATAGCAACAAAGCGGAACATCTACTTAGTATTAAAGTTGAACTCTCTACATAGCAAGAAAATGGAACATCTACATAGTATCAAAGTTGGACTTCTACATAACAACACAGCGGGACTGCTACATAGCAACAAAGCGGAACATCTACTTAGTATTGAAGCTGAACTTTCTACATAGCAAGAAAAAGGAACATCTACATAGTATCAAAGTTGGACTTCTACATAACAACACAGCAGGACGGCTACATAGCAACAAAGCGGAACATCTACTTAGTATTGAAGCTGAACTTTCTACATAGCAAGAAAAAGGAACATCTACATAGTATCAAAGTTGGACTTCTACATAACAACACAGCAGGACGGCTACATAGCAACAAAGCGGAACATCTACTTAGTATTAAAGTTGAACTCTCTACATAGCAAGAAAATGGAACATCTACATAGTATCAAAGTTGGACTTCTACATAACAACACAGCGGGACTGCTACATAGCAACAAAGCGGAACATCTACTTAGTATTGAAGCTGAACTTTCTACATAGCAAGAAAAAGGAACATCTACATAGTATCAAAGTTGGACTTCTACATAACAACACAGCAGGACGGCTACATAGCAACAAAGCGGAACATCTACTTAGTATTGAAGCTGAACTTTCTACATAGCAAGAAAAAGGAACATCTACATAGTATCAAAGTTGGACTTCTACATAACAACACAGCAGGACGGCTACATAGCAACAAAGCGGAACATCTACTTAGTATTAAAGTTGAACTCTCTACATAGCAAGAAAATGGAACATCTACATAGTATCAAAGTTGGACTTCTACATAACAACACAGCAGGACGGCTACATAGCAACAAAGCGGAACATCTACTTAGTATTAAAGTTGAACTCTCTACATAGCAAGAAAATGGAACATCTACATAGTATCAAAGTGGTACTTCTACATAACAACAAAACGGGATTTCTATATAGTAACCTGTCAGAACTACTTCATAGCAAACAAGCAGGATTACTACATAGCAACAAAGGGGGAAAACTACATCACAAAAAAGTATGGTACTGCATAGAAAAAAAAGTCACTTCTACATAGCAACAATGCCAGATTCTACAGAGAAACAATTTGTTCTACGAGAGGATTTTGGCATTCAGATATATTCTTTCACTAATAAGTTCAATTCTGAATTCAAAACAGTTTCAACATGCGGCTAGTAAATACAATCTGTAAAAATCTAGATGACCAAAGTCTGACAGCTGATCTCTTCTGTGGTCTTTCACTAACGGGGCAATACGAGAGAATGCCTTGTAACATTCATCACTACCAAACCCAAGGGCGTAAGTCTTCGCCATCACTAAGCTGACCCTGAATACTCACCAGTCGATATGAATGTTGACAAGGAGGTTCTTTTTTTGAACATCTGCTGGGACAAATGTTCACCACAGACCTAAAATAGAACTCATGTATACGATTCATTACTAAAGACGCTGGATAAAGATAATCAGAGAGTGCCTGAATACACCTTCCATATCTACTCGACCTAGATCAAAGCAGAAATGGAACGTTGCAGCAAGGCTACCCAACCTTCACTTTCCAGCCTTGACAGAATTCAAACATTATTTACGCGGATTCGCAGGCGATGTATTATTTCGACCTTTCCTCGCAGACGAAACTTTTCACGCTTATCGCTACTCTATCTCTTTGGAAAACTAGCTACATCCCGTAGTTCCAGCAGTTCAGAGAGTTACGGCTAAGACAGGTTTGTATCATCCGGATTCCCTTCACTTTTCATTGGTAAGAATGAAGTTCCACTCGGATAGCTTCATCTCAAGGACTAATACATTGTGGAACAGACACCCGTGGAGATGTTTCTCCGATCACTACGGTTTTAACCTCTTTCCGTTTAAGGTCAACCGTTATACATACTGCGTATTCTCATAATCTACGATTTGGGCCCATAAAACCTTTATAGACAGAAGCACACAAATGCATGGTTGGATTTCTTCCGAGACAATAAATTAGTCCGGTTCTCGGTTTCATTTGACTCAGCCCCGATCTGTCTTGTCTTGAAGTCAGGATAGCCACGTTCGCTTGTCCGAACTTGCTCTCATTTGTCGATGTCAATTCTTAGTTGTGAATGTTTTGCCATATTACTATTGCTTTGCCTTATTGAATTTGACTTGTATATATTATTTGCTTGTTAATTTGACTTGTATATAGTGTTTGATTGGTTTATTTTATTTTTTTGCCATATTCTTTTCTTTTTCTTGTTATTGCAAACTTCGTCAATTGTTTGTTGGATATTTCTGTCACTTATTTTGCATTTGACCAAGGCTACACACTCCACAACTCCACATTCAGTCACACTTCAATTTGAGTTGCTCTTGAAACTTGAATTTTAGATTAAAAACGCCACCTGCTACGGAAACCACGAGCATAGTAAAGATGTGGCAATATATAACCGAGGGGTCTACGGGGCTTACATACATACAGACAATATATTCCTCTTCGTTTAAATAATGACTTTTCTCCCTTCAGATTCTATCTGCTGGGTGAAACTAGTATTAATTGCTTTTTGAATAAGGATTTTTTTTATTGCTTGGACAGTCTTATGGAATGTACACTTGAAGAATACTTCAGTCTGAATCGTTGTGGAAGCACCAAAAATAAACAGGTCAATAATTCAAAGAATGATTCCGAATCTTTGCAAAAAATATTGAAGAATTATGTATACATAGGTTTTCAAACCCAAACATCGTACTCCCTCACTCGTTGAGAATTTACGCTGCATACTTTCAAATGTTGATTCCCGGAACTTCAAGAGGCAGAATTCTGATCATTCACCAATGTCAAAGAACAATTTCTTTTTAAAATGATTTTCTTTTCTTTTTTTGTTGATTATTTTTTATTTTTGCTTTTTAGTTAATGTAGTGACTTATTAATGTCTCGTCTAATCAAGGGTTGTCCAAGAGAGCTCTGAAAAATTCTCAACGAGGTAAAGAATGGATTAAAACAAAAATCTTTTTGTTGGTTGTCGATTGACAAAGCTTTACAAAGTATATAGAGCCGATTACCCTTCGGCGCACACTCAGATACACACCCAGACTGGAAAGAGTAGTAATAGTAGGTAACTTCAAAGATTCGCTAAAAATGAGCCTACCATGATAAAAAAAATACCCAAAACTTAATAAAATGAAAGTTTTATCGTCAAAATATTTGTTATTGTTACGAGGAAAGACTAAAGAGTTCTTTGATTATTAAATGTATTTTTAATCCTTTCTAGAACCTTCGAAATTTTGTTTAAATTTTTTTTTGTCGTCAACATGTGGCCATAAAATTGTATGGGAAACTTGAGCGCTATTTTGCGGGTAAAAACACATTGACTTGGAAAATCTTGCGAAAATCAGATAATTGTCGAATTTATGAAACTTTCAGGACTTACAAATGAATGAAATTATTTTTTCAAACGTTTCTATTTTAGAATTTTTTTTTACCCTTGTTACTCCCCCACTTTTTTGAAATATCGAGACGTTCTTTTTTGTGGCGCTTAATTTTAGATTAAATATAAACTCAAGCACTAGGAGAATTTAAATCATCAAATTCTTTCGATCTATCATGACCCCAGGTACAGAAAATCAGCTCTGAATCGTAAAGCAAAAAATGCAATGAAACTAGGACATTATTTAATAAGAAATGCTTTTGAATGTTTTTATGAATATCGTATATTATAGCCACTATTGTCGGAAGAAAAGATTTTTTTTATGTATAATGACTTTTTACAAGAATTGGTTTCAATTTAAAAAAAAAAAATAATTAGAATAATTTAAAAACGTTTAAATCTTCTAACTTTTTGTATTAATTTGTAGCGGTCAAGTGATATTTTCATGAGATGCAATCGTCAGGCAACTGACGATTGCATCTCGCATGAAACAGACTGTCGCCTCTAAGTGTTGACTTCTATGTTCACTTTTATATTTACACACGCTCTATCTCTAATATTGAGCACTTTATCCCATAAATACAGCACACTTTAAGACTATATTTCTTCATATATATATATATATATATATATATATATATATGTGTGTGTGTGTGTTTGTGGGGGCGTTTGTAACATACATTTCTTGGCTAACCTATATTCTTTGCAAACTTTCCCTAATAAAATGTTTACTTGATTGTTCAGAATAACACGATGCAACGGCGCTGGAAAAACTTTATATCACAAACCGTGTGTACTTTTAGAATTTATATCTATTTATCTGTGCGTCTCGGCCTGTTCATATCACTCAATTCATTGTCTTTTTCTTCCTACCTTCCTTTCTTCCATTCCTTGCATCAAACAAACAGTTGAATCCTGTTCATGTATATATTTATCGCCGTGTGTTAATGTCAATTTACCTATATGTGTCCGTGTGTCTCTCAATCTGTTATCTGTTTCTGTTGATATCAATTAAAGGTGTATTAATATATATCTCAATTCGTTCATGATCTATCTATCTATCTATCTATCTCAGTCCATTCATATCTATCTATCTATCTATCTATCTATCTATCTATCTATCTATCTATCTATCTATCTATCTATCTATCTATCTCAGTCCATTCATATCTATCTATCTATCTATCTATCTATCTATCTATCTATCTATCTATCTATCTATCTATCTCAGTCCATTCATATCTATCTATCTCAGTCCATTCATATCTATCTATCTATCTCAGTCCATTCATATCTATCTATCTATCTATCTATCTATCTATTTCAGTCCATTCATATCTATCTATCTATCTATCTATCTATCTCAGTCTATTCCTATCTATCTATCTATCTATCTATCTCAGTCTATTCCTATCTATCTATCTATCTATCTATCTATCTATCTATCTATCTATCTCAGTCTATTCCTATCTATCTATCTATCTATCTATCTATCTATCTATCTATCTATCTATCTATCTATCTATCTATCTCAGTCCATTCATATCTATCTATCTCAGTCCATTCATATCTATCTATCTATCTCAGTCCATTCATATCTATCTATCTATCTATCTATCTATCTATTTCAGTCCATTCATATCTATCTATCTATCTATCTATCTATCTCAGTCTATTCCTATCTATCTATCTATCTATCTATCTCAGTCTATTCCTATCTATCTATCTATCTATCTATCTATCTATCTATCTATCTCAGTCTATTCCTATCTATCTATCTATCTATCTATCTATCTATCTATCTATCTATCTATCTATCTATCTACCTCAGTCTATTCCTATCTATCTATCTATCTATCTATCTACCTCAGTCTATTCCTATCTATCTATCTATCGATCTATCTCAGTCTATTCCTATCTATCTATCTATCTATCTATCTATCTATCTATCTATCTCAGTCTATTCCTATCTATCTATCTATCTACCTCAGTCTATTCCTATCTATCTATCTATCTATCTATCTATCTATCTATCTCAGTCTATTCCTATCTATCTATCTATCTATCTCAGTCTATTCCTATCTATCTATCTATCTATCTCAGTCTATTCCTATCTATCTATCTATCTATCTATCTATCTATCTATCTATCTATCTATCTATTTCAGTCTATTCCTATCTATCTATCTATTTCAGTCTATTCCTATCTATCTATCTATCGATCTATCTCAGTCTATTCCTATCTATCTATCTATCTATCTATCTCAGTCTATTCCTATCTATCTACCTCAGTCTATTCCTATCTATCTATCTATCTATCTATCTATCTATCTATCTATCTATCTATCTATCTCAGTCTATTCCTATCTATCTATCTATCTATCTATCTCAGTCTATTCCTATCTATCTATCTATCTATCTATCTCAGTCTATTCCTATCTATCTATCTATCTATCTATCTATCTATCTATCTATCTATCTCAGTCTATTCCTATCTATCTATCTATCTATCTATCTATCTATCTATCTATCTATCTATCTATCTATCTCAGTCTAATCATATCTATCTATCTATCTATTTATCTATCTATCATAAGACACAAGAGATTACTGGTGATGGAGGAATGAGGAAGAACGGAAAGGAAAAAGTCATCAGGAGGACAGTAGATTGCGATTGTCACTGCATTTAATTTTTTTACGGTCAAAATGTACTGAAAATCATGGAGCCGGAAGGGAGTTCTACATGCGAGGAGTGCGAGAAAAAGGAACTGCTAGCAGAGAAATTAAATTTAAACCTAGCCAACTGAACTGCAAATTGATGAGATCTAGTACTGTGCTTAAATTCATGAAATCTACATACCAAAAAGAAAGCTCCTAAAAAAAAAAAAATACCATGAAAGTATTTATAGAAAAGGCAGAGGGATGCAACGGCGGTGAGAAAGAAACTGAAGTCGAGTGGTCAGATCAGGATCAATAATATTGCTGATTCGTCTTTGGATTTTATTAAGGATCTCTAGATATAGTGATTTTTCAAGCGTAGAATGTGGCACAAGGCTGAAAGTAGAGTACACCCAGTGAGGATCGAACTCTCAATCGTAATTGTTCTAGCGAGAAAAGCTCGCTAACCATTACATCACCTCGAGGTGCCCAAGGATCTCTAGATATATAGCAGGATCATCGGACCATATGTGGCAGTAATATTCAAATCATAGGCGTGTGGTAGATTTATAAATATGTAAGATAGATTCTGGAGATAAAAATTGTCTACCACGACACAGTAAACCAACTATCCTTGCAGCAGACCTAGTCGTTTATTGAATATAATATTTTCACCTCGTGTCAGTAGAAAATATTAGCCCGAGAAGGCGCAACGAGTCGCTGTCTTGGAGGTTAGCATCAACCATGCTGACGAAAGGCAGAAAGGAGACTCTCCGACCACTGATAGAAGGCAATTTCGTTTTGAAGGAATTAAAAAAAAATGCCTTTGCCCCGGTTAATAGCAGGTTGTCGGTTATCTTTGAGATCAACGGCCAGTTTGATCATATCTCGTTTTGTATTCTTGTTTTGACCAGTTCTCGTTGAAATTAGCTCACATTTTGGAAGCGTGTGTAGGAAGAACTCGGACATCAATGATTAATGTTTTATGTTCTTTATCTTTTCAGGTATAAAAATTCCATTTACTGGAAAAGAAATATAGTTTTGTGTGTTAGTGTATGCTTGAACACAGTCAAATAAGACTGTGCAGTGTGCTTATGTGAACGAATTCGCTAAAAAATGCATGTTGCACAGTCCATAAGTCCATAAGAAGAGCAATTCGGGAAACCTAGATTCCGACAGTTTGCCGTGTCACAAAGAAACGCTTGGGAATGACACTCTACAAGCCACAGCTCATTTAGC
>OZ038505.1:66320927-66330927 GCA_964036315.1 Acanthosepion esculentum
TTTTACTGACTTCGATATGAACACAGACACACAGACACACATACACACTCACACACATACATACACATATATCAGATCGGTTCATGGTGAATATCTACATGCGAAGTGTTCCCATATCATCCAACAACATGGTGAGGCGATAGGAGCAAGGTCCCGGGGTGGCAGGTTTTCTTTATCCTCGGCATATTACTCGTTTTAATGTGCAAGGTTGACGTTCCTACGAAGCAGCAGATCTACGGACATATCACGTTGAAACACCGTTTCTCGTTAAGCAACGTCGAGCCTGGTCAGTATCTAGATAGGTAAGCACTTGGGAATGCCAGGTGCTGTAAGCTTGGATGTGCAGGTGGTGTAATAGATAATGCACAGGATTTGGGAATTCGGAGGGCCGAGTTCCAATTCCAGTGGGGTTCGTTATATTCACTTACGCGCGTGTACCTTTGGAAAAGGTGTGAATTCCACACTTCTCCCCCACGTATGGGTTAATTAGTAAGACTAGTATCAGTAAATCGTTATTATCTCCTAAAGCATGCTTACGAGCTACAAATATTATCTGAGAGAACTGCAAACAGTAGATAAAGCGTAAAAACAAACCAAACTAACAAAGTTTCCGACATTAATCTTAATCTAGGTGGAATGAGTCTCAGGACAAAAGCCAGTACTGTGGATTAGTCATACTATTTTAAGAATCTGTACTTCCTAGATTATCCGTTCGGATAATTCAATTTTACAATGGTGTTGCTCCGGTACAAGCCCGGGAGTCACTCAAGGTATAGTGTTTATATTAGGTGCCACAGATTAGGCGAATATGTGGGGAAGATAACAGTTAATCCGACACTTGATCAGGCTCAGATTGAAGTGATCGGGAAAACACGCTCATGGGAGTCGATTCCACAGAGCAACGGTTTGGGTTGAAAGCTCGTGGGTTGGATAACGCTTAGGATGTGACTGATTCCATCTTAGAAGGACCAGTGATTGAGAACAAATTCTCCAGTATTGTCTAAATTCTTCAAACTTTTCTAACCTTTTTCTTTTCAAAATATTGCTGTGTATTCCGTCATGTCATATTATAGTTCTCGGATTTTGCAAATCCCGCGCGTTTAATAAATCCCACCGTAGAGATCTTGAGTTATATGCTTTCCGATTATAAAAGAATTTTCGAGCAGAATGCTCGAACTGAGTAATGTGACTCTCAAAATATTAATGGTTTTCTTACCCATTCCAAATAAAACTTCGGAAAATATGCTATTTTATACTGTTGTTCACCCAATACAAAGCCAAAGAGCCGTTCAAACTAGAGGATTATTAAATGATGTTGAAAGGGCATAAAGAGAGCAAGTAATAAGTGTATATTACCAGGATATGTAAGATGGATAACGGTTGATTAACAAGTATCATAATTATTACTATCGAAGACGGCACAAAAAGAAATCATTGTCTCTTTCTTTCTATCCATCTAATTCTGAAGTCTATCGAAATCTATTTATCACTCTCCATCTGTTTTCCACCCACTCTCTCTCTCTCTCTCTCTCTCTATCTATCTATCTATCTATTTTCTCTTTTCATATAGTCTATCCAAATCTATTTAACTCTCTCAATCTCTCTCTCTCTCTCTCTCTCTCTCTATATATATATATATATATATATATATATATATATAAATATATCACTTTTATCTCTCATCTATCTATCTATCTATCTATCTATTGAATCTCTCTTTTCAGAGAGTCTATCGAAATCTAACTCTCTCAATCTATTTCTCGCTCTCTCTCTCTTTCTTTCTTTCTTTCTCTCTCTCTCTCTCTATATATATATATATATCACTTTTCATCTCTCATCTATCTATCTATTTATCTATCTAATTTTTCTTTTCATAGAGCCTGTCGAAATCTACCTCTCTCAATCTCTCTCTCTCTCTCTCTCTTTATATATATATATATATATATATATATATATGTTTATCTGTCTGATTATACTGTTAGGTTATTTTGAGTACATTACATACTAGTGAGCAAACCAAAATGAGCTGACTCATTTTATAGTACACCCATAGAAGACTAGAAATATTCGACCCGATGTGTATAAAGGCGGCCATTTTGTTTTCTTTTTCGGAATATCTACTGCTAACCTGTCAGCTGAGGAAGCCTGTAGAACTACGTTTTCCTATTCTTTCCAAATACCCACTGACGAATCGACCGACCCCAAAAATGGATGGCTCTGTAGCGATGGACCGATGCCGTAAACGCTTTCGAAAACTATCAAAGCTAGAAAGTGGTGACTGGGCAGCTACAGCATATGTCAGCAGCAATGCTCCATTTCTGGTGATTGTGGCTTTTGAGTTACAGGATGGCTGATGGAGGCAGACACTGTCTGAAGAGCACAAGGAACCAAACAATTTTCCCGCATCGTCTATACTACTCGAGCTCAAGTTAAAGAGCTTCATTGAAAGTGAAACCGTTCATCATAACTGGAAGGAACTCACGGTCTAGCTCAGTGTTGAGAAAACGTTACTAAGTTGGCTTTGGAAATATTGATCGTTACAAGCCAGTTATTCCCCAATAATGGTACGAACAAGGTGAGTGGATAAATCAGCTGGCTCCGAGTACATGAAGCTCACGACCTAATCCACCCACAGAGGTGTACAGTAATGTTTTTCTGACTAGATAGATGCGCAAGTGTTTCGACGAGGTGGTCCTGGGTTTAATGACAACCAGAACTGCACATGAATACATTTATGCCTTTGGGACTAGAGAAGCCATCGATTCATTTGAAAGAACATTCCGACAATATGCTTGACTTTGTGAGTGTGCGGGTAATGAAAAATCGGCGAGCTGAGTTCGAATTCCGGTCAAGTTCATTAATTTACACTTTCCCACAGATACCCTATATATTCAAAACTATTATGTTTTTTTAAAAATCATATTCATGTAAAGCAGTAACGCCACTAAGTCACAAGCTGTTAGTGAGTGTGAAGGTAAAAGAAAAAAAAAGAAACATTATTAAGGAGCGAGAACAATAGAAGAGTAATCAGGAGTACAGTAGTTAACGCTTGAAATTACATTTAAAATTTTGAAGATCAAAGTTGGTTGTGAAGTATGCAGCCAGTAGAGAGTTACACAAACGATGCTGTGAGAAAAGAACATTTTAGCATAGAACTTACGGTTACATCTCGCCAATTCATCTGAATTGATGAAACCTTGCAGTCAATCTAGTACTAAGCTTAAATTCATAAAGTCTAGGTACCACAGCGAAGAGCTCATAGGGGCTTCTTGAGGCCTGTTAGTTGGTGTGACCTCTCAAATTTATATTTAACGCGAAATGCCACAAAATATGAAACAATAAGAAAGAACACAAAACGGTTTTTATAACAAACAAAGAATATTCATGTTTATGTATGTCAATGATTTACAAGCATAAAGAAATAGAAAAACTGTTAAAAACAAGTTAAATTTCTTTAGGGTGGCAACGATGTGTATGGTTGACTTTTCTATTGTCTCACTGAGAAAGAGTTGAAAGAATTCTCTAAATCTGAGAATATGTTGATGCTTGTAATGTTCTGTAATGTCTGTAATTAAGTTTCGGACGTACGTGTATGTGTGCGTGTGTGAATATGTTTTCATAGCGTCCGCTCGAACTGGGGTCGGAACGCGATTTCTTAAACAGCTACATTTTCTTAAGCGAGTGAAATCAAAATGAGAAAAGAAGAGAAAAAAGTAACTTGTGTTTATAATCAACGTTGCCACGTGATAGAATCACGAAAGAAGCGCGAAATTTTGACTTGGATAGATTGCAACGCCAACTTGTGTGTTTATTGACCAAGCAGAAGTTGAGGTTTTCTAAAACTATGTAAGAAGCTGGATAAGCTCTGTGATCCGCTTTTTGCACAGATTTGCACAAAAATCGATATTGATTAAAAAAATGTTAGCGGCTCTATAGCCGCAGCTGTTAATCAGTCTACGTCGTAGACTCTACGAGAAGGACATCTCTGAATTCAAAACTTAGCTGCCTGGAGGTATAAAAGGATAGTTGTACTTGGCGTACATATATTATATCTGTTAAATAAATACACTGTAGATTTCCACCGGAGTTTGATTATGCCGAAAGCTGTTGACAGTTATTGTGGCATAGGAAGGTGTCATGTCAGGGTGTCACTCTTGACATGGACAGAATGTGCCTCAGAGCATAATCTCTGCGCAGAATTTTATAATTAAGGTTTATCTTTATTTTTCGCTATTCTTGACTGTTATGGGCATTAATTCTGTCTGTATTATTGAACACCATCGAACAGCCCGATGCAACCAGGTTTGCCAGAATCAATCCCCTTTGAGCCGCGAAGTGGGCTCTTCTGCCCAACTTTGTGGGTTTCTGAGAGTTGTCAACCAAAATCAAATTTACACGAATGGCCTTGTCATACTCTCTTTGATTAACACAATCTCCACTACCACCACCATTGGGGTGGGAGGAGAAAGGGAATAGGGAGAGAGGAGAGCGATCTTGATTCTTGGGTGAGAATAAATTTAAAATTAGATGGAGACAACACAAAAGCTCCTTCAACAACATCCAAAATAGAAATCAGACATCTCTATCCCAATACTACTGGCATTTAAAAGAAACGAACAAAACACCGAAAGTAAAATGGAAAATAATAAATAGAACAAGAACTTGTAAAACCCGGGACGACCCATTCCCTTTATGCCTACATGAAAAACTGCACATCATTAAGTTTCTAAATAGTGAAAATTTATTAAACCACAGACATGAGTTAACGGTTTTCTGCCGACATCAACAGATTTTCGCATTAAATAATTAATAAATAGATATAAACAAATAAAGTCCACAGTTTAAAAGCCTTAAAAGCTCAGCCCAATAATTAATGAGAAAAACCCCTTGTTGAAGTAGATAAAAAGCCATTTGTATAAACAAATAAATAAACAAATTAGATAGATAATAATGAAACAAAACCTTCTCGATACTGCGGCAAAGCCATAAAAAATTGCCGTTTGACCAGCTTAACCTACTATTACTCTTGAAATAGACCCCCCATTGTAACTTGACATACATTTTTCGAAGGGGACTGGTCTGTAGATAAAAATTAATTTTAGCTCTTTGACCACCTAACCAAAATGGCCGACACTAGCCGTTTCCATAGCAACTAATGTTCCAAGAGACCGCACTTATAAACAGGCGCTAACCAAAAGATTGCTTATTCCCAAATTCTCGCTTGACGAGGAAGCGGGTCCAGGCACTTTAACACAACATAATTTCAAAAATTATATTAGGGGTCTCGGTTCTCGCTTTTGAAACATGAGAACTCTTATGTAGCGAAGGAATCATATTTTTAAAACAAAAAATATTATAATATAAGCTCTACTTCTGTATGGAGCACTGTCTTTTTGAAAATAAATGCAAAAATACTAAGGAACACCGGATTATTTACCTAACGTGTTCTTTCCTATTTTTCTGCATACCTGCATATATATATATATATATATATATATATATATATATATATATATATATATAGATATAGATATATAGATATAGATATATATAGAGAGAGATTGATAGGTAGATTATAAATAGGTTGTAAATGATTTTCTTTTCTTAAAATAACGATAACAAAAACCTATTAAAGTCACAGGGGTAATGTATTGTGGCTCTAATAAAGTTGGCGAGACTGATAGAGTCTCTGCCTCTTCAAGTTGGTTTTGAATTTAAAGATTTCTTTCTCCTAGACCAGCTGTTACACATAGACAACATTATTATTATTTACTGATAATTCGCCC
Source organism: Acanthosepion esculentum (assembly GCA_964036315.1). Classification (NCBI taxonomy): domain Eukaryota; kingdom Metazoa; phylum Mollusca; class Cephalopoda; order Sepiida; family Sepiidae; genus Acanthosepion; species Acanthosepion esculentum. Next base: position 66,326,714 of record OZ038505.1, read on the forward strand.
AATACAAGGTCCGAGAGCCACTCAAGGTAGAGGGTTACTGTAGTTCACGAAGTGAAAATCGCCATGTACATAAAAGCAGTCTCTTCGCAAAATCTCATTCTAAATACATTTATTTGGGGCCCAATGCCGAACGTGACGCGGGGAAAGGCTAGTCAACATGTCTATCCTACTCCTAACTAGTTCGACCTACGAATCATTCCCTCGAGCGATTAGCGCAGTCAGCGCAAGAACTCATCCTTCTCCATCCAATCCCAATATATGACATAATACCACGTTTTCACAGGGGGCCAAATAAAACACCCATACTGATAAAACAAATTTCTGAATATGTACAGCCTCAAAATCTTACTTGGCAGGAAAAGCCAGTTGCTTTTATAGCAGTTTGTTGAACCCTTTACCGTTTGCCATGCGTGGGGCATGGAAATTGGTTAACATATTTTTCTACTCAATCCACTGAACTACGATTAGTTAACAGAACTAAAACTCGAAAACGTTTCGGCCTTTGGGGTAATCGCCATTTTTTTCTGTATAGTTACTGAGTGTAAATGCACGGGTGTGGAGGGGGGGGGTAATACGAGTGTATTATAAGGATGTGTAGGATAGATATCGGTTGACCCGAGACTTAAATGGATCAAGATTGTTGTTGTCAGGGGAGCATTCTCTCGGGAGTAGCAGATATCGGGAAGAAGCTGTGTGAGCGGAACTTGTTTTTATCAAAGAAACATGAAGTGAATGGGGATGGTTTGCCATGGCGAACCTAGCATGTCAGCTCCTAGCTGTGAAGGTCCGAGCTGGTGGCACTAAGTAATGTGACTCATTCGAACATCTGCCATAGCAATAACGATAAAGAAATGAGTGACTGGAGATGGTTTGTCTGTGTGAAAAATTATGATCACCATGAAACCTTAAAGCTGTCTATTTCTTAATCATAATTAATATATATATATATATATATATATATATATATATATATATATTTGTGTGTGTGTGTGTGTGTGTGTGTGTGTGTGTGTGTGTGTGTGTGTGTGTGTGTGTGTGTGTGTAAAAAGAAGAGAAAAACCGCAAAAGTTTTTGGTTATAATGTGGATTTTTCAAAATATATATTATAATTTATTTTCGATATTTTTGTTTGAAGGCTTTTCGGTGTTCTTCAGGCAAAACGTGGGTATTTCCACATATTCTTAAAGGTAGGTTTTTCCATGAGATCGCTTAAAAAACCATAGCATGACGAAAAAGACGCCAAACTTGACGAAAACAAAAACTTTATCGTCTAAATGTTTGTTATTCTTATAGGAAAGATCAAACTATTTGGGGATTTTGTTTGCTTTGTTTTACAGCATATCAATCACAATGGGTTATTTAATGCCGACAAGATTTTTATTGCTGATAATATTTTTGGTTTGGTTCGTTTTGTTTTACGGCATATCAACCTCAATGGGTTATTTAATGCCGACAAGATTTTTATTGCTGATAATATTTTTGGTTTGGTTCGTTTTGTTTTACGGCATATCAACCTCAATGGGTTATTTAATGCCGACAAGATTTTTATTTCTGCTAATATTTTTGGTTTGGTTTGTTTTGTTTTACGGCATATAAACCTCAATGGTTTATTTATTGCCGACAAAATTTTTATTGCTGTTAATATTTTTGGTTTGGTTTGTTTTGTTTTACGTCATATCAACCTCAATGGGTTATTTAATGCCGACAAGTTTTTTTTATTCATGCTAATATTTTTGGTTTGGTTTGTTTTGTTTTACGGCATATAAAACTCTATCGGTTATTTAATCCCGACAAGATTTTTTATTGCTGGTAATATTTTTGGTTTGGTTTGATTTGTTTTACCACATATCAACCTCATTGGGTTATTTAATGCCGACAAAATTTTTATTGCTGATAATATATTCTTTGTCGCCGGGAACAGAGCTCACTGTAAATGGCTTGCCAGACGGAACATTCGGTAATATTGATGGAATAGTCCATACCTACTTTTTACCCCTCCGGGATAATGTACTTTACACCAATAATCACCTATTAACCAATCAGCATCTCAGTTTCAGCAAACTAGACTTTTCATTGGCTCAGACCTCTAAAACTGTAGCAAGTTTAAGCGAAAATAACTTTTCGCTAATAACGTTTTTGAGCCGATTTGTAAACCGAAAACTCAATAAATAGAAACGTCCGAATCGATTCGAACCAGTCAGAAATTCCCCCTGGAGAGATGCCAAACTAATCCACGCTAGTCAAAACTTTGACCAACTACACTTTTCCCGCGCAAACTTCTCTGACTCAACAAACAGCATTTCGCTCTCCCAGGAACAATTGCTTACAATACTAAAGAAAGTGAAATAACACACTACCAAATAAGTATTCGTAAACATTCAATCAAACACCAAAACAACTAAAGGTACACAACTCTTACCAACTTAGGACATTAATTTAAACAAGTATACGCATACACACTATTGACTGAACTCTCACAAAAGACATTTTTGTATACGACCAAACACGGTTTAATTTCACACACAAACCTTAGTAACAGTTTCACACACACTGAAACTTGACATAAATTATGAATACACTACATAATTCAATTCAACCATTCACACTTTTCCAACAATATCTGACTTAATTGTTCATGTTAATTTTTATATAAATCAATGTTATTGTTAAACTTTTAATTATGTTGTTTTCACTTTGATTTCTCTTGAATGATCTGCCTTCAATATTCCTGTTTCTTAATTTGTTGTGGATGAATGTCCAAGAACACCAGCATCACTAACCCTTCTGATAACCTAACCTTCTGATATCTTAAAAGACATTCGCCAGTCTGCAACACTATAATCATCAAAACCTGACATCGTCTCCGTTAACTCTGACTTGAGAGGTTCAACAATGTACTCGCCCAATAGCAGTCACCGAGGCGGAATTACGAGTCACTATTCCGTGTCGCTATTGACTGCGTAGGTCGGCCTTGTGTAAGGAGGTGTGGCAGATTCAAATCCGATAAAAAAAAAAGAGTAACGTTCGTTCATTGTATAAGAGATTTTTAAACGTAAACTTCACGGCCTGGTCCCGATTTGAAAAAAACAAGCTTTTCGAAATTTCTTTTGTTCGACATTTCTGTGCCTTGTTATTCTTTGTGATTCGAGGATTGTCCGTAAAGGAGTGAAAACGACGACGGGTAATCGCCACGAAGAACAGCTGGAATGTTGCTTTTCATTTCTTTGTTTCTTTCTTTCTTTCATTCTTCTTTCTTATTTATTTTCATTCAGATTGTCAGATTTTCTTTTTCTTCATTCTATCTTTATTTTCTATCTCGTTTCCTTTCCTTCCTGCCTTTTATATATATATAAAATATATATATATATATATATTATTATTATTATTATTATTATTAATTCGAAAATTATAACATAAATATGTTTGTGTGTTTGTTTGTTTCTTCTTCTTTCTTATTCATTTTCTTTCATATTTTTCATATTTTCATATTTTCTTTTTTCTTTCTATCTTTCTTTGTATTTTCCATCGTTTCCTTTTCCTTTCCTCCTTGCTTTATATATATATATATATATATATATACATATATATATATATATATTATTAATTCGAAAATTATAACATAATTATGTTTGTTTCTTCTTTCTTATTTATTTCTTTAGTATTTTCTTTTTTCTTTTTCTTTCTTTCTATTTTCCATCGTTTCCTTTTCCTTTCCTTTTCTCTCTCTGTCTCTCTCTCTCTATCTCTCTCTCTCGCTCTCTCTCTCTATATATATATATAATTATTAATTCGAAAATTATAACATAAATATGTTATAAAATCATACTTATGATATAATTTTCGAATAAATAATTATATTTGCTCTACTCTGTATTGAGCACTCTTTAAAGAATAGTAATTTTTGGTTATTGGAATTTATTCCCTATACACCAATCCTATACTTACATACACACACACACACACACACACACACACATATATATATATATATATATATATATATATATGTATGTATAAATATAAAAGTGAACATTGAAGTCAACACTAAGCCTCTAAGTGTTGACTTCAATGTTCACTTTTATATTTACACACGCTGTATCTCTGATATTGATAACTTTTTCCCATAAGTATAGCACACCTTAAGACTATATTTCTTCATATATATATATATATATATATATATATATATATATATATATATATATATATTCCTT
>OZ038505.1:66338427-66380927 GCA_964036315.1 Acanthosepion esculentum
TTTGAAATCCTGTTGAAACGTAACTGAAGCGACATAATAAAGGGGCAAAACTTTTAGATCATAATAATGGCAATTTCAGTCCACCGTACATGAAAATAATGAACGTATTAAGTAAAAAAATACAAAATAAAAAAATATTTTAAAAATAAAATAGCACAACTAAGTTGATTAATCTTTTCAATTTTGGATTTGTAAATTTTGTTTCCACATAATTACTATATCACATCCGGGAAATAGCCTAATACAGAGTTTTACACGATTTTAAACTATTATAAATTATTATAATTAAAATTTTAAAAAATGAAAATTCTTTTGTAAAACTTCATTATTCATCAGAAAAATTTTAATTCTTCAGACAATAATGTCTTTAATATTACTTATTGACAAAAGCAATTAAAAGCTTTTCTAATTAAATAATGTCATAGTTTTATTGGATTAATTATTTTTCAATTCAGAGCAGATATTCAGTTATATAGCTCAAATTTTTTAAAAGAGTAGGTGATTTACCATCTCCAAAGACTCCTACTTTTAACAAAAAAAAAAAATCAGGAAATAGAAAGGTTTTGTGCGAAATTTCATGAAATTAAGTTGGGGAGGGTAACATTTAAAAAATATATTTTCACCAAAATTTCTAAAAAAAATTTCAAAAACAATTTCATTCATTTGTGAATAAGTCCTGAAAATTTAATTAAAATCGGACAATTATTTGATTTTTACAAGAATTTCCAAATCAATCTGTTTTCAACGGAAAAAAGCGCAAAAAAAAAACAAATGTTATTTTCATGTCACCGCGATGACGTAAACAAAAGAAGACTTTAACCAAAATTTCGAACGTGTTAGAAAGAATTAAAAAAATTCAAAAAATAATTCAAAAATTACTTTGGTCTTTCATCTTAATAATAACATTAACATTTTGACGATAAAACTTTATTTTCGTTAAGTTGCTGGCATTTTTCATTACACTATCTGTTTTCCCGCGAAGAAACGGTAGTACCTAATATATATATATATATATATATATATATATATATATATATATATATTAAAATAATAAGAAAGAACAGTAAGATTTACAAACCGGTGTCCTTTGTAATTATTTTATTAAAATAAACTGTGCTCGATGCATAAACCATAGAGCTTAATATTATAATCATTTACTATTTTAAAAATATGGTCCCTTCGCTACACAGGAATTACCATGTTTCAAAAGAGAAAGTAAAATTTTAAATTTAATTATAAAATTAAATTTAAAATCCATACTTCTATTCCATTATCAAGCGATTTTTGGAAATTGAAATTTTAGCGTTTTTAAATATTCAAATTGCCTGTGCTTATAAGTGAGGTTATAGCAAAAATCCCTTGATAAAGGAATGGAAGTATGGATTTTAAATTTAATTTTATAATTAAATTTAAAATTTTAGTTTCTCTTTTGAAACATGGTAATTCCTGTGTAGCGATGAGACCATATTTTTGAAATAATAAATAATTATAAATAATTATATATATATATATATATATATATATATATATATATATATATATATATATTAATTCATGTTTCATTAAATAATATAAAAAAGTTCTGTCTATTTATTTTAAGTAAGTTCCTTTCATATTGTCTGATAAGCTTAATCATATTATCGTTGAAAGACGAAAGGAAAACACCATATTGATATATCTTTAAATCCATTCTAAGCTTTCGGGTTACATAAGCCATTATCAAAGATGACAGTTTCAATAAGTCAAACAACACACAGACGAAACCACAATGATAGTCCGCCTTTGCTGCATGAAAAATTTCAAATTAACGACAAACTCGTATATACGAGACGCGGAAGCGAAAATCGCGTCGCAGCTAGTGACGTCACACATGACCACGCGAAAGTTAAAAACCAGAAGTATTTAAAGATGTGTCAATATGGTGTTTTCCTTTCGTCTTTCAACGATAATGTGATTAAGCTTATCAGACAATATGAAAGGAACTTACTCAAAATAAATAGACAAAACTTGTCTATATTATTTAATGAAACATGCATTAATGAAAAATTGCTGCATATATATATATATATATATATATATATATATATATATATATATTTAGGATTGGACATAGTCCGACAATTTATTTAAAGACATTTATATATATTATGTTTAACGTTAAACATAATATATATAAATGTCTTTAAATATATATATATATATATATATATATATATATATATATATATATATATATTTATTAGAAGGATATGGAATTAAAAAGAAAATGAGAAATATGACAATGTGGAAAAGCTGTCGACGCCTTTTGCCTTCGTCAGAAAACCTAAATACGCAACCGACGGGTCGAATAGATGGAAAAATGCATAAGGAAAAATACCGCATGACATACTTGGCGGCCTTAAGCAATTGGATGACAGAACTTGGTCTGGGGGAGGAAGGAGAGGGAAGGAACTTGTTTAGAACTGCAAGGGATTGGGAGAAGTGGTGAGCCATTATCGCCTACGTCCTGAAAGGACACGGCACATAGAAGGAAGATACACGATGGCGAAATGCTTTTGAAAAGCTTTTCCATATACTCTTAGCTTATTAGCTCGACAAATATCGCCCTAACCTAGATGAACACATATGCACACACTTGTTTTTGTATGTGTTTTACAAACTGACTACTAACGTTTGTCAAGATTACAAATGGCTATAACAGCTATATTTTTTAAAAAATTTTTACAGCTGCCGAGTCAGGTAAATATATGAGAAAATGGTGTCTGATTAAGTGTTAAGTCTCTCACTCTTTTCTCCATCAACCAGCATGACGTTTATACATATGATAAGAATTATATCCCAAATTTCCTTCACGAGTGACTTCCCGCCACAGGTAATCAAACTTAAGCATACAAATTAAATGTTGCCACATTTCAACGCTAGCCTGAAGGAATTTCTCCTTTTACAATTAGAGCATGAACAGAACATTTCTTCTTCTTCCTCTTCTTCTTCTCCTTCTTCTTCTTCTTCTTCTTCTTCTTCTTCTTCTTCTTCTTCTTCTTCTTCTTCTTCTTCCTCTTCTTCTTCTTCTTCTTCTTCTTCTTCTTCTTCTTCTTCTTCTTCTTCTTCTTCTTCTTCTTTAATTACCAATAAGAAATATGTACACGTTTGGCTGAATAAATGCCATGTTAAATTTTATTAATCACTGTCGCTACATCACAATATGTAGCTATCTATCCTTATAAGCAAGATTTATAATTTAAAAATGACAAGCGGATGCTTGAAACCGCGTATACTACTGATCCCTAATATTTTTCAGTAGAGAATCATTATAAATATAATGTCTCTACAGAACGCCGTTGACAACGAAGGATGATGATGATATATATATATATATATATATATATATATATATATATATATATATATATATACTACGTGTTTAAATATATATATATATATATATATATATATATATATATATATATATATATATATATATATATATATATATATATATATTTAAACACACGTAGTATTGAATGTTAAAGACAACATAGTCTTGCATATTTTCTTTTGAATTTTCTCATATTCTCTAATGAGACTTTTTATTTGAAAATAGTTTCGAAATAAGTATTGTCCGTACGATGACCTAGCGCTTTCGAACATCATTGTTCATCTTCAGGGTCAATATTTTTACTCAAAATTTTTTTAAACAAACATTTGCCAATTATCTTGTAGCGTAATCATGTTGCTACTTTTTTACAAACTAAATAAACGTTAAAATCCTTTTAAATTCAAAAGACGCGATGATGTTATCACGTGCATGGCGAAGATTTTTATCATGTGACAGCGTGATACATACACACACACACACACACACACACATATATATATATATATATATATATATATATATATATATATAATTTTTAAGAATTTATTAAAAGTGTATATGACCTTTGTGGATACTCTCCTTCTCTCTCTCTCTCTCTCTCTGTGAGTGTGTGCGGATATATATCTCTATATATCGAAACTTGGACATTATCTGCTTGTCTTGAAAGACGACTGGATGGAACATAGGCATATCTACTTAGAAAGATCAAGAACATCAGTTGGAGATCCGATGACAAGCTTAACACAATTTACGGAGAACTGAGAACAATCTCTCTTAAGCACAAACAAAAACAATTACATTTTTCCGACCAATGCCCCCGAGCGGACAGCGAAATCGTCTCATTCTTCCCCCTATGGCATCCTTCTGGAAATGTCTTCTCACGAAAATGGACGTTCCCAGGCACCATAGCTCGGGACTCAGGGTTGGACATTGGGGATCTGGGGACAGCAATGCAGGACCGAACGGTGAGGAAAAGGTATTGTCATTGGAGTTCTAAGCACATATAGGGAGGTCGAAGAATGATTATGATAATATAAGATATAAAGATGACGGTGTGGATAGCAGATATGGATAGAATGGAACTGCAGAAAATCTTAGAGAAAGCAGTAAATGTAAGTGTAAAGCAAAGATTAAACACGAAGTGTAAGAAGGAAGAACCAATGGCTGTCAGCGTCGGAAGAAGCTACAAATTAATTATGCCAAAATCAAGCAAGTGCAAAAATGTAAATATTTGGGAAATGTTTTATCGGATGACAGGAAATGTGATAGTGTGAAGGGAAAGATTCCTTCCGAAAGCTAAGCAAAGTATCTGGTTGGCAGAATTCTTTGTCTAAACTCTAGTATTCTTTGGAAAGCTGAAAAAGCTGAAATCCTCTAACGCACTGATACCACATTGGTTTTTTATAAATGACCAAGACAGTCCATTGTACTTGAGCAAAACAACCCGACAAACAGGAACTTTGGAAAGATCATCAACAATTTTGAGTACAATACGCAACACCTTATTCGAGAATTGGAAGACAATATATCGGGTTTCGATCCTAGCTAGAGGCAACCGGACGTCTAGCCACACTGAAGAGCTGTGATACAGCGAAACAGTCTGTCTGTGGATGCCAATAATATAGGCTCCTGGAAAATTAATTTCGGTTGAGCTCTCTGGGGAAGGAAGTGTGGGTTTGTAAACAGTGACTATTAAGGCTGATATAGCAAGACTCTTCGGCAAAAGCGAATTGAGTCCTGACGGTCACTGTGTGTTTATCTAAAAATAAATACGCTAAAATTCACCTTCATCCCTGCTGTGCGCCGACGGCTTAGTGGTAGAATTTCCGACTGACGCCAATTCAGTCGAGTTTCGATCCTAGCTAGAGGCAACCGGACGTCTAGCCACACTGAAGAGCTGTGATACAGCGAAACAGTCTGTCTTTGGATGACAATAATTATATATATATATATATATATATATATATATATATATATATATATATATATATATATATATATATATATATATATATACACCGGGTGTAACGGAAAAATTGTCCAAATCGTGTAACAGCAAAATTGTCTATTTCTTAGATTAAGCTTTGAACCGTTGTCTCTTTGAAATGATTCAAGTTATCTTACTGGAATTCTTTGAGGTTTTCATAACACTGTTGGACTTTTCAAAATATTTTTCACCGATATACCAGGGAAGTAACTTATGTGATTGTTTTTAAAAGAAGTTTTAATTATAGTATTTTAATTTAGTATTTTTTAAAATAACACTGTGCTGCCACAAAATTTAACAACATTTTGCTATACGCGTAGCTGTCTTTACTTTTTGCTGCAATTCTCACAGGGCTTTCAGAATTTTAATTTTTTGCTTATCTTGAAGCACTGATGTATTTTCGACTAATATCTGTCTAAACTGTGAATGGGGACATGAGTGTTCCTTTATAAGTTCTGAGATTGAACTATGATCGTTCAAGTGAAACGTAAGCTTTCTTGTGATCGTCGTTGTTGTAAAACCAACATATGTATTAACTTTTTTATCAGAGATGTAATCTCCCAACTGTCATTTTAAATTGATATACAATGTTGGTCTTTTGTAAGACGCTAGTTGTTATGGATGAATAGGTTGGGTGCTTTAAATTTAGTACAGTATATAATTAACTTTATGTTTTTTACTTGGATGAGTGGAAGATATGTTAGTGTTAATGAGTCGTTTTAGAATTTTTTTCCTCCTGCTTGCAGTTAGAATGCATTTGATTACGGTATAGTAATTTGATATGTTTAGAGATATTTGATGATGTATTGTGTTCATTTTTATTTATGCTAATATTACCAGTAGTTTGTTAAATTTGTTCATCAACGATGTAATTAGGAATGTCATTATTAATGAGGGTTTGTTTAATATTTTTTAATTCAATATAAAAAATGTTTCTTCTTAAAGAGTTTGATTTTACACAGTTTATAAAGTTTTGTATAATAGCTATTTCGTAATACTTGGGACATTCACTTTTATTGTTGAGAGTGTACGTGTTTATGTTAGTTGTTTTTTTATATGGGGAAGTAGTAAATGTATTATTATTGTCTATCAATACATCAAGAAACGGGATTTTATTGTCCTTGTTAAGTTCAAATATGAAATTAAGTATGCAATTTAAAAAAAATTTGTAGTTCGTGTATTTCGTTTGTTTTTGTTTTTACTAAAATGAGAATGTCATCTACATAACTTAGGTAAATGGAGGTTGTTTGTGGTATTAAGTACGTTATTTTCTATATAAAAAAATCACACAAGTTACCTACCTTGTATAGCGCTGAAAAAATATTTTGAATTGACGGTGATAACGCATGACACATCCATAGATATGCAACCCATAAAGATCGTCTATGATGCGACTATAAGTACTTTGGAAAATAAAAACTATTTCAAAGAAAACTTTAGAATTTTTCTTGATCAATTTCTTACCGCCACTAAAATAAATTGAGATAATACTTCTAAATTATTTAACCAAACATGTTTGAATGAAAACATGTTGCATATATATAAAAATCAACCATTCGCCCTTGCATGGAGTATTGCTGTCATATATGATCTGGAGCCTCTTCTGTTTGTCTCAAGGTCCTTGATAAAATCCAGAGACGGACATGCAATGTAATTGTCCCTGATCTGGCATCTCCTCTGCAGTCGCTCTCTCACAGACGTGCCGTTGCCTACCTCTGTCTTTTTTACAAATACTTTCACCGTAACTGCTCTAATGAGCTGCTTTCGCTGTTCCCAGACTTCATGAATTTAAGCGTTCAAATAGGCTGGCGTCTCGCTCTCACCCTTTCACTGTCGAAACTGTTAAATATAGCCGTCTCTTCTACTCCAATATCTTAATGTCTCGCACTTCTCCCCTGTAGAACTCCCTCCCTTTTTCTTGTTTCCCTGATAGCTATAATCTCCAACTATTCAAATGTAATGTCAATCGACGTCTCCAGCTGCCCTGATCTATACCCTATCCTTTACTTCATCCTTTCCTCTATCACTCCTATTTGCACTCGCCCGAACTCTCTGTAATCCTTTCCTGTCTTGCTTGGAGTGATTCGCTTACAATATATATATATATATATATATATATATATATATATATACAAGCCAAGAACAGATTTTTTTCTTTATTTTAAATTGTAAAGAATTCCTTGTAAGGACCTCGAATATTATTCGAACTTACGAAATGTGAAGAACTTGATTTTTGGTAATTTTTCATTCTGAGGGCTAGAGTTGTTTGGAGGCAAGCTAAACAAATTTTGACTTAAAATTTATAATGTGAAAAATTTGATAATTTCTTGGAGTGACTTAATATTTGCGATAAGTAACTTTACATTATTTGGGGTAAATTAACAGAAAAGATACGAAAAGTGGGTCATTTTTTAAATGTCCTATTTTATTGAAATAGATAGTTAATTCAGGCACACCCTGTATATATATATATATATATATATATATATATATATATATATATACAAGGTGTAACAGCAAAATTGTTCAAATACAGCATAACTGCCCACCCCCTAAATGTTTAATATCTAAAAAACACTAAACTGAGTTTCTTTACGTACTTGATATCATTTTTCATAAGTATCAACGAAAAACTCTGAGTTATTCAGCAAGAAAGAGAACTGGTTAAAATCCTTATGTTTCAGTCCCATTGTCTTCCCAACTGAGCAATGGCGAGAGGAAAATCATTTAGGGCTTCAGTAATAGTAGCAACATTCATATTTTGGGTTCTATCTTCAAAGTCCATTCAAGAACCATCAAGAAAACGGCGAACTGGATCAGGAGTTCACAACAGGAAGAGGGATCATCATTTCAATTTCGAGCAAAAGAGATCAATTCAAAAACATCAAACTTAATCCATAAAACATTAGGTACGTAATTTAGGAGTTTTAGTTATGACAGTCCAAAGTGCAGTGAAAAAAGACCTGAAAATTAAATCGTACGTGAAACCAACGAGGCACCTTGTTACACCAGGACAGAAAGTTAGAAGGTTAGAGAAGGCAAAGATCATTTTATCTTGAATAAGATGGAAAATGATATATATATATATATATATATATATATATATATATATATATATATATATATATATATATATATATATCAAGTATGTGGTGCAGTTCAATTTACATTGCATGAATCATTCATACAAAAAGCAGATAGTGAAGCTAATGATTTAAATGGCAAGAATCACTCTCGCAAACAATTTTTAGTAAAATACATTAACCTCGAACATTCATCAACGGGTTCGAGGTTAATGTATTTTATTAAAAATTGTTTGCGAGAGTGATTCTTGACATTTATATCATTAACTTCATTACCTGCTTTTTGTATGAATGATTCATGTAATATATATATATATATATATATATATATATATATATCTTTGAACTATATTTCTATCCTTTATGTGCTTCGTTCCTAAACTGATTAATTAATGATGAACATATTATTTTCGTTTATGATCGATTTGATCACGTTTCTTCTGTTATGCTTGTTGAGCAATGATACATTCTCATTGCTCACAGTAGAGTCCAATAATCTTATAAAATCCACGCAGAATTCCAGTAAGATAGCTTTAATCATTTCTAAGATACAACAGTTGAAAGCTAACAATTGGACAATTTTATTGTTGCACAATTTGGACAATTTTTTTGTTACACCCAGTATATATATATATATATATATATATATATATATATTTAAAGATATTTTTAAAGGTACAAAATTTTATCACAGTAATAAAAGTATGAAGCTTGATATTACTAGACATATTAAAAACGGGCGAAGCAACCGGTTTCGCTCCCTCTCTACAGGCTTCCAACGGGAGATTTAATTTAAATTAAAAAACACAATGTACAATGAAAAGAAAATGTGGAGGAGGAGAAAAAATATGAGCAAAGGGAGCTAGAGGCAAATGACAGCGAGCCCCAACAATTACTCATGTTATTTGTACAAGGAAGGCTTGCGAGACCCGATGTAAAGTGCCCCCAGCACTACATAGGAAGGACGACACAACGCCTAGACATGAGAATTAAACAGCACATTCCTACCAAAATCAGGAATTACAACTTGCCGTTGAATGGATTCGTCCCAAACACCTACGGGTCCGCCATATGCAAGTATCTATTAAAGAGCAGATTTTGTGCAGCTAATTTTAGTGTCGACCGGTTCACCGTGTTGTCCCGGTCACACTCCTTATTTCACCTTAAGGTGCTGGAGGCAGTTTACATCGGGTCCCGCAAGCCTTCCTTGTGCAAACAACGTGAGTGTTTGTTGGGGCTCGCTGTCATTTGCCTCTAGCTCCTTTTACTCATATTATTTTCCCCTCCTCCTCCACATTTCCTTTTCATTGTACAGTTTCTGTGTTTTTTTTAATTTAAATTAAATCTCCCGTTGGAAGCTTGATGAGCGGGAGCGAAACCGGTTGCTTCGCCCGTTTTTAATATGTCTAGTAATATCAAGCTTCATACTTTTATTGCTGTGATATATATATATATATATATATATATATATATATATATATATATATATATATATATATATATGTATATATATATATATATATATATATATAATGTGTGTGTGTGTGTATTGGGGTAGTGAGAGGTATTTTTCTATGTTGTGTTACATGTCAACAAGCGCAAAAGTCAGCGACATTCTCGCTGCGAGCATCCTAAGCGAGCGTGTACATTTACGATTTGCCGCCTAGATTTGCTGGTGTGCAACACTGCCAGCAGAGGGAGAGCTTGGCTTTTCTCGAGGCGTCACCTTTTGTCTCTAGAAGAAGTCTCTTGCGAAAGATTTACTCCATGCCAGACATTGTGTCGGCAATGCGAAAATCGTCACATTCTAAAGGAAAGTGGGTCACTTTGATGTCGAAGCAATGACATGACCCCTGTCTAAGGAGACACTTCACACGAAACGAGATCAAGGGATAAAAATCACTCATTTGAAACACCTCACCTCCATACAAATGTGGAGCATTTGAGTAAGGACACACACACACACACACACACACACACACACACACACACACACACACACACACACATATATATATATATATATATATATATATATATGTTTACACACGTATAAGTGTATTTGGGGTGACTATCGTAGTACCAAGTTTAGATAGGTCGTCTCACAGACCTTCAAACTTTTACGTGTTCTCTGTTACTGTGGACGTGTTTGGGATTATTCCTACTTTCCTTTTTACTTTTGGCATCCAAATCAGTGTTCCCCAAACCCGTGTAAGTTTTTCGATCATTTCAACCCAATCAAGGCAATAAAGCCACTAAGATGCAAAGGTTTCCTGAGTATTAGAGAATATGATTAAAAAACACTAGTAAGAAGAGAGTTTGATTTGGTTTGTTTTACGGCTTATCAACCACAATGGGTTATTTAATGCCGATAAAATTTGCTTTTTTTTTTGTTCAAAAATGTATAGCTGGTATTTTTTTCATAAATATATGGCTGGTAATATTTTTTTTTTCAAAAGTTTATAGTTTGGTTTGTTTTGTGGCATATTAACCTCAATGCGTTATTTAGTGCTGACAAGGTTTTTATTTCTGGTAATATTTTCTTTTTTCAAATATTTATTGCTGAACATAATTTTTTTGAAAAGTATTTCTGCTATTAAAATCTATTTTTACATTTCATAGTGTTTTGAGTCAGGTTGTGGGGTCAACTATTTTCCCATAGCTGGGACCCGGGTCAGGGTGGACACCAGCAATTAAGAGTAGGTTTCCACGCTCCTCAAAACCTCCTGATCAGAGGCCTTGCTGTTGGACGTAGTTTATCGTCTCACCCATGACGCAGATGCAGTTTATCACCATACCCAGGACGTAGTAAGGAGAGAAGAACAATAAAATAACAAGAATTAAGACGAAAGTAGATAGCGATTGACATTGCATTTCAGTTCTTGAAGATCGATGTTGACTGTGAATCAAGAAGCCGGAAGAGAATTTCACAAGATTTTTTCTGCCATTCTATTACAGTGTTTTACATGCGTGACATTTTGATACCATAGAGCAATGTTTCTCAACCTTATTCTAGTCGTGGCCCGCTTCAATCCAATGAGAGTTTTTTCTTTTCTTTTAAGCGTATCACCCCAAGCAAGGCTGGAGGCCACTATCACGCAATGGGTTAAAGAAGGGTTGGAGGAAGAGCAGATAGGAGTGGTAAAGGAGAGGATGTGGAGAAAGAGAAAGACAGTGGGACGATCAAGGCAAGGGGGTGGCAGAAGATTTGGAGCGAGAGCAGATAGGAATGAAAAATGAAAGGATGTGGAGAAGGGAAGTGGATAGATCAAGGCAACTGGAGATGTCGATTGACGCTACACTTAAACCGTTGGAGGTTGTAATTGTCAGGGAAACAGTAATAGGGAAGGGAGTTCCATAGGCGAGATGTGCGAGACATGAAGCTATTGGAGTAGAAGAGACGTCTGCATCTAACAGTTTCCACGGTGTAGGGGTGGGAGCGGGATGCCAGCCTCGTGGGGCGTTTAAATTCACGAGACCTAGGGACAAGCGAGAGCAGCTTTATGGCCCGTCATACCAACTTGAGTTCTTGGATTAGCAAGGAAGGGATCCGCAAACTAGTGCGGTACTGTTCTTTGGAGTAGATGAGCGAAGCGAGTTTTCATATTATCATGCAAACTGATTAAAATGATCAACATACACAGCTAGGTTATTATCAAGCAGTTCGATGGATATATTTGCTAAGGAAGGAAACTGTGCAAACTCCCATCTTCCAAGGTTCAACCAGAACAGCTTTAGTTTCTCGTTAAATGTGTTAATTGCCTCCTCGCGGGAAAACAGAGTGGAGACATTTCCTTGGGGCTCAAAACATTTACCTTTTCAAATTTGAAAATTGGTGAAAAACTTAATTGAAACTTTAAATTATGAGTTTTAAATTTTAAGAAATTGAAAACTAAAAACGACCATTTCGTATAGATCAGATGAAAAAATACAATAAATAAATATTCATATAAACAAAATGGTTTAGTTTAATTTAATATTTAACTTAATAATGAATTCGATATTTTATTTTATTAGGTTGGTGCAAAAATAATGTCGTTTTTTGACGTTCAACTTATATATATAAAACGACATTATTTTTGCACCAACCTAATAAATAATAATTATTAATTACATATGTATATTTTGTGGGCCCTAAATTTTTCGTGTCTCCTCACTTTTCAAACTTAGTCTTGTAGAAAATATATCATGGCTTCCAAGGGGGCCATATGGCCAACCTTGAGAAAGTTTGTCATAGGGGGGGAGCTTATAGGAACAATTACCACGAAAGTATTTATAGAAAATGTACAAGGAAGCTGCATTACGGTGGTGGGAAAGTGACTGAAGCCGAAATCCCAGGTCAGGACCAATTAGAACTAATTCCTGTTTCCCTAAAACATCTTCCGTGTTCACATGTTATGTCCATATTAGTCCCAGCATTCTTCAGTAGGACCAAACTATTGTTGCTTCAACCTTAACTGTGTTCCCTACATTCATACTGTTTTGACACCAATTTGGGGTCAAATCAGTATGAAAGTGTAAAAATAGGTTTTAATACCAGCAATATATTTTTGTAAAAAATTATTACCAGCAATGAATTTTTGAAGAAAAATTATTACCAGCAATACATTACCAGCAATACATTAAAAAAAAAATATTACCAGCAGTACAGTTTTTGAAAAAAAAAAAAAATAGCAGCTATATATTTAAAAAAAAAATAGCAAAATTAAATTAAAAAAAAAAAAAATACCTTCAATAAAAATCTTGTCGGAATTAAATAACCCATTGGGGTTGATA
Source organism: Acanthosepion esculentum (assembly GCA_964036315.1). NCBI lineage: Eukaryota > Metazoa > Mollusca > Cephalopoda > Sepiida > Sepiidae > Acanthosepion > Acanthosepion esculentum. Next base: position 66,351,650 of record OZ038505.1, read on the forward strand.
ATGGTATAAAACAAACCAAACCAAACCAAATTCAGTAGTCTTGTTTGTGACTAATCTAGCCTTTACTAACTTTTCGTCCTAACTATAGTATTTCGCAAACCTTAATTTGTTACAAGCTGTTATTTTGTTTCAATTAGATAACAACGTACCATGAAATATACATTCAATAATTCCAGCTTGTTCCAATTAGCTGAAGTCATGTGGGATTTCGTTACAGAGTTTCAACTTTACACCGTGAATTAAGCCTAGAAACAGTGATACATCGGCGATAAAATTCGAATTTAAATCTATAATTTTACAGAATATATGCACACAAGTTTATGTTATGGTTTTAAACCATTTCTTCGATGTCCGATCACGTTTCTCCACAACTTCTTGCCTTTCTTACTCTAAGTAAATTTTGACTCTTTACTACCCCTCTTTGTATTTTCTAACATCTATTCACACAAACTCATTGAATAGATGATCATGGCTCTCCACAACTTCCTATCTTTTCTGGGGGCTACGTAAATTTCTATAATTTAGCATCACTCTTTGTCCTTGTTCTGACATCCTTTCACTCAAACGTGTCAAGTGATCATGGCTCTCCACAGCTTCTTGTCTTTTCTGGGGCTACGTAAATTTCTGTAATTTAGCATCACTTGATGTCATTGTTCTGATATCCATTCACACCAACTCATTAAGTAGATGATGATGGCTCTCCACTTTTCCTATTTTTGTAGCTCTAAGTAAATTTTGACTATTTACTATCTCTCTTTGTAGTTCTTTGTCATCTCTACAGTGTGGAGAACTTGGAGCCTTAAACATTAGTTTTAATAATGTAAATAATATTTTATGTCGTCTTAATACATTGCTCAGAAATATTAAATGCCACCTAAACACACACACACACACACACACGCACAGACACCCCCCCACAAATATATATATATATATATATATATATAGATAGATAGATAAGGTAAACCTAAAGAGCCAGGCAAGCGAGTACCACTATTTCAAGATATATATATATATATATATATATATATATATATATATATATATATATATATATATATATATATATATGATAAGGCTAGTATAGATATGAATAGACTGAGATACATAGATAGATAGATAGATAGATACATAGATAGATAGATAGTGACTGCTGTGAAGAGATAGATAGATAGATAGATAGATAGATAGATGAAGTGTCAGATATGTTAAGAGACTTGGATAGATAGATAGATAGATAGATAGTGAGATGAAGTGTCTGAGATATGTTAAGAGACTTGGATAGATAGATAGATAGATAGATAGATAGATAGATAGATAAAATACGGAAGAGGCAGTAAATTTCAACGGAAGGTCGTCTCTAAGATAAAGCATTATGACATAGTAATAAGTGATGAATCCAAGCAAGTCTGTTTAGCAGGTGCATTCAAGGAAGTCACAGTCGTCTGGTAGCATTTATGAATAGTTGACGGTTACCAAGCATATGTGACACTAAAAAGCCCCCATCAAAGAAACTATCAACTGTTCTCTTTTATTTTTTCTTATCCCTTCTTGACTTTTTTTTTTGACTGACGTGGGGGTACACTTAAGTTTGCATCCTTTATTTCATATATATATATATATATATATATATATATATATATATATATATGGTGGGGGCATGTTTTTTGATTTCGCCTTTTATTTTAGCGGAACTGATATAAGAAATGGCGTAGAAAAACGGAGTCATGTATAAAAAGTGAATTGATATCATGTCATCTCGAAATGATACACATTAAAATCGACATGAAAGGACAATCTGACCGTAAAATAAATAAATAAAACAAACTTGTATGTTGTGTCGCTGAGAGAACGCAGAAGAAGAGGGAGATAGAGAGACCGAGCCTCAGAGAGAGAGAGAGAGAGAAAGAAAGAGAGAGAGGAGTGTGTGTGTGTGTGAGAGAGAGAGAGAGAGAGGAGTGTGAGAATATGATTTTGTTACTCGTCTCAACACAAGTAAGGCAATAAAGCCACTAAGGTGCAAGGGGGGATTTAATAAAGAACATGAAAGAAATGGTAAGCAACAAAAAAACAAAAACGCAATATGAAAAGGACGGTTTTTCTTATGACACCGCTTTTTTTTTTAACTACCTTCACCCCTCGGCAATGTCTATTGTTCTAAAAGTCGATGATTACAATTGTAATAAAAAAATAAAAAAATAAAGACATGAAAGTGAATTTATACATTTTTGTTCTTGAGAATTTACAATAAAAATATTAAACACTATTTATTAGATTATGTATTTACAAGAATAATTTTAGATTTACAACATTCCAAAAAACTAATACAATTGTATTAACTAATGCAATGGAATAATTATCTGTTATATCGTGGATTATACGATATAAACAACAAAGTAATCCCGAGTGGAAAAATTACAATAACACAAGAAATCAGGTAACAAATAACAATGGTTTATTGTACGTAAAGTAAAAATGAGCAAGAGTTCGTAATACTAAGGAAAACAGGAGATAAGTCACGGAGGTTCGTAAGGGTCGCCTTCGCTCTCTCAGTCTGTCTCACTTTCCCTCCTTCTTCAATAGCTCGTCAGTCTTTTATAGACTGACCAATTCATGTCGGGGTGTGCCAGGTTGTTCCACTATAACAAAAATATATATAAAAAAATTTTATTCATAAATTTATAAACATTTACTAAAAATTATTAAAATATGTGAACCAACTATAAGTAAATGCTTATTATTTACCGTTTTATAAAGTCCAGATCAGTAGGCGATTGGCCGATGTTTTTCTAACCATTCAAATAAACAAGACAATAAGTAAATAGTGTAAATAAACATGGTAATAAGTAAATAGTGTTTCTTATTTTTATTGTCAATTTTCAAGAAAAAAGAAAATGTATAAAATCACTTTCATATGTTTAGGTTTTGTTACAATTTTAATAATTGCTTTTTAAAACAATAAATATTAACGAAGAGTTTGCCACAGTTATCTATCTATCTATCTATCTATCATAGTGTTTCATATCTATCTATCTATCTATCTATCTTAGTGTTTCATATCTATCTATCTATCTATCTATCTATCTATCTATCTATCTATCTTAGTGTTTCATATCTATCTATCTATCTATCTATCTTAGTGTTTCATATCTATCTATCTATCTATCTATCTATCTATCTATCTATCTAGCTAGCTAGCTATCTATCTATCTTAGTGTGTTCATATCTATCTATCTATCTATCTATCTATCTATCTATCTATCTTAGTGTGTTCATATCTATCTATCTATCTATCTATCTATCTATCTATCTATCTATCTTAGTGTTTCATATCTATCTATCTATCTATCTATCTATCTATCTTAGTGTTTCATATCTATCTATCTATCTATCTATCTATCTATCTATCTATCTTAGTGTGTTCATATCTATCTATCTATCTATCTATCTTAGTGTGTTCATATCTATCTATCTATCTATCTATCTATCTTAGTGTGTTCATATCTATCTATCTATCTATCTATCTTAGTGTGTTCATATCTATCTATCTATCTATCTGAATATATGATGAAAGTCAATTTATACGTTTATTTTTCTTCTTGAAATTTTGCAACAAAAATATTAAACACTATTCATTTATTAGACTGTCTATTTACAAGAATAATTTTATATTTACAACTTTACAAAAACTAATGCAATTGTATTAAGACTAATGCAATGTAATATTTATCATTTACCAATTCATAAGGATACGGAAATGCATGTTAAATAATTTTTAGTAAATTATAAAAATATATGAACCAATTATAAGTAAATCCTTATTATTTACAATTTTATAAAGTTCGAATCAGTTGGTAATTAGCCAATGTTTTGCCAAACATTCCAATAAACAATCTAATAAATAAATAAATAATGTAAATAAACAATTTAATAAATAAATAAATAAATAATGTAAATAAACAATTTAATAAATAAATAAATAAATAATGTAAATAAACAATTTAATAAATAAATAAATAAATAATGTAAATAAACAATTTAATAAATAAATAAATAAATAATGTAAATAAACAATTTAATAAATAAATAAATAATGTAAATAAACAATTTAATAAATAAATAAATAAATAATGTAAATAAACAATTTAATAAATAAATAAATAAATAATGTAAATAAACAATTTAATAAATAAATAGTGTTTATAATTTTTATTGTCAATTCTTATGAAGAAAGAAAATGTTTAAATTCACTTTCATCATATATTTCGGTTTTATTACAATTCTAATCATCATCATTTAAAATATTGCCGAGGAGTGAAGGTAGTTAAGAATAAAAGTTTTCTCGTTTTTTTTGTTTTTTTTGTTTTTTTGTGGGCACGAATATCCATGTATGCCAAGGAAAAAACATTATTAAGGAGCATTAAGACCAATAAAGAAGAGGAGTTAAAAAGACAGAGGATAACGATTCATATTGCATTTATATTATTGAAGTTCAAGATTCAATCCCATTTAATGACACATGCGTATGCATGCAAATTCTCGCATGAAGATAGAATGTAATTAGAAATTGAGCAGAGCCATAAACATCCGCGCCCCAACACACACAAACGAATGCAGAAAAGGATGAACACGCCTCGTTATAAAGGAATGCCGATTAGGTTTGTCTTGCCGTGGCTGGTAATGAAACTCACCCGAACATCTGCCATAGCAATAGCGATAAAGTATTAAGTTTTGTTGGATTTGGTTTGGTTTGTTGTGTTTTACGGTATATCAACCTCAATGGGTTATTTAATGCCGACAAGATTTTTCTTGCTGGTAATATTTTTGGTTTGGGTTGGTTTGGTTTGTTTTACGACATATCAACCTCAATGGGTTATTTAATGCCGACAAGATTTTTCTTGCTGGTAATATTTTTGGTTTGGGTTGGTTTGGTTTGTTTTACGACATATCAACCTCAATGGGTTATTTAATGCCGACAAGATTTTTCTTGCTGGTAATATTTTTGGTTTGGGTTGGTTTGGTTTGTTTTACGACATATCAACCTCAATGGGTTATTTAATGCCGACAAGATTTTTCTTGCTGGTAATATTTTTGGTTTGGGTTGGTTTGGTTTGTTTTACGACATATCAACCTCAATGGGTTATTTAATGCCGACAAGATTTTTCTTGCTGGTAATATTTTTGGTTTGGGTTGGTTTGGTTTGTTTTACGGCATATCAACCTCAATGGGTTATTTAATGCCGACAAGATTTTTCTTGCTGGTAATATTTTTGGTTTGGTTTGGGTTGGTTTGTTTTCTTTTAAAGCATATCAACCTCAATAGGTTATTTAATGACGACAAGATTTTTATTGCTGGTAATATTTTTGAATTGATTTGGTTTGGTTTGTTTTACGGTACATCAACCTCAATGGGTTATTTAATGCCGACAAGATTTTTCTTGCTGGTAATATTTTTGGTTTGGTTTGGGTTGGTTTGTTTTCTTTTAAAGCATATCAACCTCAATAGGTTATTTAATGACGACAAGATTTTTATTGCTGGTAATATTTTTGAATTGATTTGGTTTGGTTTGTTTTACGGTACATCAACCTCAATGGGTTATTTAATGCCGACAAGATTTTTCTTGCTGGTAATATTTTTGGTTTGGTTTGGGTTGGTTTGTTTTCTTTTAAAGCATATCAACCTCAATAGGTTATTTAATGACGACAAGATTTTTATTGCTGGTAATATTTTTTTCTTCAAAAATTTATTTCTGGTAATATTTTTTTCCAAAATATATATTGGAGGTATTAATATGTTGCTGGTTATAATTTTTTTCTAAAAAAGTATTGCTGGTAATAATCTATTGCTGGTAATATTTTTTTCAGAAATGTATTGCTGGTAATAATGTATTGCTGGTAATATTTTTACAAAAAAATATTGCTGGGGATATTGTATTGCTGGGGATATTGTATTGCTGGTAATATTTTTTATCAAATTGTAATGCTGATAATAATGTAATGCTGGTAATAATTGTTTTTTCAAAAATTCATGGCTGGTAATAATTTTTTTCTAAATAAATACTGCTGGTAACAATGTATTGCTGGTAATATTTTTTTCTCAAATATTATTGCTGGTAATAATGTGTTTCTGGTAATAATTTCTTTTTTCAAATATTTATTGCTAATACTAATTTTTTGACAAAGTATTTCTGGTATTAAAACTTATGTTTACACTTTTTATAATAACCTTTTTACGTCAGTTTCTGGGTTAACTATTTATCCATCGATGAGACCCTAACAGGTTCTACCACTCCAGGTCAGGGTGGACCTGGGAACACCAGCAATTAAGAGGTGGTCCCACGCTCCTCAAAACCTCCTGATCAGAGGCCTTGCTGTTGGATGCAGTTTATCGCCATATCCAGTACGGGACACCCTGTACGGACCCATTGTAGCATACCTTTTGAAATACGTTTATTTCTGTCAATAATTTCCATGGCTGCAGATGTCAAAATTATTTTTCACGAAATCCAATTATTATAGAGCCATAACAGGATTGAGATCCGGGATTAACACTATTCACGGTGTTTTCAGGGTTAGGATTAGGATTAGAGTAGAGTTAGGGAAAGGAGATGGCGTTCTTCTTTTGTGTTGTGTCTTATCATGGCGTAAGCGAGCATAGCTCTCTACAATTTCTCATCCCTTGCAGCTCTTAATTAATTTTGTCTTCTATTTCTCATGAAGCCACACATTTACTCAAGCCTACTATGTTATGCGTTGTTATACATGTTCACTGTAGTCTGAATGTAGAATCCAACGTAGTAACTTGTTCAATGAAACAACACCAATATCTAGTAGCAGCTGTTCAGTAATTCTTATGGTCTTCCATATCAGAGGTTGGTAGTGAATATTCGGAGAAAGTAGCCGAGCGTATTTCAGTAATTCTTCTGGTCATCGATATCAGAGGTCGGCAGTGGATATTTGGAGAAAAAAACAAAATGGCCGCCTTTATACACGTCGGATTGAATATTTTAAGTTTTCTGATTGGTTAACCTTCTATTGGCGAACTATAAAATGAGTCAGCTCATTTTCGTTGGCTCATTAGTATATAGGGTATCCAAAAAATTGTAACATGCGTTGCTTTTCTCTACCCCTCTTGCCTTGAATCTGTTCTATGTGTAACATATTTTCCGAGCTCACTTTCCTCATTACGCGCCATAGAACCTCAGCTGTCTCTACCTGATGTTAAGTATAAGCTTCCTTTTTTATTCCACCACTTCGTCGTTGCTCCCATTTTCGGTCCATGGTATCCCCTGCATCCTTCTGTAGAATCCCATTTCTGTTGCTTCAAGTCTCTTCCCCATCTCGGAGGAGATTTTCTAGCATTCATTGCCATATAGAAGGACATATATCACGCAACAGTTCAGTACTCTTCTATTTGTCTAAGTTTTGTGACGTACGGTAGCCGTTAATTAAGTATAACTCAATGTTAAAATAAAACAGTATTAAATTACAACCACAAATAAATACTTAACAAGAACAAAGAAGCAAAAGTCAATCAAAGATAATTAACCATTTCAGTGAATACTTTGTTAATAGAGCGGCTCGGCTTAACGTCCGGTAAATTCTAAATCAAAACCCGAATCATCGACGCAAAATAATTCACACTAATTCGACTGGATAGTTCCACTCAATAGTCACTCAATAATCACTCCAGTCAGTAGCCTGACACCGCTATTTATATACCTGGCGGAAACATATTCATAAGTCCAGAGTGTCACGATCAAACCTCGGTGTCAGTAGTTACTCATTTTCTTCCTATATGACACGAAGTTTTTCTGTTTCTTAATCTGCTTAGCTTTCGGAATGTTTCTTTAGCTATTCCAATGTATCTTCGGATTTCAGCGTCACACATTTCGTTCTCTGTTAAAACGCTTCCCAGATATTTAAATGTCTGCACTTGTTAGATTTTGTTTTTTCCAATTTGTAATTTTCTCGTTGGACTCATCGTTTTGCTAACAATCATGTATTCTGTTTTCTTGCATTTGGTTGTTAGTCCTTTCTTCTCGCTTTCCTTCACTACCTCCTGTAGGAGTTCCTGTAGTTTCCTTTCTGCGTCTGTTATTGACGCTGTGGCATCTGCATATCTTATTTTGTTAAAAAGTCTATTAAAGAGAAACAGAAACACTGACCTGTTCCCAATTTTTTCATGTGAATTTTTCCGTGTCGTATTCTTTTGACTTTTTTTACCTGTGATTTTTTTTGTTTGCTTGGATTCTGTCTTCAGGACAGTTACAATTAAGTGTTGATTACGTTTCCCTTGTCCTTGTGTATGAATTAAAACTCTTTTCCCCCAGATATGGGTTAATTAGTAAAACTTGTATCAATAAATCCTTATTTTCTCTCTCTCTCTCTCTCTCTCTCTCTCTCTCTCTCTCTCTCTCTCTCTCTCTCTCTCAAAAAAATCTTACAATCTAAAAACAAAATATTTCCAGTTTTCGGTCCATCGTACCTTCAGCATCCTTCTGTAGAAGAAATTTATCTATTGTCCGCAAAAGATTTATAAAACGTAAAAAACAATCCATGAATCTAATGACCTTGTACCAAACTAAGCTAATCGTAGCCTATTGGATGGAAGCGTTGGTACGTGAATTTGTTGGCGTAATATGTACGAGTTCAATTCCTGTGCCTGGGAACGGAGAAAGATAATTGAGTAGTGCATGGAAGCGTTGCTGCATGAATAGTTACGAGTTCAATCCCTGGGTCGGGTAGTATATTGGGAACAATGTGAACAATAATTGAGCAGTACTAAATAAAAAACGATTACTAGCTATTCTGACACAAGGACAGTGAAACGAGAGTAGTGTACAGTCGGAGTTTGAATAAAGCATTCAGTTCAAAATTTCCTGATGGTTTCTCGGATCATCAGACACGTGCATAAGCCCGGAGAATACAGCGCCCGGAACGCCATGATAATAATATCAACGAGGATATTCGTTCAACTGTAATTATTGTAAATATACCAGTGAGCGTAATGTATGCTGCACCGTGGACCAATGATTTAGACTAGTGGTAATCAACCTTTTCCTACCCATGGACCAGTAATGAGCCCCCACGGGAGGTAGTATGGACTTGGACAAATAGTGACGAAAAGGCTGCTTGGATGCTGTCTAGTTACCTCGACCGAGTCTTAGTTAGGAGAGTCGATGTAGGTCTTTTAGGGTTTCCAAGTTTCTATTACATAGTTTATTCGGATCATAGGCTTATCCGGGTCTGTGTAAACTTAGATAAGCCTAAGGTTACGATCGCTGGCTACTGGAAATTAAACTGCTCATTATTTGGTGAGCAGGATTTCCGGGACCAACTGCTACTAATGATACAGAGAGAATTGACAGAGGCTGTGGTTGGGAATGCCCGATGGGTTAAATTAAAATTTAAAATTAGGACGTTTACTGCTGATTTTAGTTGTCGACTTTAACTAGATAGATTAGCGGCGCAAACGGTTTGTGAGCAAAAGTTAGATCGGGCAGTTAAATCCCGTGGTAGTGGGGAAATAGCCTTAGCTAAGGCAGAGTTAGCCTCTTTGCTTATCAAGAAGGATCAAGCTCTGGTAGTTAGGGCTAGGTTAAAAAGAATGTCCTCTGAGGCGATGAATATGGCCGCTGAATTGCGTGCAGAGGAGTCTCGGAATGTGCCGCGGCGACATATCGTGTGCGTCACATTGCCTGATAAGCGGACCGGGACTAGAAACGCGGGCATATGTGAAGCATTTCGTGATTACTTTCAGGAACTTTTCACCAGGGAGCCCCGTTTGAGCTTTGCTCAGTTCTACACCTATTTAGCCGACTTTCCCAGCCTTGAGGCAGCTGAAGCGCCTGGGTGCGAGGGGCCCATCACAGAGTCGGAAATCTGGGAAGCGCTGAAGCAGATTGGCCTGGATAAATCTCCGGTATTAGATGGTCTTCCCTACGAAGTTTACTTGATCTGTCGCCCGTTTTTGTCCCTTTGATGGAACTGATTTACACCAATATATGAAGCAGGGTTCCACACCTCAACGCTTCACCAATCAAGTTGCTGCGCAAGGACAAGAACTGTGGGGATGGGTTAGGTAACTTTCGCCTTTTAACCATGTTAAATACAGCGTTAAAGATTTTGGCAAAGATCTTAGCCAACAGTTTGCAGGCTGTCCTCTCTAGTCTGATAGGGTCAAAGCAGATTTGTACTGTGAAGGGCAAGAGTATTCAGAACAACCTTCATATGCTCGGCTTGATCATCGAGCACATCAACAGTGAAGCCGCGCTGATCAGGACTTCGATAGGGTTGACCATCGATTCTTGGAGGCTGTCCTTTCGATGGCCGGTTTCGCGATCCGACTTCTGTATGCGACTCCCGATGTGCTGGTGGAAGTGAATGGGGTACGATCGGAACCTTTCGTATTGTCTCGTTCAATTCGTTAATGTTGTCCGCTTTCGCTTATGTTTTACGTTCTTGCGTTAGCACCATTCCTTCGCAAGTTAAAAGCGAATTCGGTAATACGCGGAATTTCCCTACCTGGTGTTACCACCTCGGCCAGGTATTCTGTCTATGCTGACGACGTTTCGGTTCTTGTGTCGAGCAGGGCTGAGACTGACGAATTCAGCAAGGAAATCAGTGGGTACGAGAGGGTGACAGTGGCTAAGATCAACCGCGATAAGTCTGTTGGCTTGCGGTTGAGTGGGTGGAAGGGAGTCTCTCTTCCCGGACCTTTCCTCTGGACGGACGGTCCGATCAAGATACTTGGTGTTTGGTTCGGACCAGATATCCAGTTGGAAATGAACTGGTTGGACGTACGAGGGAAGGCCGAGATTGCATATATAATTTGTGGTCTTGCAGGAAGCGTTCCTTAAAGAGGAGGGCGGAAGTATGTGTTTCGCACATCTACCCGATTCTCCTTTACCGACTCTCTGTACTTCCTCTTCCGTCTATCACACTAATTTCATTAGTAAGGCTCTTGTTCTCCTTCTTGTGGGGGAGGAAAGGCCGCAAGGGTATCTCGGGAGATTTGTTGCCTCCACCCTTCTGAATGCGGTCTGGGTATGCCTACCACTGAGATTCGTCAATATATGCTACGCATCGTGTTCCTAGATCGAATGTATCGCGATTCGGATGAGGAGGGTGCATTCTGGAAGGAAGACGCCCGTAAGAACATCTCTTCCATGAGAAGTGTGCACTCATGCGAGGAGCAGGCCAGCCGTTTACCCCGAGCCGAGGAGTGCTCCTTCTATCGTGAATGCCGCCTTGCTCTGAAACGTCTCTTGGGGGCGTCGGATGGCCTCTCCACCGTCCAGGTGTTGTCTCGTAGAGCATTGTATCAAGTGTTAGTTAGTGGGGGGCGTTCGTGATGAGTTGATTGACGATCTCCGTTTTACGACGCAGGAGGCTCTCTCAATATGGCCTTGGGCACCCAAGTTGAAATGTCTCAATAACGATGAGGCATCACTCACCTGGCTGATGATTCGTATGGCCCTCTATGTCGCCAAAAGACTTTGTTCAGCGGGTTTGGAGAAATCTGCAAACTACCGGCGCTGTGGTGATGAGGTCGAGACCCTGGGTCACGTCTTCTTTCAGGGCCGTTGTGCAAGTTTGTTGAAGGCCTCATGGTTTGCATGCTGCGTGGAATGTTCCTTGAGGACAGTTCTGTTTGTAGCAATGTGGTGCCGCCGATGACGAAGGCTGAACACTATGTGTTCTTGTGTTTACTAGATGTTATGAAGAGTCGCGATTTGGACGACGCGTCAGAAGGTATTCTATAGAGGCGAGAAGTTTACTTCTTCCAACCTGATCTTGTTCTTTAAGCATCATATTAAAGTCAGGATTAGGACGGAAAAGCGGCGGCTCACTTCATCAGAATTTGGCAAAGGAGGGTGAATCTTGCGCGTTTGTGTTGAGTGAAAGGGGCTGACCTGGAGTGGCACTTTGATGCCGGTTAGGTACAGGATTTTGTCCTTCCTGGCTTGAACAGAGGGAACCCGTCCCGATATTCGGCTAGTTTAGGTTTAGTTTGAATCTTTAGTTTTCTTTTTTCCGGTTAACTTAGCTTGGGTATGTATGCTCATTGGCCCCTTTTATTTCTGTCCCTATTTTTCTTTAATTTAATTCCCCATCCCCTCCCTCGTTAGGTGGTTAGTGATGTCAGTTCTCTGGTAGTTGCGGGATGCCTTTTGTGTTTTTTCGTATTTGTTGTTGTGACTGAATGAGTGCGTGTTTGTGTGAGTGCTTTTTGGATGGTTGATTGTTTTTATACTATTATAATCCCGCAATTTTTTCGTCTACTTAACTGAGTTTTCTGTCACATTTAGGGATTGTGGGGTGTTTTATTACTAACCATATTTTGTTTTGTTTTCTTGTATATAGTATGAATTCATATAGTAAATAATCATTGAGGCTTTTAATTTGTTATTTTAATCCCCTCCCCCCCCACAGACTTTGAAAGGTACATATCGGGACTAGTTAGGATTTCATAGAGACATGAGGTATTATGGTGATTGTAGTAAGAAAGGCAGGAGAGAGTGTGTTGTTTTCGTGTTAGGACTATTATTGGTATGTTTGGGTCAGTGTTTGTGACTAGCTAAGTTTAGAATTAAGACAGAAGAAAACTTTCCTTTTCCCCAATAACCCTTTTGACCTTGTGCCACATTTTGTACAATCGTACAAATAAATATCTATTCCAAAATTCGGTTAGGCATCAGCATATCGTTATTCATGCCTTGGACATAGGCTAACCCTCCCCAGATTTAGTTTAGGTTTTTGCCATTTGTCTTTATTTTTCTCTTTTTAGATTAACATACCTAGGGGATGTTTGCTCATTGGTTCCTTTTATTTATGTCCCTAATTTCATTGGTTTAACTACCCATCCCCTCCCTCGTCAGGTGACGTCAGTTCTCTGGTGGGTGCGGGACGCTTTTTATTTCGGGTGTGTTTTTTCGTATTTTTTTGTTGTGTCTAAATGAGTGCATGTTTTGAGTGAGTGATTAGATGATAGAATGTTTTTAAAGTCCTGCTTTAATTTCGCCCAATTAACTGAGGTTTCTGCCACATTTAGACACTGTAAGGGGTTTATTACTAACAATTGTTTAGTTTCTTGTAAATGTTTTTGTACATCTTTGTAAATTTGATGTCAAATTTTTAAATTTGTTATTTTATCCCCCTTCTCTGACAAACAATTATTTGTAAATATTGGGGGTATAGTTAGGACTTTCATAGAGACTATGTGTTATTATGGTGATTGTAGTAAGAAAGTTAAGTATGAAATCCTTGTTTTGGTGTAAGGAATATTGTTGTCTGTTTTGGTCAGTGTTTGTTGCTAGCTAAGTTTAAACTTAAGACAAATGAAGACCGTCCCTTTTCCCTATTCACCATATTGGCCCTGTGCCACATTTTGTATTTTTTTACAAATAAATATTGGTCTGACGATTGCGTCTAGCATGAAACAGCTTGTCGCCTCTTAGTGTTGATTTCAATGTTCACTTTTATATTTATATATATATATATATATATATATATATATATATATATATATATATATATATATATATATATATATATATATATTTAGGTCTATTTTTTTAAATTTATCTGAAAGATCACCAGAGTTGATAATTGTACCACGAAGTGGGGTTGAAATTTTGGTTTAGTTTGCCAGCTATTTTATGACATATTTATACACTTAAAATCATGAAAGAATTTTCAAGAATTTTGAAATCAATGTATTTTTCATCGAAAAAAAAACAAACCCTAATCTTTGGGCCCCTCGTCGACGCAAGAAAAACAAGATTTTTAACCAAAATTCCGAACGTCCTACAAAGGATCAAAAATATTATTTAATAACGAAAAGGCCTTTGGTCCTTCTTCTTAATAATAGCATAAAGATTTTGAGGATAAATCTTTTTTTATTAAGTTTGTAGCATTTTTTTATCATGGGATAACCATTTCAGTGAAGTTACCCATTGCAGCAATCATTATTTTATACATGTTTGATTGAATATAGCGATCACGGAATATTTTTTAAATTTTTTTATTTATATTTTCTAATGTTCTTGTTATATGGTGGTGGGGGGTAAGCGTCCGTAGAAAGTGTCCTCTGTGAATATCGCCCCAAGCGTTTTCAGCTAATTCATTAGCCATTTTCATGAGGTTATATATAGAGAGGTAGATAGACAGATAGCCAGAGAGATATATAGAGAAAGAGAGAAAAAAGTATTAGAAATGTTGGGAAAGGGAAAAAGTGGTGGGAGGTAATGCAGAAAGCCATAGATATATGTGTAGATAAATATGGAGAGAGAGAGAGAGAGTGTGTGTGTGTCAGAGAGAGAGAGAATGAGAGAGAGTGTGTGAGAGAGTGTGTGTGTGAGAGAGAGAGAGAGAGAGAGAGATGTATCGCTTCAGCGACACACATGTGCGTCGTTCAAATACATTCTGTTTTATTTCTCTCTTAACATGTTGATGGTTCGAAATAGTCACGTTTGAAGAATTTAAAAAAAGTAATTCTTTGCTATTTTATTTCTTATTTATTTATTTTATTTTGTTTTTAACTGGTTTCAAAAACTTATTTGAATGTCAACTTTGAACCTGTTTCTCGTGAGCCGATTACCGGAAAGTGGATATTTTTCCTTTTATTTTACAGGTTTCCCCCCCTTTGTACCCTTCCAAAGATGGCAGATGTGAACAGGTCTGATAAATGAGTTTTTTGGGGTTTTTTTTTTCATCCAGAGCAGGCAATTCTTTTATCTTTTTTTTTCGAAAATGGAAAGGGCAGACGACAGATACAAATGAGAGGACTGACATGTTATTTATTCCTTGTTCTAGATTTATAGGTACACATGTAAAAAAAAAAGACGGTATTATAGATGGGTGACCAACAACTTTAAGTTCGAAGGCGGGGGTAATAATCTCTTGCAAAGCAGTTTCTCTTAATTCTGAGTTAAAATATGTAATAACGAGATAAAAATCGAAGTTTATTACTCTTTCTTTTCTCTTTCTCTCTCTCTCTCTCTCTCTGTCTCTCGGTTAAAGATATATATATATATATATATATATATATATATATATATATATATATATATATATATGTAATAGCTGGCCACTCGTTTTCGAGGATACCCGTCTACTAGGACGGCTAGCCAATCCCAGTTGCAGACGCTCGCACAGGCACATTAGTTATAGTTTCTGGGAGAGAGCGTATTATATAGCGTGCTCACCAATTTGAACAAAGCCAGCACGCTCAAGTTCTCGGCCACGATGAATTGTGGCTTCATGCTGGCACAGCTATCGACGGACCCGAAATGTTCTGTGTGTGTGTGTCTATATATATATATATATATATATATATATATATATATATATATATATATATATAAAAGTGAATATTGAAGTCAACACTTAGAGGCGACAGACTGTTTCATGCTAGATGCAATCTTCAGGCCACGAGTGCTTTTTTTTCTCGGCTATTTATATATACGGGTCAGTGGTGCATTGTGGGTAGTGTATTTTGGCTGTTATTTTGCCGGAAGTCGTTTATTTGTTTATTTATTTATTTGGCTTAGATTATTTTGCTTGTTTTTATTTATCTTTATTTTTTATTGAATTGTTTATTTTTATTTTTATTTCTTATATATTTATTTATATATTTATTTATTTTATTTTAATCGGTATTTTATTAACGTAGTAAAAATTTGTTTGTATCGCTTATTTAATAGTTTTGTTAAGGTATGGGAAGATACTTCAAGCTATTTATGTTCAATGTTCACTTTTATATTTACACACGCTCTATCTCTGATACTGAGCACTTTATCCCATAAATATAGCACAATTTAAGGGTATATTTCTTCATATATATATATATATATATATATATATATATATATATATATATATATATATATATATATATATATCACTTACATCATAAACAATACACATCTCCAGTCAACAAAAACAAGAAAAGTAAATTGATTATTTATTACAAAACATTACAACCACTAACCTCATCGCCAAAAGTAACAATTCACCTGTAAGGTCCAAATTACAGAGAATCAATATTATTTACGAATTTACATGACACTTAATGAGCTCTGTTCCTGACCAATACAAATTTGTAAATAATTATATTGGATGTACTACAACATGTTTAACAAGAAGACTTACCTTACATCTCTGTGACCATAGCTCAGTCAGGTCTCTTTTAAATACACATGGAGACCTACCCAAATTTATCCGTATCACATTCGTTGACAATACAAATATAATAGCATCCTCCCCATGTAAAAAGGGAGAATTATTAATAAAAAAGAAAAAGCCAACACTCATTAATATCAGCCATGAACACGGTTACAACGTGCTGGCCGTGTTTGGAAAATAGTAAATACCTTTGACTGTAACTACATGCATAAAACATATGCATATATTTAATTCAAAGTAAAATAAAATTCACCCTTATTAATGCCTAAAAGTATAGGTGAAAGAGCTTGTAAATAATTCGTACAATTTTTATATAATTTATATCTTGAAAAGAAAAAATACACAAGAACATGAACAATTATATAAAAAATCAACCACCACACCTTGTCCGTCGCTTACAACGAAACTTTCATATATATATATATATATATGTTTATACATTCATTTTATATAAAATGAGCAGATATGAATGTTCAATCTATGTTCTATTTCTATAGGCACAAGTCTTTGTTTATATATATATATATATATATATATATATATATATATATATATTGATGTCATTTGTTTATATTTGGATGCGCTTTGAGCAGATATGAATGTACGTGAGAGATTCATGGAAGATTGTAGTTTAAAAGCAGTAAATTCGACCTTGCCAACCGAACGCTCCTCTGTGGCCAAATCGGTTAAAAGCACGTCAAGCTATATGACGGTTCCGTATAGGATACAGGTTCGAATCCTGTCGAAGGACGAATAATTTCTATGAAAATTTCTCGGACATTCAGGCCGGTAAATGTTATAAATACTGTTTATTATAAAACAGAGCATTTACTTAAATATTTGTATCTATAAAAAGAATATATATATATATTAATAATAAATATAGATTTTTTACCTTACCGATCAGATAAACATCTACATTTACTAATAATTTAAATTATACCTATGTTTTTATATATCGAGCAATCTATCTATCTATTTTTATATATCTATCTATCTATCTATCTATCTATATATATATATATATATATATATATATATATATATATATATATATATATATATTGGGTCTTAAAATAATTGTCGGACTTGATTGTCGGACTTGATTGCATTTGTGTAGCTTTATTGATGTTTTTTATGTAATATCCCAAAATAATATATATATATATATATATATATATATATATATATATATATATATATATATATATATATATATATATATATATATTATTTATCGAGTTCACCCCATGCAAGGCAGTGAAGTCACTTAGATACGAGGGATTACTGGGTGAGAAAACACGAGCATTACTAAGGAGCGAAAAAGGAAGAAGAGTAAACAGGAGGACAGTAGATAGCGATTGACATTGCATTTAAATTTATGCAGATGGAAGTTGCCTTGAAAGCATGGAGCCAGAAGAGAGTTCCACAAGCGAAAAGTGTGAGAAAAGAAACTGCATATATACACACATATATGTATGTATATATATATACATATACATATATATATATATATATATATATATATATATGTATATATATATATATATACATACACACACACATATGTATATATATATATATATATGTATATATATATATATGTATATATATGTATGTATATATATGTATATGTATATGTATATATATATATGCATATATATATATATATATATATATATATATATATATATATATATATCAGACATATTAAGGCAATTTTTCATGTTTATACGTTATTTTTATCGATACAAATATTTAAGTAAATGCTCTGTTCATAATAAAAAGTATCAACGACATTTATCGGCCTGAATGTCCGAGAAATATTCATAGTAGGTAGTCTATTTTGGTGGTTATTTTGCTGGAATTCGCTTATTTGATTATTTATTTAAATATTTGGGTTAAATTATTTTCCTTGTTTTTATTTATTTTTATTTTATTATTTTTTTATTTTTATTTCTTATCTTGCTTGGAGTAAGAAAATATATATCACTACATTTCCAGACAAAAAAAAAAAATTATTGAATAAACGATCCGAACTAATCTCGAAATTCAGACATGAAAATATATTTTTACTACATTACTTAAAAATCGAAAAAAAAACCAACAAAAAAAACAAAAAATAACAATAAAATAAGTAAAATAAATTAACCCAAACAAATCACCAAATCACACCCGTTAGTATAGACGAAATAGAATAAATAAATATAAAACAAAATCAATGAACCCAAATAAATAAAGTAAATAATAAACAAATTAACAAACCATTATAACAAAAATATTAGTTAAACTATAAAAATCAAACCAAAAATCGGACGAAAAACATAATTAAAACTGTTATATAACGATAAAAAATACTACGTTACGTAAAAATCGAAAACCGAAAATAGTAAATAAAAATATACAGTATAATAAATAAATAATAGAAAACAAGTAAAATAAATTAATTAAAACTAATCCAATTAAATAAATAAATAAACAAACTAACAAACTGCTCCCGATAAATTAACCGTTAGAAAAAACATGTAATAAATAAATAAATGAAGTTATAAACAAATTAAGAACGGCTCCCGTCAAAATAATAGTTAGAATAAACTACAACTATCAACCCCAAAATTGAATAAATAGCTTTAATTATCTTCCCAAACCAAAACCAAAACCAAACTATTAAATAAGCGATATAAACAATTTTTACTACGTTAATAAATGCCGATTAAAATTAAATTAAAATAAAAAAATAAATATATAAGATAATAAATAAAAATAAAAAAATAATAAAAATAAATAAAAACAAGCAAAATAATTTTGACCCAAATATATAAATAAATAAATAAATAAGCGACTTCCGGCAAAATAACTACCAAAATTGACTACCCTAAATGCACCACTGATTCGTATATATAAATAGCCGAGAAAAAAAAATCAACACTCGTGTCCTGACAATTGCATCTAGCATGAAACAGCTTGTCGCCTCTAAGTGTTGACTTCAATGTTCATATATATATATATATATATATATATATATATATATATATATATATATATATATATATTACATGAATCATTCATACAAAAAGCAGATAGTGAAGTTAATGATATAAATGGCAAGAATCACTCTCGCAAACAATTTTTAATAAAATACATTAACCTCGAACCTGTGAATGTTATGATCCCTGTTTATAAATTCCAGTTGTATAAGGTCTTTTTTTTACTACAAGCTTTCAATTGTGCATACAATCATCCTCAGTTATGGAAATAGATATGTCTTTTTTACATCCAGGTAATAACAAGGCAACGAAAGTTAAGATGTACTCCGAAATATGTTTTTTTACAAATGTGTTATTGTTAACTGTGAAAAATTTTAGAGCGTGCGGTCGCAACGCTGATGTTGAATTTTTTTTTTTTAAATTTTAAATTGTGCGTTTATGTACTAATATAGTAATATAAGAATTCTTTTGTAGAGGTAGGTTTTTTCAGTCAATGTGGCATGAATAAATAGAGGAATGTCGCCGTTATTATCAGAAATTTGCACGTCAGATCAGTTATTTTAATATCAAGTATGTGGTGCAATTCAATTTACATTACATGAATCATTCATACAAAATTGTTTGCGAGAGTGATTCTTGCCATTTATATCATTAACTTCACTATCTGCTTTTTGTATGAATGATTCATGTAATGTAAATTGAACTGCACCACATACGTGATATATATATATATATATATATATATATATATATATATATATATATATATATATATATATATATATATATATATCGGCTGAAAGAACCATCAATCAAGTGACAAATTTTATATCTGTATGAAATATATATATATATATATTCTATATAATGGCTAAAAGAATAGCCGAAAACGCATAATATTTAACAGTTTTTACACACTTTATATACAGAAACGAAAATAATTATTACCAACACAAGAAAAATTAAATAAAATGCTTCGGTTTGCAGTACGTTGTCCGTAGTCTTTTTTTACGAAAGCGGCCAACGAGAGAAAAAAGGTTTGTTTTATTTTGCGCTTTTCTCGAGGAAAACAAACATTGATTTGGAAATTCTTGCCAAATTCAGGATTTTAATGAAACTTTCAGAACGTATTCAGAAATTTTTGAAATTTTTAGTTTTCGAAAATCTTGTAAAAAAAATTTTTTTTTACATATGTTTCCATCCCCTTACATATTTTCATGAAATTTCGAGAAATTACATTTCTAAGAGTGAGATTTTTTTTATTAGTGAAAAACAGGACTCATTAGAGAAAGTAAATCACCAATTTTTTTTTGTAAAACAGTTACCTGTTTCATCGGAAATCTGCTCTGAATTGTAACAAAAAAAAAAGAAGAAAAATGCAAAAAAACTATGACATTATTTAATTAGAAAAGCTTTTACTTGCTTTTGTAAATAAATTATATTAAGTACACGATTGTCTGAAGAAATAAAATTTCGTCGATGAATAATGAATTTTTATAAGAATTTTATTTATTTAAAAAAAAAAATTTATATACAATATCAATATTTCAAAAATCGTTTAAAATTTTTTGGTGATATGGTTAAGTGAAATGTAAAGTTACGAATCGAAATTTGTAAAGCTCATAACAGTCGTTTTAGTCCGAATATTTTTTTAATAATTTTAAAAATAATTTTTAGTGAAAAAACGTTCCTAATTTCTATCTATGAGAATCTATACATGATATAATCCTTAAAAAGTTCACGTGATTTGAGTGTCGTCTGACGCACTGCAATTATTTCCCTTCAATATCCAGTTCTGTTTCACATCGTAATTTTTGTTAATTACTTTTTTACTAAAGATTTTTATTTTAGGTTTTTATTTTAGTTTGGGTCATATTTAATTGAAGTAATTTTTTGTTTAAGTTAGTAAATTATTAAATAAGATAAGAAGGAAACAAAACACAGATTAAAAAGAGTATTAAATAAAAAATAAATATTACATAATTGCTGAATAAATGTTAATATTTAAAAATTACTAGTTAAAAATAAAAAAAATGCCTACGCTTAGATTTCGTAAAATTATGTCACTTTTGGTCATCCATAGTAGCTGACATCACCTCGTATCTTCTCAATAACATCGATACCAGGAATAAAGACATGAAAAAATTCAGACGCATCGTTAAGAAATGTTTGGTTAAATTTTTTTATGGTATAAATAAGAAATACTTGTTCCAAATCGGATTAATTTAACTCAACATTTACTAATTTTACTCAAATAACGTGTTAGAAATATATAATTTATTTTAGGAAGAATTTTAAAATCGAAATCTTTTTTTGTTTACAAATTTCTGAAAATTTAAGAAAATGACCACATTTAAGAAATTTTCTAAAAAATCGAGCATATGTTTAACATTCCAATCAATATAATTTCTATCTGAAATACACCAGAATATTTTACTTACTGGAAATAATAAATTTAATCCGTTAGCTTTCAATTAAAGATAAAATCAAATCTTTAAGAATGCTTTTTTTTTCATTTTAAAAATTCATTTTAAACCTTAGGTACATAAAAATTGACTGGAGGTACCTAATATATATATATATATATGTATATATATATATATATATATACTATGCGTAGCTTACATTTAGCACAATGCCGAAAGTTTTCAGCACCCAGTGATATATATATATATATATATATATATATATATATATATATATATATATATATATATATATCAAATATGTGGTGCAGTTCAATTTTAAAGTTGCATTAACCTACGAACCACTCGATGAATGTGATGATGCTTGTTTTTAATAACTAAAAGCTGTATCAGGTCTTTTTTAATCTGCTAGTACTTTCAACTGTACATACAGTCATCCTCAGGCATGGAAATTATTTTGGTTTTAGTAAATCCATGTAGCATCAGAGACGAAAGATTAAATTCGAATCGAAATATGTTTTTGTTAGAAATGTGTTATTATTCACGGATAAAAACTTGTGGAGCGAGCAGTCGCAACGCTAAGGTTGATTTTTTTTAAATTTAAGAGAGTGCGATTTTTACTAACTTGGTAATTCGTGGATTTTTTTGTTGTAGGAGTTTATCAGACAATATAGCATGAACTAAATTGTTCAATAAATAGAGTAATGTCTCAGCTGTTATCCCGAAAATGTGCACGTCGGATCAGTTCTTTAAAATCAAATATGTGGTGCAGTTCAATTTATATTACAATGAATCATTCATACAAAAAGTAGATTAGTAAAGTTAATGATATAAAATGGCGAAATCCCTTCGCAAATAAAATTTTAAAGGTGCATTAACTAACGAACCACTCGATGAATGTTATGATCCTTGTTTGATATATATATATATATATATATATATATATATATATATGTATGTTACACATAAAAGGTTAATGGTCAGAGTTGAATTAGTATTAAAAAGTGTTCAATAAAAATAACACGTAGAGCTTTCCCTAATTTTAAAAGCATATATATATATATATATATATATATATATATATATATATATATATCAATGCTATACTGGTCTCTATAAGTATCCATGCGGCCACTCTGAAGTCAATGCTATTTGGTCAATGAATGTCGAATGATTCCTCATTAGAAAACGGCTAAGATGACTATACCCATTTTATTATGTATTTAACTATTTAATTGTCATTAAATTAAGTTCGTATTAATTAATCATATTAAATAATGAAAAAAACATTGTATGTATCTATCTATTCTATTGTAATCTGTCCAATTGTTTTTGCCTCTATTGATATAAATCTGTCCAATTGTTTTTGCCTCTATTGATTTATTACGATATTTGGTCACATAGTCGAGGTAAGTGAACATTTTTATGATTTCAGCATTAAAAAGAAAACCAAAGAACTAAAAAAAAAAAAAAACCTGTCTTCATTGGCCGAAAATTTCGCTGGAAATAACTTGAAACTAGTGACGTTACGTCCTTCCATAACTTCCGACAACACTGATTAATTTATCATCAGTCATCACACATCCCAGAAAAAATAAATAAATCAAAATAATCTGTATAATTTACTTCTGATAAAAGCCGCCTATGCAAATTTTGAGATTAGACGAACCACCCACCTAGAGAGACATGGGAATGTCGCTGTGTGGATCAGCGCGCATGCGCAAATGCCTGCTGTGCCTTTTGTGTGTCGTTGTCTGTGATGAGATTGATATCAAAGGTTGCATTCCATCCAAATTGGTTAGAAAAGAAGGTTTCAAAGAGATGAAAGAATATTTATATCATTCTTCAAATACATAATTATTCTTACGCAGAATTTATTGAGATTGGTATTGTGATAATTGTTTTTTCTACTAATTCCCTTCCACTAATAAATATGTATAATATTTTCGCGTCGCAAATGGAGATTGGTGGGGAGTATTCCATGTCTGTTGCAGGCGCTAACATGTTTATTGAGGACTATGCGCGATAAACATGCATTCATATATTGGCTAAAGCAGACGGTCTACCAGTGGACGGTAGTGGTTTGATGTGTAGTCTCCGACTTTACGGCGATTGTTCGTATTTCAGCTTTTAGAGTCCAGTTTGGGCGAGAGGGTTTTTTGACAGAACTTGTGTCTCAATGATGACTTATCGGATGCCTCAGTTGTCCGCTGTTAATTGTTGACCCCAGAGGAGATACGGGAACTTTTCAAAGTGTTCTTTAGTGACTCCCACCCAATTCTCGGTCGGCCAGGAACTAGCCCACCTAATAGTTTATTGATCACTTTTCATCTTGTCAAGTTACTTTCCTTAAATTTGTTTTAACATCTTCTTTTTTTTTTTTTGCTGACTAACGGTTTAGGACCAGTTTCGTTTTTATCGTTACTGTGGTTTCATTTATTATATATACCGGGTGTAATAGCAAAATTGTTCAAATCGTACAATTTAATTTTCAAGTCTTCTTTCACTGCTCTTTGGACTGTCAAAACTGAAACTCCTCACGTGTCTAACGTCTTATAGATTGAGTTGGATTTTTCCTAATTGACCTCTTTAGCTCTTAGTTGAAATGATGATTTCTCTTGCTGTTGTTATCTCCTGATTCAGTTTCCCTTTCTACTCTTCACTGGGTGCCCCCTACTTTCGGCCTTGTGCCCTGATCTGTCATCTCGTCTGCAGTCGCTCTCTCACAGACGCGCCGTTGCCTCGCTCTGTCTTTTTTTACAAATTCTCTCACGGTAATTGCTCACTTAACTTAACTCCCGTTAATTCCTTTCATCTCAATGGCAATATCACCTACTTGTTGTGAATTATATGTATATACATAATATTATATAATATTAAATATATATATATATATATATATATATATATATATATATATATATATATATATATTCTGTTTATATGTTATTTTTATTGATATAATTTATTTCAGCAAATGCTCTGTTTTTTAAATAAAAATTATTAATTATAATTACTGACCTGAATGTTCGACAAATTTCGTAGAAAATATGCAATTTCCACATGAATCGAACCTGTATTCCTATAGAGAAAATATGTTTTCCGACATTTGATCAGACGTGCATTTATTTGCATAGAATATTCTGGTCGGTAAATGTAATTAATTAATTTTATTAAATTTATTATTATTTTTATTATTAATTTAACTAAATTGCATCTATAAAAACACCTAGAAACAGAATATACACTTGGAACTATAAATGTAGCGTTGTGAAAAGGAAAATTGAAATAGCCAAGGAAAAATAAATGATTAAAATTTAAAGTACAAGATTCAGCAGCCCACAAAACTATATATATATATATTGTCATCCACAGACAGACTGTTTCGCTGTATCACAGCTCATCAGTGTGACTAGACGTCCGGTTGCTTCTGGCTAGACTCGAAAACCGGCTGAATTCGCGTCAGTCGGAAATTTTACCTTGAAGCCGTTGGCGCACGGCAGAGTAGAAGGTAAATTTAAGCGTATTTATTTTTAGATAAACACACAGTGACTGAGAGAACTCGATTCGATTTACCGAAGAGTCTTGCATTATTAGCCGTAATAGTCACTGTTTACAAACCCACACATCCCCCCTATATATATATATATATATATATATATATAGATAGATAGATCAATAACTGTATATACTTGCTGTATGTCTTGAATATGTGGCCCAGACTGGTTTTAGAACACCTTTGTTAGTGATAAAATTGCCTTAAAAATGCAACATAGATGGAATTGCTCAAGTAGCTGGAATTACTCGTCGGTATATGATCCAGTATTCGGCACCTTATAGAAGTATAAGTAGCAAGATGTTTCAGCTTGAGTACCCGGATAGTGAATGTAGTTCCATAGTGGTCCAAAGCAACCTGAATGTTTTCGGGATGGTTTAAACGCCTTGGCAATGGAATCGTGACAGTAGCGATTTTGATATAATTAATTTCTGTAGTAGTTCTTTCAGCAGGAAGACTTGAATAAGAATCACAGTTCAATGAAGATTCGCAATAGCTGTCATTTCTCATTTCCCATGGGCTTCCTCCAACGAACGACAGAAAGTACGTCTCTAATTAAAAATAAATGAAGGGAATGTCATTGATTGGATTTGTTGATGCAGCGTTGGGCTCCCTACTGAGGAATTGCAGAAAAGCCACAACAATCGAGAGACCGCACGCAACGCAAACTTTGAGCTCAGGATCGGCGCGTATTATCCGTGAACCCTCCAAAAAGGGGGAGAAAGCCTGATTGAGGGCCCCGAGCAGTACTTTGTGACCCTCACTATCTTATCAATTGAGTAGGGCACCTAGGGGTGGTGTAATGGTTAGCAAGCTTGTCTCGCTAGAACAATTACGACTGAGCAGTGAGTTCGATCCTCACTGGGTGCCCCCTACTTTCGGCCTTGTGCCACATCTAAGCTACGCTTGGAAAATCACTATACCGGGTGTAACAGCAAATTGTTCAAATCGTACAATTTCATTTTCAAGTCTTGTTTCACTGCTCTTTTGGACTGTCAAAACAGAAACTCCTTACGTGCCCAACGTCTTATGGATTGAGTTGGATTTTTCCTAATTGATTTCTTTAGCTCTTAGTTGAAATGATGATTTCTCTTGCTGTTGTTATCTCTTGATCAAGTTTCCCTTTCTACTGTTCACTGGGTGCCCCCTACTTTCGGCCTTGTGCCCTGATCTGTCATCTCGTCTGCAGTCGCTCTCTCACAGACGCGCCGTTGCCTCGCTCTGTCTTTTTTTACAAATTCTCTCACGGTAATTGCTCCGATGTGCTGCATTCGCTGGTTCCCAGGCCTCATGAATTTAAGCGTCCTACGAGGCTGGTATCCCGTTCCCACCCCTTCACCGTTGAAACTGTTAGATGTAGACGTCTCTTCTACTCCAATAGCTTCATATCTCGCACATCTCGCCTGTGGAACTCCCTTCCTTATTCCTGTTTCCATGACAAATACAATCTCCAACTATTTAAGTGTAACGTCAATCGACATCTCCAGTTGCCTTGATCTATCCACTTCCCTTCTCCACATACTTTCCCCCTTTCATTCTTATCTGCTCTCGCTCCAAATCTTCTGTAACCCCCTTGCCTTGATCGATCCACTATCTTTCTCAACATCCTCTCCTTTACCACTCCTATCTGCTCTTCCTCCAAACCTTCTGTAACCCCTTGCGTGCTAGTGGCCTCCAGCCTTGCTTGGGGTGAAAAGCTTTAAAAAAAAACAAAAAAAAACAAAAACATCTAAGCTACGCTTGGAAAATCACTATCTTATCAACCTCACTATTTTATCCTACCAAAGGATGAAAACATTTCGCGGATTTTGACTTCATTCTCGGGTCATTTGTTCTTCGCCCAAATCCCTGAATTCGTTTTGTTCATGCAAAGTCAACTTTTAAAAAGAAAAATAAGTCGATGTTAAAAATTGCCACAAAACATTGTTGATTTATTTTAGATAGAACAATCTATGATGACATGTCTAATTTTTATTTTGATACATTGTACAGTGTAACCGGGATATAAGAGACCCGGATATAAGAGAAACCCGGATATAAGAGAGGTTTTTTATCTGATCCCAAATTAGAGCCATACTTACCTAAACAAAATAGACCAAATCCGGATATAAGAGAAACCCGGATATAAGAGACTTCTTCTCCGGTCCCGACAATATATCCGGGTTACACTGTATTTATTTTCAATTTTTCTAGTCGAATTCTTCACATATGATCCATTGTCGGTCATAATTAAGTGACACTAAAATTTATAATATTTTATTTGAATACTGCGTTATAACAATTAAAACGTAGAGGAATCAGGCACGAGACTCTTACACGGGTCCTGTTTGCGCATAACGGTTTCTCTGTATTTCGGTATTGTGTTTTCGGTAAATAACTGAAATATGTCTGGAATAACAGACATATTTCAGTTGTTTACCGAAAACTTCGTTCATCTTGACCAGTTTATTGGCTAACTCTCTGTCCAGTCTGTAGTAGGAGGATATAGCCTTAGCCAAGTAGACCAAGATCTGGACTATGTTCAGCATTTTGAAACAGAAAACACGTGAACGCATCAGTAAATTATTAATTACAAATAATATATATTACATAAATATTTTTTCTAAATAATTTCCTTTCTTTTCAAGTGGTTTCATACCACCTACATTGGAAAGAATCATTTTTAGTAACAAGTTCAGTTCGGACAGCCTCTTCTAAAAAAAAACAAACAAAAAAAACTGTACGTCGTGGAACAGACTCCCGAGAGAATGCTTTCTGTGTCGTTTCGGTTGTGCAGGTGAGAAAAATCAGAAAGTCTAATACGAATTCCAGTGGGCTTCGTTGCGTTCAGCTACGCGCAAATACACATGGGAAAAGTATGAATATATTCCCCTCAACTATGGGTTAAATAGTACGGCTTGTATCTAGAAAAATCATTGTTATTCTAAAAATAAATATGTTAAGCCGATACTCACTCGCAAAAAACAGAATTATTCTTACAATCCAAACAATATTTCAACTTCAACTAACACACAGAAGGTTGATAAGCCGTAAAACAAATTAAATCAATCAATCACTGATGTTTATAATCTTCAGTTCTGCAAACGTTATTTTTTCTTCATATCTTCATAATTTGAACTTGGAAATTGTATTGGATCTTGGTCCTAGGATTGTGCCTTGAGTCTTGAATTGTGTCTTGGACCTTGTATTGTGTCTTGGGCCCGGCATTGAGCCTTGAATTGTACTTTGGACCTTGTATTGTATCTTGGGCGTTGTATTGGGTCTTGGGCCTTGTATTTGGTCTTGGGCCTTGAATTGTGTCTTGGACCTTGAATTGTGTTTTGGGTCTTGTATTGGACCTTGAATTGTGCTTTGGACCTTGTATTGTATCTTGGGCCTTGCACTGATCATTGAATTGTGCTTTAGACCTTGTATTGTGTCTTGGGCCTTGAATTGTGTCTTGGACCTTGTTTTTTGTCTTGGGTCTTGTATTGCACCTTGAATTGTGCTTTGGATCTTCTATTGTATCTTGAGCCTTGTATTGGACCTTGTATTGTGATTTGGACCTTGTATTGTGTCTTGGGCCTTGTATTGAGTCTTTGGCTTTGAATTGTGTATGGACCTTGTATTGTGTCTTGACCCTTCTATTGGACTTTTAATTGTGCTTTGGACTTTGTGTCTTGGGCGTAGTATTGGGTCTTGGGCATTGTATTGGGTCTTTGAACTTGTATTATGTCTTGGGCCTTGTATTGGACCTTGAATTGTGCTTTGGACTTTGTATTGTGTCTTGGCACTTGCATTGAGCCTTGAATTGTGCTTTGGACCGTGTATTGTGTCTTGGGCGTTGTATTGGGTCTTGGGCGTTGTATTGGGTCTTGGGCCTTGAATTTTGCCTTGGACCTTATATGGTGTTATGGGCCTTGAATTGTGTTTTGGACCTTGTTTTGGACCTTGTTTTGTGTCTTGGACCTTGCATTGAGCCTTGAATTGTGCTTTGGACTTTGTATTATGTCTTGGGCGTTGTATTATTAACATTTTCTTTCTTTCTATCGAGTTACAAGTGTTTGGGAAGTTTCTGGGTGATTCGTTCTGATCAAGTCATGGAGCCAGTCATGAACAAATTTCATAACAGATCCACTT
>OZ038505.1:66385927-66390927 GCA_964036315.1 Acanthosepion esculentum
TTTGAATCTGGGATGCAACCAAGTCGTTTTGTGATGACTGAATTGCTGATAACGTGTGTTGGTGATTGTAAGATCGAATTCTTGGCAGAGAGGAAGTAGTCGTAATCCATTAGAATTCAGCTTACCGATCTGTGAGTGCCAAGGACACCAGACCATCCCTGATCGTTAGCAACAACCTGTGCATTAAAGTCTCCCATTAGGACAAGTTTGTCCCTATGTGGAACTTTGGAAATGACTGAGCATAGTAACGCATAAAAGTCATCAATTTCCGACACAGGGGTATTTATGGTTGGGGTATAACAGCTCACAAGATTGGCAGAAGAATTGTTGTCGAGTTCTAAGACTAGAGTCATAATGCGATCACTTATTCCTTTCGGAAGAGATGACGGGGATTCAGCAATGTCTAATTTTATGGCAAAGTCTACACCTGATAGGCGGGCATCCTTTTCGCTTTTCCTAATCTAGAAAAAGGTATATCCTGCATAACTTACTCAAGTTGAGAGGTGCCGGCAAAACGTGTCTCACTGAGAGCAGCAATGTCAATATTGTGCTTGCAGCGATGAGGGCTGTTTTACGCTCTGGAGAAGAATCGTTGCCTTGGAGGGTTCATACATTCCAAGAGCCAGGGTTAACACGTTTGAGAGTTTTATTTCTGCTAAATTGATTATTGCGATTGCGACATTGGTCAACTAGACAACTGCAGAGGGCTGCCAAGTTGATTAAGAGCAAGCAATTTTTAGGGCAACTTTTCCACCCCCTTCCGCGGATTGGGGAAAGCAGTGCTATGTCTAAATAGACCTGCTTTGTCACCGTCGGAGAACACGAACAGCACAATTGCTCAAGATTTTGTACGAGAACGGCAATCGACTGATCATCGCCACTGTAGGAGCGCCAGATAGAGACTTCTAGTACTATCCTATAGCTGTTCCCGTCGCCTTAACTCTTTCGCGAGTGAACTTGTTGCTCAGGTGGAATAGCAGAGTTTTTTTTAAAGCTTTTCACCCCAAGCATGGCTGGAAGCCACTAGCACGCATGGGGTTACAGAAGATTTGGAGCGAGAGCAGATAGGAGTGTTAGAAGAAAGGATGTGGAGAAGGATAGTGGATAGATCAAGGAGAGCAGTTACAGAAGATTTGGAGCGAGAGCAGATAGGAGTGAATGAGGAAAGGATGTGGAGAAGGATGGTGGGTAGATCAAGGCAACTGGAGATGTCGATTGACATTACATTTGAATAGTTGGAGATTATAGTTGTCAGGGAAACAGGAATAAGGAAGGGAGTTCTACGGGCGCGAGGTGCGAGATATGAAGCTATTGGAGGAGAAGAGACGTCTACATTTAACAGTTTCAACAGTGAAAGAGTGGGAGCGGGATGCCAGCCTCGTAGGACGCTTGAATTCATGAAGTCTGGGAACCAGCGAAAGCAGCTCATCGGAGCAATTACCGTGAAAGTATTTGTAAAAAAAGACAGAGCGAGGCGACGGCGCGTCTGTGAGAGAGCGACTGCAGACGAGATGACAGATCAGGGCCAATTACGTTGCATACCCGTTTATGGATCTTATCAAGAACTCCGAGGCAAACAGAAGGGGCTCCAGACCATATATGGCAGCAATACTCCATGCAAGGGCGAATGGTTGATTTGTATATTTGAAGGATCGATACCGGGGTGAAAAATTTCCTGGCTCGGCACAGGGAGCCAACTTTCCTTGCGGTGGATGAAGCAATTGACTCAATGTATTTGCTCCATCTCAGGTCAGCGGACAGCGTGAGACCCAGCAGCCGCAGAGAGGAACTCTCGAGAAGTTGGGCTTCAGACATGCTAATGGGAAGCAGAGAAGGATCCCTGTGGTGATTAATAGAGAGCAGTTTAGTTTTTGAGGCGTTAAAGTTAACCAGCCAATTCATGCCCCAGTTCACAACCGATTGGAGGTCCTTTTTGAGACGAACTGCCAGGTTAAATTTGTCATCGAACGCAGAAATGATCTGTATACTACTCACACAGAATATTTGTTCAGAGTGGCGAATGTTTTTTTAGAACCAACCACACCTTTTGAAAGTGCTGATAGCAAGGAATTGGTGCAAATATTTGCCACGAACACAATGAACAACATCCCTCAGATTTTACGACTATTTACATTATTCGGACTATTGTCCTCATCTTTGTCGACATATTTATTACGACGTTTCGGCACAGTGGATAAAGGCGTTGGTTAGATCCAGTGGTGGGACCCAAAGAGTGTGAGTTCAATACCCAGTTAAGGCAGTGGAGAACTTGGAGAGGGGAATTAACCGGAGATAACTGACAACTGACATCCATTAAACATGGCACTAGAACAGTCTACCCCAGTGAGCGAAATAAAGGGTTCAGTTCAACATTCCAACCACCTGAAGAAGGCCGAAGCGTACAACGATCGAAACGTTGTAATAAATATGGCGACAAAGATGAGGACAATAGTGCGAATAATGTAAATAGTGTACATAATACCTCATCTCAGAAATATAGACAGATACCCTCAGGTTTTATTATCATATATATATATATATATATATATATGAGAAAAGATTAAATGCCAACCAACCTAGCAAAGCGGGTTTCGATCTCGAGGTTCTCCTTAGGCAAGTGGAAATATATATATATATATAAATATATATATATATATATATATATATATATATATATATATATATATATATATTTAATTAGTGATACCAAAATTCAAGCTAACACGATACCCATGTTTCGACCGTTAGGTTTCCTCAAGCAGGTAGGATGAAAGATTTTAGTTTACTCTACCGCCTTTATATATGGACACCGGAAGTTATGGAGGGGGCGGAATGGAAGATAGGAAAATATTTTCATTCATACACTACAAATATTTGCCAATTTGTCTGCACTTAGATAACACCTCCGATCTTTTATTTAGCAGTTCGTCCTTGTTAGGGGATGTAGCGATCGTCAATTTTTCCTCTTAGCATAGCTTACATTAGTTTCCTCGGACTCTGCCCGGCTTTATTTTTGGATGATTTTCCATTTTAAGCTCGGTACTCTATCACTGACTGCCAATTTTGTATCATTTCTATGACTCTCGAGACTAAAAGAGGTAGTATTGTTGTAATATCTCCTCTTGAATGGGCCCTCTGAGCAAACAATGTATGTTTTATTAAGATTTTTGCCATCACTGACTTCCGCTGAGTAAACCACACCTTCTATAAGGCACTTGCCGTCCAAAGGACAATTATTACTGTCTCTGCAGTTGCATAGTTTCGTTTTTACCTCCCCAATTGTTTCTGGTTGTAATAGTTTTTATAATGCTTAATAAGTTACTCGGGCTACTGTAGATAAGCTTTACTTTGCTTCTGTTAAACACCTTAGCTATGACAGAATTTCTAGGGAAATGCTTATCTAACAGCTTAAACAATACTTTTCCAATTTTGGCTTTCAGTTGCCCGTTGAATGGGTGGGTTAAACCAAACCACGTCCCTTGTTTTTACTTTAATCAAATATATTAGAAAACACGAAGTTGACGACGTATGCCACCTGGGCACTACATAATATCCACCTGCCGTAGAGAAGTCGCCCGGCTTTGAGAAAGACCCATGAGGCATTATGGACATATTACATTTCAAAGAAACGAAAACCAGATTCCCCAAAAAATCATTGGCAAATGTAAAAGATATCAAAGAAACAAAGAAATTACTAGTAATGGATGACAAAACAAAGAACATGTATTTAATGAGCCCAGCAAATATAAGAGTTGGATTGCTAATGAGGTAACGAACACTATAAGAAAGCGCCAAATACATATGTTGATACCATCAACGAGGAAGCCAGAAATATCTCAAAAAAATTGTGTATTGGTAACAAACTTCGAACCCTACACGAAAAGGAAGCATTCCTCACGGCAAAAGACCATAAAGAGGATTTTCACAATTATCCTTCCTAGGAGAAACCAGTATTATGACCTTCTCTTCTCAATGCTTTTCTCATACGCATTTTTATGGTTAAAAATTTCCTCAACGGATGAATACGGGAGATAGGTACCGTCAGTCGTATTATTATTCAAAATCTTCGTGATTCGTTAAGAACGGCCACGCAAGTCAACCAGTAAAAGAACACTAACGAGTGCCGAGACTAGTTTTAAAATATTAAAGACAAAGAAAGTTTAGTCTTTATAAAATATGATATATGCGACTTTTACCCTTCAATTAACAAAAAAAAAAAAAAAAGGATTATCCGATCCACTGGAATATGCCAAATTATTCGTGGAAATAAAACCTGAACATTTGGAAATTACCTTCCACTGTAGGAAATCTGTATTAATTACTGTGGCGATACCTGGATAAAAAAATATTCCGGAATAATGGATTCGATGTCCCCCGAGGATCTTTTGACCAAGCAGAGGTATCCGAATAAGTATCTATATACTAAGCAAAATGAACAAGCTAGTCCATATGGATAATCACGGATTATATAGAAACGATGGTCTAATGTGTACCTGCCAATACAAGTGCTAACGTTGTCATTAGAAAGAAGCTCTTCGAAGTATTCAAAAATTTGGGCTTTAAAATCACAGGTCGAAATAAATATGAAAATAGTCAAATTTTTGGATGTAGAATATAACATCGATGCCGACGTTGTTTCACCGTATTTGAAGCCGAATAGAGACATCATATATATAAACACCAAATGAAACCACTCAGCAAATGTTTTCAAGCAAATACCCAAAGGGGTAGAATGTATAATCTCCCGTAATTCATCCATTGAGGAAATTTTCAACCTTAATAAACCATAAAAGTGTATGAGAAAGCATTGAGAAGAGAAGGCTATAATACTGGTTTGTCCTTTTCACCACCCGTCCTAAGGGCACAACCAGGAGAATGGACGTGATTTGGTTTACCCTACTCATTCAAAGTGCAATTGAAAACCCAAGTCAGAAAAAATATTTTTTAAGCTATTAGATCGGCATTTCCCTAGGAATTCTGTCCTAGCTAAGTTGGTTAAC
>OZ038505.1:66395927-66400927 GCA_964036315.1 Acanthosepion esculentum
CTCAAATGCATTAGTCATACATAGAAATAAATTCAGCCACAACTTTGATCTAAAGAATGCCACACTTATTAAAAGAGAAAGTTACTTAGAAAAATTTAGAGAGTGTCGCTATCGAGTCTTACCAAAATATAAATCTGCGCCCAGGATTTTTTCAATATGTCCATTCCTGAAATAATTACTCGTATCCCAAACCAACATACTATGAAAAGAATAAAAGAAAGCAATTAAATTTATAACTTCCTGTTATTTAAAAAAAATATAATATATAAATTTATCCCCTACTAAAATAATTTAAATATTAATTACACGAAAAAAATTACTCCCTTTCGTGTATTAGACATTGAATTATGTCACTTTGCGTCATCCATAATTTACCTAGAATTTTCAGTTAACCTGATGAATATTCATGAGCGTCTCTTAAATTAAAAAAAATGGAAAAACAAAACTAAGAATATTATGTGCTCTTTATTATTATCTGCTCGGCATTATGCGAACGGTGGTGTGGACGACTAGACAGAAGGAGTTTCACGCAGGTGAGAAATTTTCCTCTTTGCAACTGGTCTCTTTCTTTAGGCATCAGCTTAAGGTTAAGATCAGGGCGGAGAGGGCGCATCTCTCCTCGTGGAATTTCGGCAAAAGGTGGGTGAAAGTTTCGCGCTTGGTGCGAGTGAGAGGTGTTGACCTAAAGTGGATGTTGGACGCAACTTTGGCAAGAGGATTTTGGGCCTCGAACCGAAACATTAGTCATGCCAGCCCTTTAACGGTAAGATAGAACATTTTCATGTTCAGTTTTGGCCTCCTCAGGGCTAAATATTTTCCTTTCAACGTAGCTAGAGCATGCAAGTACATAAGTCCTGTTTTTGTCCTCCTTTTTAGTTTCTTGTCTCCACCCCTCCCCACGTTTTAGGCGACAGATGTCTCTGTTCTCTGGATTTGTTCATCCCAGTTAATAGAGATTTCTGCCACATTTTTGGAAGGGTCCTACTACTAATATTGTTTTGTTTAGTTTCTTGCACATACATATTTTGCATTGTATATAAACATTGGGTTTTTGATTTTTCCCCATCCCTCGATGATTTTGTAAATAAAAATTCATGTTAGGGCTTTTCACCGAGAAAATGTGGTTTTTTGGTGATTGTGTTGTTAGAGCGAATAGTAAATGTGTTGTTATGGTGAAAGGAAAATTGTAAGTACGAATGGGTCAACGAATGAGACTAGTTAGTTTTCAGGTAGGACTAGAGAAAACAAGTCTTTTTCCCCCTCACCATTTTTAGCCCTTCTGGCACATTTTGTATTTTAAAAAGCAAATAAATAATAAGAATATTATTACGTTTGTTTATAATAAAATAAACTCTGGAGAGATGAAGTGCATTCTAGTAAGAGAGACTTTGAACAGAATCGCGTTAAGAAATAACAATTCCACAGAGATGTTCGTAATTGCTTTAATGTTAATAAAACTATAATCCAGTTTATTTGCGTCTACCCTATATTGGTACAGAGGGTGAGACTTTATCTAGACGAATTTCGCGTGTGATTAATAGCTGTTATTTTTCGGCTAATGTTAGGGTAATATTTGTTACCCGTCCTGTTTTCTCTTCCATTCATAAGGACGTCCTTCTTCCCCATCATGTTAATTCAGTGATTTATCAATATAAGTGTAGTTGTGGACTCGACTACATAGGGAGGACGTCCCAGCGTTTGCGTCAGAGAATAAAACAACCCTTACCCCCCAGGATTTTGAATCCGGATGCCAGGAAAAGCCAACTAGCAAATACCTCTGGCCCTTCTATTGCAGAGCATGTAATAAATAGCAGGAAATGTGTGGTTAATTTTAGTGTGGACCGTTTTTCTATTTTATCTAGGTCCCACTCCTCATATCACCTCAAGGTTCTAGAAGCGACTTCCGGTAAAAGTACCCGCCAAAATATACTACCCATAATGCACCACTGACCCTTATATATATATATATATATATATATATATATATATATATATATATATATATATATATATATATATATATATATAAGGTTTTTATGGTACAAAATTTTACGATAGGTAGGAATAAGCAAAATTTATATGGCATTATAAAAAAGCTAAAAAGGACCAACTGGTTTCGTCCCAGCCTTATCAAGGTTATTTTCTGGGATATTAAAAATATACATAAGCGTGTAAATTAAATTAACAACTACACTTATATTGATAAATCACTGAATTAACAGTATCTATATAGGGAGGACCTTCCAACGTTTGGATCTGAGAGTAAAACAACACTTACCCCCACTCCCAAGATTTCGAATCTGGATTCCAGGAAAATCCAACTAACCAATACTTCTGGCTCCTCTATTGAAGAGCATGTAATAAATTGCAGGAATTGTGTTTTGGATTTTAGTGCGGACAGTTTTTCTATTTTATCTAGGTCCCACTCCTCATACCACCTCAAGGTTCTAGAGTCCTTGTATATCAGATCCCGTGGGCCTTCCCTTTGTAAACAGAGGGAATGCTTACTGGGTCTGAATGTTATTGGACTCTAGTTTTCTTGAAATTAATATTTGTTTCCTTTAATTTATACGCTTATATATTTATATATATATATATATATATATATATATATATATATATATATATATATATATATATATATATTCATATCCCAGAAAATAAACTTGATAAGACTGGGATGAAACCGGTTGTTCTTTTTAAAATTCCATATAAATTTTGCTTATTCCTAGCTATCGTTAAAACTATAATTATTATTAAGCTAACCGAGAAGACGCCTTTCAGACGGACTTTAGGCTAGTTCCTGCGGAAAGGCTTTTGAGCCTCCACCCGTTTACCTTCAGTGCTCTATGCGCGTAAAAGTTATACGAATGTTTCTCTGTGTCGCGCCAGAGTCCATCCTTCAAATCTATAAATCAACCATTCGTCCTTGCAATATATGGTCTGGTTACCTCACTGTTCATCTCGAGGACCTCGACAAAATCCAGAGACAGATATGCAATATGATGGACCCTGGTTTGGTTTTTAACTTCAGTTTTTGAAACATAGTTATTGCTGTGTAGCGAAGAAACCATATTTTAAATCAGTTAATTTATAATCTATCTATCTATCTATCTATCTATCTATCTATCTATACATACATACATACATATATATATATATATATATATATATATATATATATATATATATATATATATATATATATATATATATATATATATTCCGATCCTTAGCTATAATTAATTAATGATGAATATGTCATTTTCGTTTATGATCAATTCTTCTGTTAAGCTTTGAGTGTAATTATGCATTATTATTGCTCAAACTAGAGTCAAATAGTTTTATAAGACCTCAGGGAATTCCAGTAAGATATCTTTAATCATTTTCTTGATACAATGGTTCAGAGCTTAATCTAACATTTGGACGATTTTGTTGTTACAGGATTTGGACAGTTTTACTGTTAGACTCGGTATAGGAGCTCCATGTTTTCTGTTATATGCAAACAAAGAACAAAGCGATTTTTATTATAAACAAATCCCCAAAATATAGATGATAGAAGCATATGTTTGATTTACAAAGTATCCTTTATATCTGAATATATATAATTATTTTATATATTGATTTGTTGATATTCTATAACATTCTTCAGTCATTCAATCCTTGATTCTGTTTCTTGATACAAGTTTTTGGATGGCAACTTTCGTTATAATCACCATAATTTCCATTCCATTTCTTTAGTGTCTTTCTTTTCTGGAGATTCGTTACTTTCTTTTTTTACTTGTAATTTATATTCTTTTTCTATTTTTCCTTCGTTCATCAATTTTCTTTTTCTGTCTGTTTTCTTTCATGTATTTTCCTTCCTTTTCTTTATTTTACTTGTTTTATGAATATTCTTTTTCTTCTTCTTTACTTGTCGTGTAATTTCTTCCTCTATTTTTTTCATTCATTCATCAACTTCTTTTTCTGTTATTTTTTCCTTCATCTAATTTTTCTCTTATAGATTTCCGTTTCTTTTTTATTTTTATTTTCTTCGTCTGTTTTCTTTGTCTATTTTTCGTTTTTACATTTATTTTCCTTCCTTTTCTCTGTTTCCCTGCTTTTTTTTTCCAATTATTCGTTCTTTTATTTTTTTAAAATTCTTTTTCTCTATTTTCTTTCATTCATGTATTTTCTTCACTTCCGGTATTTTCCTTCATTTTTGAATCTTACTTAACTTCCTTTTTCATTTTTCTATCTATTTCCTTCCTTCTATTTTGACAAATTTTACCAATTTCACTTTTTTCTTTTTTTTTCTTTTATGTTTCTTCTTCCTTTTCTCAATTTTGCGATGAGTGGTTGGTGCAATGATAACGCCATAGAATGGGAGAATGGGAGAGCCGAGATCGAATTCCACTCGCTTTCGTTACATTCACTTATGTAATATTCGCTAGCAAAAAAAAAAAAAAAAAAGAAAAAAGAGGGAAAAATAACCGTAAAGGATTGATAAACCGTAAATAAACAAATAAATCAAATTCCTTTGGCTTCCTTCGTTCATTTTTTCTTTCATCTATTTTCTTTTTGATTTTTACTTTCTTTTTTCTTTCTTTATTTTCCGTTCTTTCGTTTCTTCTTTTCTCCATATTCTTTCTTTTATCTTCATATCTATTTTCTCCTTCTCCAAACTACAGTCAAGGAAAGTAAATTATAGGCAGCCCCTACCACCTCTATTCTTATTTTTTAATTCTTCATAAATAATTTCCCAAGTTCTGTTGAACAGATCCAATAATTATAATATATTTTTTTTTAATTCTTCTTCTTCTTCTTCTTCTTCTTCTTCTTCTTCTTCTTCTTCTTCTTCTTCTTCTTCTTCTTCTTCTTCTTCTTCTTCTTCTTCACCTTGTTTCTGATCACATTGTCTTCAATAGGTCAAATTCTATTCTTACTGATATCTTCTTCTTCTTCTTCTTTTTGTTAATCCTCTTCTTCTTCTAATAACAATAATAAAAATAATATCTTAT
>OZ038505.1:66408427-66423427 GCA_964036315.1 Acanthosepion esculentum
CCTGATCAAAGGCCTTGTTGTTGGGTGTAGCTTATCGTCTTACCCAGGACGCGGATAACTCAGATTAATTATTGAAATTTATAGAAAAAAACCCAGCTCCAAACTGGGCCTAAAATTCAAGAACTGATTTTAAGAGATAATCTTGTTTTGCCTTCCCTCAACATCGCTGATGCTAACCTCCGAGAGTCGATGTGCTTTCTCGGACTAATGTTCTTTGTTGACATGTCGTGGAAAGATTATATTGAATCATTCGCTAGATCTGTTGCTAAGAAAGTTCAATGGTTCGTGCTAGAAAATCTTTCTCTCCAGAATCTATCTTACATATTTATTCGTCTCATATTTATTCGTTTCATATTTAGTTATATATCAGTTAGCTGATGTCTTACTATTTGAATTCAGATACCATCAATTAGCGTCCTGGCTTCGACCAATCAACGTCGTGTGTTTGATATTGAAACGTTTTTTTTTTTAAGACTGGTGAATCTGTAATTGCAACACATAGAGATATTTTTGTGCCCATGTCAAGTTGCGTCGGAATGATGCTGTTCCGGTTATAAAATCGATACTGCTATGGGTTGAAGATTTCAGGGACACGGGTTCACGACTTAAAAGAACGCCACACGGAAGACCTCGAAACGCTCGAACTTCCGGGTTATGGAAAACGTTAGAAATCGTCTACAACAGTGTATGACAAATAGAGGTCACCATTTGAACGATGTCATTTTTCAAACCGAATGTATAAAAACTATAGCCCTTTTTTCTAAACAACAGTGAAATAATTTTTTTAACAGCAGTTACCTTGTTCTTTTATCAATCTGTTATATAGGAATAAAATATCTCTGCCTACACTTGAGTTTGAACATAGATCGCCTGTGAGCAAAGTGGATCACGTGACCATAGAGGAAAACGCATATGTAGGAAGCCGTATGACGACTAATATCGCTATTTTTAGTCTATCCTCTATTACTATTCGAATCAACATTTCTAGTCTATCCTCTATCACGATACGGAACGCTATTTTCTATTCTCTTCTCTACACTATTCTCTATACTGATCACTATACGGTGGTTACGTTTCGAGTGAGTATTATCAAGCAAGTACTATTAGTGCGAGTGATATTCGAAGGCGTCTGACACCAGTATTGTTCAACGGCGTTATTATAGCTGTATCTGCGATTACAAAGTCTCTACTACAACGAGCATTACGAAAGTGGCAATGAGTGTTCGTTGACATCACAAAAACATTAATGTTGGTAGCTGCAGTTTACAAGAAATTCAACAAAATCTGTGTCGCCTGGGAAATCACTATACGGGATCACCTCAAAAGCTCTCGACGATCAGAGATTAGTAGCTGATCTCTCTCCCAATCTAACACGAACTACCCAGTGGGTGAAAAAAACTTTTGATCCGACCACAAAATAACGCCAGTCACGATAAGCGGATGTGCACTCGGGGAGGCACCGTGCCTTGAAAGGCTATTGGGCCTTAAATTCACACCTGACCTCAAGTGAAACTCAGACGTACCGCTCCAGTAAGTACCTGACTTCTTGTGCTATACTTTAACTTTAGAAGAACCAGATCAGGCCGAAAGTGGAATACTACGGCTAGATAAGCGCAGGAGCTGCTCAGTCCTCACTTTCCTGTCTCGATAGAGTTCGAAAGCGTCTCCGAGTCCTTGTGGGTGAGAAATTATTTTTCACCCTCCAGCCTTTCTTGCACACAGGGGATATGGCAAGCCTGTCTCTGCTCTACAGCTAGCATGAAAAGTGTTTCCCCAGTTCTCAACTTCACGGCGAGAACCCACCACGCCATGTAACTTCCACACACACACACAAACATGCATATATATATATATATATATATATATATATATATATATATATATATATATATATATATATACGATCCAATACTATTATTGGATTATTATATTCGAAGGCGTCTGACACCGGTATTGTTCAACGGCGTTACTATAGTTGTATCTGCGATTACAAAGTCTCTATTACAACGAGCATTACGGAAGTGACAACGAATATTCGTTGACATCACAAAAGTGGCAACGAGTCTTCGTTGATATCACAAAATATTTAATCGTTTTTTACATATTTGTTCTCCAGAAACATATTTATCTCACATATTTATTCATTAATGCTTCGAATATTGCCGCCACATATGGTCTGGTGCTCCTGCTCGAGAGATTCTTCATAAAATCCAAAGAAGAATCTGCAATGTTATTGGTCCTGACCTGTCATCCCGGCTTCAGCCACTAGTGCCATAATGTAGCTTCTTTGTGCCTTTTTTCTTTTTAATAAATAATTTTGTGACAATTGTTGTGATGAACTTTCTTTTATGGCACCTAGATTTATGTATTCAAGCGAAGTACTAGATTGGCGGCTAGGTCTCATCATTTTACTGTCGAATTTGTTAGATGCAACCGTAATTTCTATGCTAACAGTTTCTTCTTTTGCTGTATTCGTTTGTGGAACACACTTGCAACTCCAGCGTGTATCTCTGTGTGTTTGTGGATTTTTGTGTCTGTGTTTCAGTGTGTGTTTATGTGTGTGTATGTGTGTCTATGCCTCTGTGTGTGTGTCTGTGTCGCTGTGTGTGTCTATGGCTGCGTGTGCGTGTGAGTCTCTGTGTGTGTGTTTGTGTGTATGTGTATGTGTCTGTGTCTCTGTGAGTGTATGTGTGTCGAAGTAAATGGAAATTTTGAAAAATCGCACATCACGATATTCCGACAAAGACATAATCAAAATAGATTCTCTAGCATCTACTACTTCTATATGCCCTCTACCTTCAGTTCTTTGCTGACCATGGCTCTCCACAACGTCATCTCCATTTTGGGTTTTTACTAAGGTTTGTCTTCATGCTATCACACCTAATCCCTGTTGTGAGTACCATTTATACAAGGTCGTTATTCGACGCTTTCCTATGTCCATCTTGACTTCGATATTTTCTGTGGGTATTAAACTTCCCAAGCCTTCTTCCTTATTATATGCCTGAGTGCTACACCACGTTGAAATTACGGTTTCCTGTACGATCACTGAAGTTAAGCAACGTCATGCCTGTCAGTACCGAGTTGAGTCACCGCTTGTGAATACAAGGTGCTGATGTGCGGGTGGTTTAATAGATAATGGTTGGGAATTTTGAATCGAAAAGCAGAGTTCCATTTCCAGTCGGTTTCTTTATATTGCTTACACACAAGTACTCTTGGAACTTGGTACGTAACCACCTCTTTCCCCCCAGCTATGGATTAATTAGTAAGAATTTTATCACTAAATCGTTAATATCTAAAAAATAAAAAATTCTTAAAATCTAAGTTTTTTATAAGTATTTTCATGGCAATTGTTCAAATGATCCTTCCTATATGACACCTAGACTTTATGAATTTAAACCTTTACCACACCGCAGGCGAAAATTGTCGCCATGGAATTCTCTCCCTTTGCTGTTTTAAACCCACGTTATTTCTTCGCGATTTTTTGTAAACAAAGATAGCCGCATCACTATCCAACAAATACTTTATTGAGGAGTTTTTCTTTGATTGCGACTCCGATGATGATTTTCAAGGCTTTACTCGAGTGGATATTGACGGTGAAATGGTCGAAGATGATAACCACGCTGGTGACATGGACGAGAGCCATGATGACCACGAGCGGTTGCTATCATCCACGCCTGACTAATTTTATGGAAGCTACTGGCGACCATCGATATACCTGATAGCCTTTCTGAAAGTGAATTATTTTGTCTATTTATAAACGACGAAATAATAATTTTATTCATGAAAGAGACAAAGAAATATGAAACAGGTGGAAGAAAGAGCAAATAAATGCTAATGTCTTCTCGTATGTAAACACAAGGAAACACGTCACTTTTTTGACGAAATGAAAGACTTCTTAGCGATTTTGCTTCTTATAGCACCCCCAGAACTCCACAAGGAGTAAGAAAAGTTATTTATGTATTTTTTAAATGTATTTGTTTTTTATTTCATGCTTTTTTATTTCGTGTTTCAATTTTTTTTTGTTTTCAACGTCAAAAAATGCATGCGAAACGTAATGCATTTTACGATGCATTACATCAAAATATTATTCATTTTTTTTTATTATTGTACAAAAATCTATATGCACAATACAAAGAAAGTTACAACAATTTTAAAACAGTAGGTATTCATGATTTTGCACCCTCAAAAAATGCAGTGGCAGAGAAAGAAATTAGCATGGTAATGGTTAACTGATAACTTAGATGTTGATTCGACCTTTCCCAAGGGTATTTGCACATAAGTGAATATAATGAACCTGATTGGAATTAGAACTCAAACTCCAATTCCGATCTGTTATTCATTACATCTAAGCTTACAATACCTGCTATTTCCAAGCGATCACCCATCTAGATACTGACCAGGCTCGATGTTGCTTAACTGCGGAGATCATAGGAGAACTGGTGTTCCACCCAAGTTAAGCAACTCGGTGTTTCGGTCTGATAGGGCCCTAATTTTTTTTATTTCGGGTTTCAATTCTTTTTGTTTTCAACATCAAAACATGCAGGCACAACATAATGCATTACATCAAAATATTATTCGTTCTTTTATTAGTGTACAAAAATTAAAATCTATACACACAATGCAAAGAAAGCTATAACAATTTTAAAACAGTAGGTGTTCATGTTTTTGCACCCTCAAAAAAATGGAGTGGCAGGGGAGACAACTCTAGAAAGAAATTAGCGTGGTAAAGATTAAGCGAAGTACTAGATTGGCGGCTAGGTGTCATCATTTAACAGCTGAATTGGTTAGAGGTAACAGTAAGTTCTATGCACCGATTTTCTTCTATCTCACGTATCGCCTGTGGGATTCTCTTCTGGTTTTATGCTTTCTAGTAAACATTTATCTTTAAAAATTTAAATACAATGTCAATCGCTATCTACTGTCTTCTTGATTCCTCTTCTTTTATTGTTCTCGTTCCTCGATACTGTTTTTTTTTCTTATTCTTTCACATTCAGTAACCCGCTGTGTCTTAAATGGTTTAGTGTTTTGCTTGGTTTGGTTGATTGGTTGATTTTGTTTAGCGGCATGTCAAGCTCTATGGGTTATTTAATGCCGAAATTTAAATATTTTAACCACAATTTTATGGCTTCAACTAAATATATTGTGAATATAAATATATTGTTTGTTATTTGGCTATAAAATGTATTGTCGGTAATTCTACTATAAAATGTTGTCGTAACCAAGAACAGATTACTGAATGA
Source organism: Acanthosepion esculentum (assembly GCA_964036315.1). Taxonomy (NCBI): domain Eukaryota; kingdom Metazoa; phylum Mollusca; class Cephalopoda; order Sepiida; family Sepiidae; genus Acanthosepion; species Acanthosepion esculentum. The sequence continues at coordinate 66,413,668 of OZ038505.1, forward strand.
GGAAATTACCAAAACGGAGGTTGGAAATGAAATGGTAAACTTTATATCATCAACAAAATACAATACTCGCCAGCGGTGTGGAGTAGATAAACCACTGCTAATGGTGGACTACGTAAACATCATATTACCCCCATTTACAATAGTGTTCCACGTATTTATGAGAATTGGGACATACCCATTAGGTTTCATTGATATGGTATATAAAACTATCTATTTCAATCTATTTTCTTTCTATCGATATATCTATCCCAGTCTGTTCATATCTATCTATCTATCTATCTATCTATCTATCTATCTATCTATCTATTACAGTCTGTTCGTATCTATCTATCTATCTATCTATCTATCTATCTATCTATCTATCTATCGTAATCTAGAAAGGGTTACTGAATGAGGAATGACCAAATCGGAGGTTGGAAATGAAATGGTAATCTTTATAACATCAACAAAATACAATACTCGCCAGCAGAGTGAAGTAGGTAAACCACTGCTAGTGGTGGACTACTTAGAAAGCATATTATCCCGCACTTACAATTTAAAATCCTACAGGCACCAAATGCTCTAATGTTGTTGTAACCTAGAAAAGGTTACTGAATGAGGAATAACCAAAACGGAAGTTGGAAATGAAATGGTAATCTTTATAACATCAACAAAATAAAATACTCGCCAGCAGCGTGAAGTAGGTAAACCACTGCTAGTGGTGGACTACTTAGACACCATATTATCCCCACCCACTTACAATAATGTCCAACGTATTTATGAGGATTGGCACATACCCATTTGTGTTCTTAGGTACGATATATCACAAATGTATTGCTGATTATTTTACTATAAAATGTATTATGTATTGCTGGTTATTTTACTAAAGACTGATATTGTTGGTAATTTTACTATAAATAAGTATTGTTGAAATTTTAATACATAAAAAAAATGTTGCTGGTATTTATACTCTCAAAATGTGTTTTTATACTTACATAGTGATTTGTTATTATCTGTGTGTTCACTATTTGTCCATAGCTGAGACGCTAACAGTTGCTACCACCCCGGATAAGGGTGGACCTGGGAACAACAGTAATTAAGAGGGGTTCGACGATCACAACCCCCAATCTCCCGATGAGAGGATTTGCTGCCATTTTTGGGTTTATCGTCATACCCAGGATTTGTTTTGATTGGGGTGAAATGATTAAAAAAATATTGATTAAATCTATATTTTTGGAATTTTTTACTCGACATTTCAAGATAGGTGAAAACATTATGATTTTCCAGCGAGTTTATCATTTATTTTTTCTAAACAACATCGTCTGCAAATGTCAGAAAACGAAGCGTCCTTTTTCCACACACACACACACACACACACGCGCACACACACACACATATACACACACACAAACATATATATATATATATATATATATATTATAAGTTAACTGATTTAAAATATGCTTTTTCGCTACACAGTGGTAACCATGTTTCAAAAATGGAAGCTAAAAGCTTCGAATTTAATTTTGTTATTAAATTAAAGACATTAGTTCCATTTCCTCATAAAGCGAATTTTGGAGTAATTTATTTTTTATAATTCCGTGACGAAGAGGTAGCAAATCAGACTCAATATAGCGCCGCTCGCTCACATATTCCAATGAATTACTTAATTATAATTATCAAATCCTCCTTACAATTTCTATCATCTGTATATCATTACTTGATCCGGCTTCTAATGCTTCAGTTTGAGCGGCTTCGTGATAGGAGTCGTGGCTCCGGGGGGCACAGTCCTATGGTTACGGAGATGTTCAGTTCAGTTCCACCACGGAATATGTGAGCGAGCGGCGCTATAATGAGTCTGATTTGCTATCTCTTCGTCACCGAGGCCCGTTGGAACAGTTGGTATGGTGTGACAACCTAACTGTCAGGGTTTCAATTCTCGGTATTGGATGCGCACTGCTGATGAGTCCCAAATATAGGACGAAACGGCCGTCCAGTGCTTTCTGCATTCTGTTGAGGTTTCTTTCAGACTCAATGAACTACTTAATTCAATTACAATTACAATTGCGCGCCTCAGAAAACGTGTGTGGACCAATCCCAAAGCTTTCGGTGAAGACCAAGTTGGCAGTGTACAACGCCTGCGTTATCAACACGCTGCTATATGTCAGCGAGGTTTGGACCACGTACGCCAGGCAAGAAAGGCATCTGAATAACGTTCATATGAAAAGCAACCGGGCATCCTGGGAATAGCGAGCAAGATAAGTTATCCAACACTGAGGTCCTGTCTCGAGCAGGTTTGCCCAGCATGTTCATACTGATCAGGCAGCTCAGTCTCCGTTGGTTGGGCCACGTTCATCGCATGCCAGACGGCCGCAACCCCAGAAACCTCTTGTAAGGAGAGCTGGCTGCTGGAAGGAGATCCGCCGGGCGGCCACAGTTGCGGTACCGCGATGTCGTGAGACGTGACATGAAAGCTGTGGACATCAACCCAGAGTCCTGGGAGAGCCTGGCAGCCATACGATCCGAATGCAGAGGAACTCTAACTAAACACCTCAAGTCAGGAGAGGAGAAGCTGACACAAGTCACCAAGGAAAGCAAAGTGACAGCTCCAACAGACCAGAGATAAAAAAAAACACATGCGGCCTCTTCAACAGAGATTGTCACTCTCGCATCGGCCTCTACCGTCTCAGACGTCGATGCTTCAGCTAAGGATGCTACCCATGGTCAATCCTGACCCACGGAGGCCTACATACATAGGTTATAAAGATGATAATGGCACTGAGATGCAAGAGGCCGCCGGAAGTGAAAAACTTTAGAATGAACCGGAAACTCAGTTCTAAACAGGAAACAAGGGATATAATTCTGCAATTGTTCATCTAGTACATTCTCAGTACTCTTATATAATAAGTTTAAAGTCTTTAAAACCCTCACTTATTTTTTTAATTCCTGCGATGCTCTTTAAATTCTATATTTTCTATAATTTCTATAAAGATCCAGACAATATATGTATGCATTACTTTCTTTTTCTATAAGAAAACAATTTAATACATTCTGTGATTTTTTTTGTTCGAGACATGCACACATAGATATTGAATAATTGCATTGTGGTTATTTAAAACAGAAATATATTTCGGATTGTAATAACAATTCTTTTTCTTTTTGAGGAGTGAATATCGCATTAATTAATTTTTTATATGGATAAAAAAGAATCGGGACCGGTACTATGAAAAGAAAATTACAACACTTGATGATATCTCCTGTCGAGTGGGCCGAGTGATTATACAAATATTTTCTTACGATTCCTTAGTATAGAGGTGCTGAATATAACATCAATCACCTAAGAGACAAATTTTATGTTTCTATTGTTCTATTAATTAATTATATATATATATATATATATATATATATATATATATATATATATATATATATATATATATATATATATATATATGTCTATATTTTAGGATATTACATCGAAAACCATGTCAAAATCAATACACAATTGCAGTCGCCTTTCGATGCGTCTTAATTGCCCTACTTTGTATTGAGCCCTCTTTTAAATTAAATGTTACGAACGTTGGAATTGTACTCTATTCGTTCGCATCTTACCAGGATATATATATATATATATATATATATATATATATATATATATATATATATATATATATATATATATATATAACAGGGTGTCCATAAAGTTCGTCTGCACTATAAAAAAATTATAACTTTATTTGTATTTGCGCTAGAAATAATCTGTAAAAAATGTTATAAAGTTTAATGTACCTAGTTTTAAGTATAGCTAAAATAACCAATGTGATTTCAGGCATTACTGTAAATCAATTGGCAATTTCCGTGAACTGCAAAATCGTATTACCCTTTGTATTGCTAATGATGTAAGACATGTGGAACCTTAAATAAAATTTCAATAAAACCTTAAAAAATATAGATTTACTTCTTTCTAATCCCTTTTACAAATTATTTCTATCGCAAATACAAATGAAGTTATAAATTTTTTAGAGTGCACACGAGCTTTGTGGACACCCTGTATATATATATATATATATATATATATATATATATATATAGGAATACGCGGAGATGAATACATTCCTATATTTACGTATAAGCTCGAAGTCTTCCATGTTGTAAAGTAAATATCGTCTAATCCTAAGTATGTTTCTAATAACCATTTCCTGAAGATGTTCTACTAGACCTAAATGTCTGACGTCGACAGTAAAACAAAATTAAAACAGTAAACTGACATATTCGGATTTTGTTTTGTATTTTCCATATTTTTCATGATACCGTCGGATCTACATCCACATATTTGCTTACATATATATATATATATATATATAAGTTAAAATTGAAGTCATCACTCAGAGGCGACAGACAGTGTTATGCTAAACGCAATCATCAGGCCTGACTTCAATGTTCATTTTTATATTTACATATGCTCTATCTCTGATATTGAGCACCTTATCCCATAAATATAGCACACCTTAAAACTATATTTCCTCATATCATATATATGTGTCTGTGTGTTTGTGTGTGTTGTTTATGTATGTGCGTGTGAATGCTGCACAAGTTATATAATGTATATAACTACTGCACAAATCGTGTTCACTGATGAAAGCTCTTTGGTCTGTAGGCACCTTCCTTCCACACACTACTGTAAACAACGGTAGTGAACGATAACGTTATGACTTACCGCGGACAAGTGACAGAGTTCAAGGTCAGTCCATGTCAAGGTCCAGTATCATCGCAATAGTCCCTATACTTTATGATCAACCTCGTAACAATTATTCTTCCAGATACGGGTATCTTCTTAGGAAGGAATCCATCTTCTTCGCCTCCATCTATGGGAGCGAAGAAGATGGATTCACATTTTCCTATGGTTAACTGTGTGTAACTGAACTGAATGCGTCGAACATGACAGCAGATGCACATCTGCACATACGGAAACACAGTCGAGGATTTACTGCAAATTAGAATTAGTCACGTGGGCAAAACATCTGTAGAACGCAAGAGGGTTTCGATAACAATCTGTATAAACGAAGTGTCTAAAGAACGAGTTTCGCTTATCTAAATTTTAAGCTAGTCTTGTCGAGAATTCGCTATGAACGCTTACCGTCATAAAGCGACACACTTTCAAAACTCTTTACCAGGGCTATATATATATATATATATATATATATATATATATATATATATATATATATATATATATATATAACAATACTTTCACGAGGAGAAACTTTCATAGAAAATATTCGTCCTCCGATAGGAATCGAACCTGTAACCTATACGGAACCCTCTTATAGCCTGACGTGCTTTTACCGATTGAGCCACAAAGGAGCATTTCGGTTGATGTTTTAGTTTCTCGGACATTCAGGCGGGTAAATGTTGTTTAATACTGTTTATTATAAACAGAGCATTTACTTAAATATTTGTATCTATAAAAAGAATGTATAAACATAAAAATGTCTTAACATAATTGTCGGACTTTGTTCATTTCATAATGTGTGACGTCATTTATATATATATAAATATTGGTCAGTCGTTGTGTTGTTCAAACAGTCTCTTTTAAGTTGTTATTTAAGATAAGAGTTGGATGGATTCATGCTGCTTTGAATTCCATTGGTCATTTTGACAGATTTATTGTTTCCTGGAAAGGGGATGTGTCTCTGTTAAATGTGGTTCTTAGGGAGTGAGTGAGTATGATGTGTGTAAGTGTCTATATTAGTATGGGTGTGTGCTATCATTTGGCTCATTAGGGAGGGAGGGAGTATGATGTGTGTAAGTGTGCATATTCGTGTGGGTGTGTGCATAAGTGTTAGGCCTCAACACCTCCGTAAGCATGTCAGTCTCGTGTGGGTGAGAAATGTGGATAGGTTCTGATTTGTAGGGTTATATATTCATACTATCTATATTGTTAAATTTATGGTTAAGCGCGGCTGGTAGTGCGTTTTTAAACGTCGTATCCCCTTATTTTCATGGAACTCTAACGAAATGGACAAAGTCCGAGAGAGTGACCATGAAATCTGCAAAGGGCACGGGCTCAGTATACTATTGTACCCTGGAGAGATCACTCGACTCTAACCACCAACGGACTGAATTTTGACCGAACAGGGCGCTACCTTATGTGATAAACGAATGCCTACATATATGCTCACATATATTTATTATATGTACGTGTGTTCAGGCAATTATAACATAACACTTTCATACATATATATATATATATATATATATATATGTGTGTGTGTGTGTGTGTGTGTGTGTGTGTGTGTGTATGTGTAACTGTCTCCATGTCAAGCGTAACTTGCCCACCGAAACACAAAATGATTGTAGTCCCATCTGTTGGAGATACGAGCTGCTTTCTCTTACACAAACACTAGCCAATGCACAAATAAATACTAACCAAAAGCCCAGCGCATCTTCAAAGAATATTTACACAGTAAACATAATAATAATATCTGGTGATAGCTGAGTGGTTCCAATTCTAAACCAGCTTCCATAATATCAACTGTTTAATTACTCAGTCTCCTGCATTTATTACTGACGAAGAAATACCCGTGAAAGTTTCACGGCTTTCCGATTTTACAAGCATGTGTCTTCTCACCGAAATTTATTCAAACTTTGCCCTGAAGCAATTTTAGGAGAATTAGACATCCCGCCAGGATTGAATACAGATGACCAAAATATAAACGGCATATTTAGATAACATAGTTTTGATAGTCGACATAGAAAGGAAAGTATTAAAAAGAAAAATCCTACCGAAAGAAGCAAAGGAAAGTGTGAAGAAAGGACTATTGTAAGAAGACAGAATTTATGAACTTTAGCTAAAGGAACATCTCAATATACAAATTACATGCAAATTACAAATTGGATATACTAAAATCAAACAATTTGTTGTGGTAGGATCCACCTAATCTGCATAGGTGACTACCAACTATATAAATAATGGTTGGTACCGGAGGACGAGGAGGAGGGATCACGAGATCCAACTAGAGACTCTGAGCGACTGCGACTCGTCAACACATTCTCCAGGAACGTCTTCCCAGAAAGATACAGAAATACTATATGTACTTATTGTGTACACTTTCTTGTTATAATACATTCTTGTTCTAAGTACATTTTGTGTTGCATTATTATTCCATGCAATAGGCGAGATTCAACATTGAGTCAAGACTCAACACAATTACAAAGATTTAAAGAAAGATTTAGGAAGTGTTTTAACAGAGGGCGGAAAGGGCAACGTATATTAAGAAGCTGGCAAATTTCATTAGAAACAAAGAGTTCAAAGAGTTTCACAGCTCATATATATATATATATATGTATATATATATATATATATATATATATATATATATATATATATCTGTCTGAAAAGTAACGTGTGTGATGTCAGAAAGAAAGAATTTATCTGAATTCCAAACAACATTTTTTCCTAATGACCTGTTTTATCCTTCTTTATGCCCTGCTGGAAGGATTATCCTTGGATACCCCCCAGCTCCGTCGTTACAGTCCTTTTGATGACCTCCACGCTTTCAAATCGGATACCCTTGATGGTCCGCTTGAGCTTGGGCAAGATCAGGTGAATAGGGAGGATATACTAGTACGGCGTGTTTTTTTTTCCTCGGCCAGGAACTACCGGATGCTGAGGGCATTGTGAACAGGTATATTGTTATATACTCCCAAGATCTTCATGTTAGACGATAGCACAACGCGCTTATCCCTCTATCAGCCAGAGGTCACACAGCACAAACAGTACGGTTATTTACAGACAGACAGCATATATATATATATATATACATACATGCGAAAAACGGATGTCATCATTTGTTGAACAGGTATCCCTACCCTACTTTAAATCAACCTCATTTCGAAAGTAACTCATATTTTGATACAACAGTTGTCAAAAAACATGAATTTCCCCGTATCCTTAGAAACTAATATTAGGAATGTATGTGCTTATAAAACTCAGCAAATTTCAAAATAAGTTATTCCAAAATTCGCTGGAAAATGAAACGCTACTAGGGATTTTAATTTAATTCTTTAATTAAATTTGAAGTTTTTAGTTTCTGTTTTTGAAATATGGTAATTCCTGTGTAGCGATGGAACCATATTTTTAAATAAGTAAATTTATAATATTTATGATCTTTAGAATTGTATTGAGAACTGTTTTTTAAAAATAAAAATAAGTAATAAGAACACCGGATTATAAATCTTACTGTTTTTTCACTTTATTTATATATATATATATATATATATATATATATATATATATATATATATATATATATATATATATATATATATGCTTCATTAAATAATATAGACAAGTTTTGTCTATTTATTTTAAGTAAGTTCCTTTCGTATTCTCTGATAATGTGATTAAGCTTATCAGACAATACGAAAGGAAATTACTTAAAATAAATAGACAAAACTTGTCTATATTATTTAATGACGCATGCATTAGTGAAAAATTGCTGCCGAAATATATATATATATATATATATATATATATATATATATATATATATATATATATATATATATATATATATATATATTCCCTTTTACCAACAGCCCAGAAAGGAGATCAAGGCTCCCTAACAAATACAGTGAGACATTGAAAAAAACATAAGGAAAATATATTCCCTTTAAAAATGTATTCCTTTTATTTGCCTGAAGAAGGTTACGAGTATCAGAAATATGAAGAAAAAAATATAATATAACACACACACAAACATACACACACACACACACACACGCATATATATATATATATATGTAAAGAATCTATAAACATAAAAATGTCTTTATTATATATATATATATATAAATATCTATATCTATATATATATATAAATATCTATATATATATATATATATATATATATAGCATAATGAGAAGCTACGTATTCTTAATATGTATATATAGAAAAAACAACTGAAAAGTTGCAAATTAAAAAAAATTGAATGATTTATATTTATGTATATTATTTTATGTATATATATATATTTGATATCAAATATATATAATATATGTATATATATATATATATATATAAAAATATAAGTAAGTACTTTCACAAAAGAAAATTTTTTTTTTTTAATTTGCAACTTTTCAGTTGTTTTTTCTCTCTCTCTCTCTATATATATGTATATATATATTCACAATAATAATAATAGAATAATATATATATATATTATACACAAATATGTGAATATATATATATATATATACATATATATATATATATTTTAAGACATTTTTATGTTTATACATTCTTATATATATATATATATATATATATATATATATATATATATTCTGAAAGAGAGTTTCTCTTCTCGCACTTCTCTAATGTTGAACTATCTTCCTGTTTCTTGCTTTCTTCTCACTCATGTTTTTCTGATATTATTTCACACTCAGTAACCATCTGCGTGTTAGTGGCTCTATTGCCGTGCTTGGGATGAAATGATTATTTGCCTATATCTCTACGATGAGGTATTATGATTATTTGCATTATTTACATTATTAGGACTGTTATCCTCATCTTCATTGCCATATTCACAACGTTTCGGTCCCGGTGAGTGAAATAAAGGGTTGTGTTCGAAATTCCAATCACTTGAAGAAGGCCGGAGCGTACAACAGACGAAACGTTGAATGTGGCAATGAAGATGAGGATAACAGCCCGAATAATGCAAATAATGTAAATAATGAAATGATTAATAATTGCTCCGATGAGCTGCTTTCGCTGGT
>OZ038505.1:66425927-66475927 GCA_964036315.1 Acanthosepion esculentum
TTTTTACTTTTGGACATTGGTCGATGGAGAATCGTTCCAAAACTGGCAAATTTGATGTTTTTCTCTTCTTTTACGAGTAATAGTTCTTGCCACAAATATTCGATTGGATTGAGAATGCCGTGCATAAACTAATTTTTGAAAAGCATTCGGAGTTTTTGTTTTTGTTTGTGTTTTTCGGCTGTTATATTGTTGAAATCTGAATCGCCCGCCAAGTCTTAGCTGGATAGCAGGACAGGAATGGTTTTACCAAAGAATGGAATTATATTTTAGCAAATATTCTCTCCCTGATTCCTGGTACCTGCTGCGCTCAAGAAATCCCCGCCCAAAACATGTCTACCGCCATGATTCAATTTTGGGATTATGTTTTTTACATCTTGCGTGGTTCTAGCTCTTTTAAAACTATCACTAATTTTCATGCGTGGTCAAAATCTCTATCTAAAAAAAGGCAGGATGTGTGTGTGTGTGTGTGTGTGTGTGTGTGTGTGTGTGTGTGTGTGACGAATGCACGGCCGCAATTTTTCGACGGATTTGCACCAAAATTTACATGCACATGCTCCAAGATAGTGACAGGTCCAAGACTGACGTTGCATTTCCCAACTCCCATCGATAGTGGAAACAATCGATTTTTCATGCTTCTACGGCAGTTTTCATGTAGTTTGCGGCCATTTTCTACTGGCCAGAGTGAGAGCCTATAGCTGGCTGCCACGAATAGGCAAGAAGATTCTATTGGCCAGCGTGAGATCCAACAGCTGACTGACACGAATCTTAACTAGCATGCTAGCATGCAAAAATAAATCGATAGCTGCATTCGTCACAAGCGGAAATTTTTTTAATCTGCATGGCACTTTACTTCAATTGGCTCATTCGCTTGCTTAAACTCAACGTTGATTCTGATTCCGCAGAACTGGGTTGGGTGTGAAAAAGTATTTGTTGTTAACATTCTTTTTTCATTCGGTTTTTTCATTTACGAGTCCTTTTTTAAATCTGATCGTTTTGTGTTCATTTTGTTTAGTTCTTTTTTCGTAACAAATATAATGTTTAGTATAGAGCTTAGAAAAAATCGCATTGTGAGATAGGCAAGAAGTAAGGCATGTAGCAACATCAGCACGGCAAAGAGCACTCCTTTAAAGGCAAGGAATGGCAAAAATATTTTAAGTCAAGTGATAGCGATTGCTGTATGAGTCGTACGATTTTTTAATCAAGCACGGACAACGCTGGGCCATGCTGCTAGTCATGAACAAAAGTTAGCCATAAAGAACAGCGGCAGGCGACTTTAGCACTTTGACGCGTTCAGGGTCGGTCGTTTTGCGACTATCTACTCCACAGTTGCTAATGTTTTAATTCGAGGTAACTATAAATGATCTCTGACAAAAGAATTCTTCTTTTATGTGCAGTGTCCCTTCAGGTCGCCGGCGATCATGGCGCCCCACTTCCGCCTATCCTTTGTAACTCTCAATATTTTTTGTCCTTTTGCTACTTCCACCAGGCCCTGTTCTGTCATCCACTTGTTTAAGCCTGCTAGGTATGTCACGCGTTGCTTTCCCTTGTTTCGCTTTCTCTCTATTTGACTTGTGAGTATCAGATTCTCTAGGCCTCCCTTTCTCATTAACTCTCCCCAAAATTCCAGCTGCCTCTTCCTGATGTTAAGTATAAGCCTCCGCCTTGTTTGCATCCTCTCCAAAACATCGTCGTTGCTCACACGCTCGCTCCATGAAATCCCTAGCATCCTTCTGTAGAGTCATACCTACGTTGCTTCGAGTCTCTTCTTCATCTTTGTGGAGACCGTCCAATATTCGCTGCCATAAAGGAGGACAGATGCCATGTAGCAGTTCAGTATTCTTTGTACAAAAGAAATCCTCCTGTCTCGTAATACTCTGCCTAAATATTGGAATGCGTCTTTAAGAGAAAGGGAAACAGAGAGAGAGAGAGAGAAAGAAAGAGAGAGAGAGAGACAGGGAGAGTGTGTGTTTGAGAGAGAGAATGATAGAAATGGTGAGAGTGAGAATGAGAGAGAATGTGTGAGTGAGAGAGAGAAAGATAGTGAGAGAGATGATGTGAGAGAGAGTGAGTGAGAGAGAGAAAGGGAGTAAGAGAGAAAGAAAGAATTTGAGATGGAGAAAGAAAGTGAGAGAAAGAAGTGGAGAGAGAGTGATGCTATCAAAAAAAGTGTGAGACTAAGACAGAGAGAGAGAGAGAGAGAGGGAGTGAGACAGAGAGAGTGTGTTGTGAGAGAGAATGATAGAGATGGTGAGAGAGAGAATGAGAAAGAGAAAGTGAGTAAGAGAGAGAAAGATAGTGAGAGAGATGGTGTGAGAGAGAGAGTGGGTGAGAGAGAAGAGAGAGAAAGGGAGTAAGAGAAAAAGAAAGAATGTTAGAGGGAGAAAGATAGAAAATAAGAGAGGGAGGTGGGGAGAGAGTGATACTGTCAAAGAGAGTGTGAGACTAAGCGGGATAAAGAGAGTGAGATAGAGCGAGTGAGCGAGTGAAAGAGAGTAAGAGAGAAAGAAAGAGTGTGAGAAAGATAAAAAAAAAGTGAGAGAGAGAGAGAGAGAAAAAGATGGAGAGAGAGAATGAGTATGTGGCACAAGGCCGAGTTTACCGTGGGTTTTCTCAGCCCGTAGGCTCGGTCAAAAATATTCCCTTAGAACCCGCATAAACGGGTTCAGGGCCTGTCTACCTCCCCGGACAAAACTTTGCCCTTCGGCAATAACCTCGTCCGGGTTCCTCTCTGCTTGAGGCAGAGAGTTCGACTGATGAACAATCTGGTTTACTGTTAATATTTAACAGCCCCCCCTCACACACACACGAGGGATGTATGTGGCACAAGGCCGAGTTTACCGTGGGTTCTCCGAGCCTGTAGGATCGGCCAAAATTATTCCCTTAGAACCTTCATAAACGGGTTCAGGGCCTGTCTACCTCTCCGGACAAAACTTTGCCCTTTGGCAAAGCCTCGTTCGGGTTCCTCTCTCTTCAAGGCAGAGAGTTCGGCGACTGTTCCGCTTTCTTAATTCTTCTCAGTCTCTTCCTTGAAAAATTGCTAAATTTCATTAGTTGAACCATATTTCATAATATCATATCACTCATTCTCCGTGGGTCACTAAAATGTTGATAGTAGTCCAGTTTATGACCCGCGGATCAGTCGTTCGCCATTGCTTTATATAAATCCGCGAAATCACGAAGCAGATGGAATTCGTCAGTAAAAATTGCGAGCGTCTTTCGAATACAACTATTACGCTTGAGGAGACTGAACAGTGAGTTCGATTCTCATTGGGTGCCCCATTCATTCGGCCTTGTGCCACATCTAAGCTACGCTTAGAAAATCAATATTACGCTTGAGGACACTACGAATTCCTCTCTCGTCTCGAAACGAAATTTTTTGACCAATTCTTTTTTTGACCATTACTCTTATCCATAGGTCGAGCCAGTTCTTCTTTTTTGATTCCAGCGCCATCAAAGAGTTGATCAATGAAGGTTCCTGCCGTTCTATCGCTTGTTCTTTTTCCATAATTTGGATTCCATGGTATACCAGAAGTAGAATTTCTTGTCAGCTTCACTGGCAAATGCTATTAAATGGCCCTTGCTAGTCGAATTAGAAATACATAGATATGAACAGACTGGGATAGATAGATAGATAGATAGATAGATAGATAGATAGATAGATAGATAGATAAGGCAGAAGCATGGATAGATAGATAGATAGATAGATAGATAGATAGATAGATAGATAGATAGATAAGGCAGAAGCATGGATAGATAGATAGATAGATAGATAGACAGATAGATAGATAGATAATGAAAAGACTATGATAGATAGTAACAGAGATAGATACATACACAGATATGAAAAGATAGATAGATAGATAGATAAGGCAGAAGCATTTATTGATAGATAGATAGATAATGAAAAGACTGTGATAGATAGTAAGAGAGATAGATACATACACAGATATGAAAAGATTGATAGATAGATAGCTAGATTGATAGATAGATAGATAATGAAAAGACTGTGATTTGATAGTAAGAGAGATAGATACATACACAGATATGAAAAGATTGATAGATAGATAGATAGATAGATAGATAGATAAATAATGAAAAGACTGTGATAGACAGTAAGAGAGATAGATACATACACAGATATGAAAAGATTGATAGATAGATAGCTAGATTGATAGATAGATAGATAGATAAGACAGAAGTTAGATAGATAGATAGATAGATAGATAGATAATGAAAAGACTGTGATAGATAGTAAGAGAGATAGATACATATACAGATATGAAAATATTGATAGATAGATAGCTAGATTGATAGATAGATAGATAAGACAGAAGCATTTATAGATCGATAGATAGATAATGAAAAGACTGTGATAGATAGTAAGAGTGATAGATACATACACAGATATGAAAAAATTGATAGATAGATAGCTAGCTAGCTAGATAGATAGATAAGACAGAAGCATAGATAGATAGATAGATAGATAGATAATGAAAAGACTGTGATAGATAGTAAGAGAGATAGATACATATACAGATATGAAAATATTGATAGATAGCTAGATTGATAGATAGATAGATAGATAGATAGATAGATAAGGCAGAAGTATACATAGATCGATCGATCGATCGATAGATAGATAGATAATGAAAAGACTGAGATAGATAGTGAGATAGATACATACACAGATATGAAAAGATAGATAGATAGATAGATAGATAGATAATGATAGGCTAGGCAGTAAAAGGATGATATATGCATACTTATATTTTTGTAGATAGATATGAACAGACTGAGACATACAAATAAATAGAAGATAGATGAACTGAAGAGGATAAAGATGATCTGATTGAAATAGCTATGTAGATAGGTAGATAGGTAATTAATAACCTGTGAAATATATATATATATATATATATATATATATATATATATATATATATATATATATATATATATATATATATGAAGTATAAAGATAGTTAGGTAGATAGATATGAGCAAACAGAAATTGTTCGATAAGGATGTGGCTGATATAGTTAGATAGACATACACACAACTAAATTAATAGATAGATACATCGATAGATAAGGAAGAGTCTGAGATACATAGATAACGATACGGTGAGAAGTATAAAGATTGATATCTATCTATCTATCTATCTATCTATCTATATATATATATATATATATATATATATATATATATTTGTGTATTTAGGCAGCAATCCTTCTTTCATGCACATTTCACTGAATACGACAGACAAGGTGCTTTTATTTAGTTTTTTTTACAATTTCTCATGCGATCTAATAATGTTTTTATTTCGGATGATAAATTATATAAAAACTGTCCGAATGTTCTTTTTATCCGAGCGCTTTCGGCTATACATTTAGCCATTTTCAAGGATTATATTTTAACTGTTAAAATTAGAAATAGTTTGTTGTATGTATGTTTTATAAAATGTTTCATTTTTTTGTTTCAAAACACGGTCAAGATATTATGTCCATGTTCAAAGTTAATATTATTAAGTGTTGGTTTGTTTTTATACACCCTTCGGCGATCACGTATCTTTCGATACATGACGGACGAGGCATATTTTCTCAAGCAGTAGGTTGCTATTTCTTTCTGCGGTAGACCAGTTGCAATCCAATCTGTCTTGTTATTTATTGGGGGGGGGAGGATTCATAACTTTCCCAAGGGAATTAGCACGTAAGTGAATGTAATGATTTCAACTGGATTTCGAACTCGGTTCTCCAATTCCTCAATCCGAGCCGCTATCCATTACTCCACCTTGTCTCCCTCCCAGCAGTAGGCCTAGCAAAATAATGATTTAATATTAACTTTCAATTTTATGTCAACGGAAATCATTAGCCCGAAAAAGAGCAATGAGTCACTCTTCTGGAGGTTAGCATCAGACATGTTGATGGAAGGTAAAAAAAAGGTTTTCTAAAACGTTCAAAATTACAGTCCTCTAAAAAAAAATGCCTCCCACGATAATAATAATAATAATAATAATAATAATAATAATAATAATAATAATAATAATAATAATAATAAATGTGGCACATGGGAACATCAACAATCTCTGTTGCAATTGGAGCCCTAGGATTGGTTGGAAAAGATTCCAGTAGTCTAATTAAAGGGATTCCTGGAAGTCCATGCCTCAAAGAGATACAAAATTTTTTTCTGACAAGTACAGCCCACACTTTACGAAGGGCTTTATCTATGTAATTATGTTTTTGTTTTTTGCAGTGGAAAGTGTCATGATGCCATTTCTAACCTTAGGTCCCTGGGCGGGACCCGGAAAGAAATGTGTAAACGCCAGATATCAAAGGAAATAATAATAATAATAATAATAATAATAATAATAAATTGTTCTCACGAGTACAGCCCACACTTACAAAGAATTTTATCTATGTAAAATATATTTGTGAGATTTTTGTTTTTTTTCAATTGGTCAGTTGAAAATGTCATCATGCCATTTCTAAAGTTCATCACAGGAGTAGACTTGAAAGAACAGAGATATGGTTGTGCAAAAAGATGCTGTGAATACAAGGGACAAATCATGTGAGCAAGAAAGAGGGCTTGGAGAATTTGAAACTCACAGGAATTACTGAAAGCAAGCGGGACAGAAGGGAAAAGGGAGTAATGTAGCCAATAAGTTTATGTAAATGCATCGCAAATCAGGGAGAGCGAATGATACTAAAAGAAAATTTGGTTTGGTTTTAATTTTTATGATGGATTCAGGGTCGGTGGAATCGCTGCTTTCATTCCAATTCCATTTCATTTTTTGAAAAAATTATCTTGGTTCCATATCTTGGGACACTTGATAGAGGATGCTGAGTTGTATTCAAGATCATCCTATCCCAAATATGAATAATTATATATATATATACAGGCCACCTGACGATTGCATCTAGCATGAAACAGACTGTCGCCTCTAAGTGTTGACTTCTATGTTCACTTTTATATTTACACACGCTCTATCTCTGATATTGAGCACTTTATCCCATAAATATAGCACACTTTAAGACTATATTTCTTCACATATATATATATATATATATATATATATATATATATATATATATATTTATATATATAAGCTGATAACTTCTGGGCGAAATATCTTTTACAAATTATCTATATATTCAACAATAACATCTATCTATCTATCTATCTATCTATCTATCTATCTAACTATCTATCTATCTATCTATCTGTACATATATATATATATATATATATATATATATATATATATATATATATAGAAATTTTTTATGATCGACTCTCCCGTCGAATTCGACGTATGAGGGTCAAGCAGATCAGTTCCTTGAAACTGAGAGCCCGACGCCGGCACATGAGATTTGATTATAGTGGTGAAGGTTTCGTGCATGACCATCCACACTTTTGAAGGGACGAATACAGAGACCTGGTGCACTAAGTGCCACAAGGTCCCCAAATGACCCTCCGCAGGTTTTGAATTCAGAGTTGTCCTTCTCCTAGACCAGTTGCCATCCAAGGCTATAGAACCCAGTCTGTCCTGCTATCTCCCCATAGTTGGAGGGAGAAGAAGAGGATTCACACCTTTCCCAAGGGTAATTTTACACACACACACACACACACACACACACACACACACACACATATATATATATATATATATATATATATATATATATATATTAATCCTTCTCAGTCTATTCATATGATGACATAGTCCTTGCCATCATCATTACATTATCCTCAGCAGGTAAAGCAGAAACTCTGTTTTCTATTAATAGCTTCGTTTGGGATGGGGTATGGAACGTTTAAATGAACATGAATTTATCTCTTTATATCCGTGCTTATATATACGTAGACTATAGACTGGGAAAAGATTAAATGGATTGAGACTGTCATTTCTTTGTCGTACTGTTGACATGTTTCGGGGTTACGGTTTTCAGTAGACAACAGAGTGAGTGGAGAGAAACACCCTATTTGAAATTATTAATAACTTTATTAATTATGGGTTGAGTATAATAAGACTATTTATTTTGAATAGTACAGCTCATTTCCTGTACCTTTTGCAAAATGTCTTCCATTCTGGGCCACACTTATTACTCTGAAATAAAGCCCTGCCAATTTCATTGTGCCATGTATTATCAATTCTCTCACAGTATATGCTAATAGCATTTGGCTATATGATTTGTAGTCAATCACCTGTCATCCATCACCATGTGTTGAATCCGATCAATCTTTTCATCATTGTCCTCAGTTGCAGGACATCCAAACATTGGATGATCTTCAAAACGCCCCCCTTCCTTCATAAATTTAGCTGCCCAATTTTGCACTGTTGATAAAGCTGAGGTGTCATCGACTAATGTAACAAGCATATCCGCATGAATGTCTTTGGGGGCTAAACCCTTTTTCCTGCAGGTACTTCATAAAACCACGATGACAAATTTTGCAAATTTTCAAGACAAGTCGCTACTAGTTATATTTAAATTTCTTTTTTTAAACAATCAGATTGACAGTCAGATATCAGTTTCCTTGGAAATGTTCAATGCAGTTATTAATAAGAAAGGTTGAAATTAATTAGCATCATTCCTTCATAGTGAACCTATGAACTTTTCATCTCACCCTCAAAGCTGTCCAGGTAATTTATGGACACCCTTTACATTATTTTGTTATTATTATTTATTGATTACTGTTACTTTTCATTTAACTATATTTAATTATACTAGTAGCAATTAGTATATTTGACAATGATCCGTTATTACAATAAATGTTTGGTTTGTCGGAGTGTAATAGCACCTTCAACGGAGGAAGAGTTGTATTCATTTGGGAGTAGTTCGTTCGAGTCTGTTCCCTCTAGCCGACCAACTTTCACCTGTGTCTCTAAACAGCTGGGTGATGTAACAGCGGACTTACTTCCCCTCCTAAATTCTGCTGATCACTGTTGATAAAGTTGGGGCCTCATCGCCTAATGTAATAACAATGTTAGCATGAATGTCCTTGGGGGGCTAAATCCTTTTTCTGCAGGTACTTCATAAAACCACGATGCCAGATTTTGTCCATTATCAAGAGAAGTTACTACTAGTTACTTTTGAAGTTTTCTTTTTACAGTTAGATGTGGGTTTACCCGGAAATAAACAAGGCAATTATTTATCAGAAAAAAATGAAATTGATACATAGCGCGCGCAGCAGAATCGGGCTACTGATAGGATAAAAACAGTGCGGGTTCGTTAAAGACACTGGAACAAGGAACGCAATATTCATGCTCAGAATGCTATCAGAAAGAGCACTACAAATGCATAAGAACGTGCACCCGTGTTTTATAGACTACGCAAACAAAGTTCAACAAAGTACGCCTCAAAGATCTGTTAGAGATGCTCACAAACCTTGACATATTCGGGAAAGACATTAGAATAATCAAAAACCTCTACCGACAGCAAACCGCCAGTATAAAGATACAAAATAAGTTCAACAGATATGCAAAGATAGGAAGGGGGCGAAAGGCAAGGTTGTGTCTTCTCACCGGACTTATTCAACCTATAAAGTGAGGCAGTTCTGAGAAAACTGGAAATCCTACTCTGGAGCTCCTGCTGTTTGCCTCATGGTTCTTGATACGATCCAGAGACGGATATACAATGTAATTGGCCCTGATCTGTCATCTCGTCCGCACTCGCTTTCTCACAGACGCGTCGTTGCCTTGCTCTGTCTTTTTGACAAATACTTTCACGGTAATTGCTCCGAGGAGCTGCTTTCGCTGGTTCCTAGGCCTCATGAATTTAAACGTCCTACGAGGCTGGCATCCCGTTCCCACCCCTTCACCGTTGAAACTGTTAGATGTAGACGTCTCTTCTACTCCAATAGCTTCATGTCTCGCATATCTCTCCTGTGGAACTCCCGTCCTTATTCCTGTTTCCCTGACAAATACAATCTCCAACTATTTAAGTGTAACGTCAATCGACATCTCCAGTTGCCTTGATCTATCCACTTCCCTTCTCCACATCCTTTCACCTTTCATTCCTATCTGCTCTCGCTCCAAATCTTCTGTAACCCCCTTGCCTTGATCGATCCACTATCTTTCTCCACATCCTCTCCTTTACCACTCCTATCTGCTCTTCCTCCAAACCTTCTGTAACCCCTTGCGTGCTAGTGGCTTCCAGCCTTGCTTGGGGTGATATGCTTTAAAAAAAAAAAAAAAAAAAAGGAATCATCATTAGCGGCACAATCTTAACAATATAAGAAACAGACATGGAAAGGAAACTGAAAAACCTACTATAGAAGATTGTGAAGGAGTGCGAGAAAAAGGGACGAGGTATAAACTATAAGAAGACAGATTGCATGGGCCTCAGCAAATAGATGAGTACGAAATGCGACTTACATGTCGAGGACACTAAAACCAAGCAGCTGAGGAAGTTTAACTGTATGAGAAGTGTTCTGACAGGGGACGAAAAGTGCGACGCTGAGATCCGAAGATCTTGGGGATGGCCAAAGACGCATTCCAAAACCTAGGCAGAGTATTACGAGACAGGACAAAACATATTGAGAGCTACAAAGGACAGGGGGAAGTGGAAAGCAATGATCGCCTACGTCCTGAAGGGACACGGCACATAGAAGAAACGAAGAAGAAGAATTCACATCTCTAGAATCACTCTTCCATAGTCAGCCTATGAACTTTTTGTTTTGACAGACAAGGGGCTTTTCTTTAGTTTTTTTTTATACAATTTGTCATGCGATCTAATAATTTTTTTTTCTTTTCAGATGATAAATTATATAAAAACTGTCCGAAATGTTCTTTTTTTCGCGCGCTTTCGGCTATACATTTAGCCCTTTTCAAGGATTAAATATTTTAACTGTTAAATACGAAATAGTTTGTTGTATGTATGTTTTATAAAATGTTTTCATTTTTCAAAACACGGTCAAGATATTATGTCCATGTTCAAAGTTAATATTATTAAGTGTTGTTTTTTTGTTGTTGTTATTAATAAGGCTTCCATTATTTTTAGCCTTTTTCTTTTTGAATGTAGATGATACTATTATATTAGTGTTGTCGACAAGTATGTTCCGAATAGTGTCCGGTAGGTCTCCATGAATATTTAAATGAGATCTAATTGTCAGAAAGGTGTACAGTGAGTCTTCGTGTCAAACATGTTGTAGTGTGGCTTATCTATTATTATTTATGAATTTTGATTGATCAGAAATACAATTCCTTAATGGTCATTTAAATTCATAAATAATATGTGCCCTATTTAATTTTGTTCTAAGAGGTGAATTATTATTTTTAACTTTAGAGATTTAAAATTTTTTGTAATGAATAATTAATCTAATTTTTTTGCTATTGTCAACTGGTATTATCCATTTTTTTATAATGTTCTTAATTCTGCATTCATCCTGTTTATAATTTTCGTTCATCTGATTTTTATAAAAAATATTAATATTATTGTTTATGTTTCTAATCTCGCCGTTGCTATTAGCTACCTTAGACAAGAAACGCCTAATGTGGAAATCCAACAACTGATTAGGAAATCCGTTATTAATCAGCGTTTGCTTTACATTTTTTAATTCTTTAAAGAAAAGCGTGCGAGACGATGATTTCTCGTGCGCTCTCGTGAGGAAATTTTTAATAAGACCTAATTTATATCTAAGAGGGCATTCGCTAGAGAAATTAGGATGGCAAGAGTCTTTACAAGTTGTTTTTTATAAACAGAGGTTTTAACAGTTAAAATATTTAATCCTTGAAAATGGCTAAATGTATAGCCGAAAGCGCTCGGATAAAAAGAAACATTTTTACCTGAAAAGAAAAAAAATATTAGATCACATGAGAAATTGTATAAAAAAACTAAAACAAAAGCACCTTGTCTGTCGTATTCAATGAAATGTACATGAAAGAAGGATTGCTGCCTAAATGTACAACTATATATATATATATATATATATATATATATATATATATATATATATATATATATATAGATAGATAGATAGATAGATAGATAGAGGTATGTAATTATTTTAATTTTAAAAATGTGAATTCATCGCGACACAGAAAATTTCCATGTTTCAAAACTGAAACTAAATTTATAAATTCAATTATTAAAATTAAACTCAAAATTTACAGTCTCATTTCATATCACTTGTCGCGATGGAATCGTATTTTTAAAATGAAAAAAAATATTTTGCTGTACTGTTTTGTATCATGCAGGGTTTTTTATTTTTAATAAAAACAATTGCTAAGAACACCAGATTATAAATCTTACTGTTCTTTCTTATTATTTTAATATATATATATATATATATATATATATATATATATATATATATATATATGTGTGTGTGTGTGTGTGTAAAATGACAATTGGAAAAAAAATCTTAGATTCTGCCGACGCGTTCCGACTTTAGCATGGCAAAAATGAAATCGAAATGCCTTTGTTGTTATAGTTACATGAAAAAAAATCCAAATTTAAAAAGATAGACGCTTCTGTCTAATACTTTTTCTGGTTAATGTAAATTTCCTTTATACTAAGATTTCTTTCCTGTTGCCATTTTATACCAATTTCAATTGTCAACAGAATTGATCTGGCAGTTTAACTATATATATATATATATATATATATATATATATATATATATGTATGTATGTATGTATGTATGTATGTATGTATATATATATATATATATATATATATATATATATATATATATATATATATATATATATATATATACATATATATATATATGGTGCGATGGGTAAATTGTCGCCATTTTAATCTATTTAATTTCGCGCAATCGCGGTGTTTCTTTTTGATTTTGGGACATCACAGGATAGGAGGGTCAGTTGGGCACAGTCAGTGAGAAAAAGAGAGCCGTGACGCAATTCGCTCCGCCAGAAATTTTAAAACGGCATGCTGTACTGCTTGGCATTCGTGCCGGAAGCTCCAATCCGAACATTTCAGAGTTTTGGGGTGTCAAACTGAGGGCAGTGTAGTGGATTCGGAAAGAATTGGATGAGCGATTACGAAAGCGCTTGGAGAGATCGCTAGTGATGGCGACCTTATGCCTGCATTCATCTTTCCACACTGGCTGAAGTTCAACACGGAGGCCTATATCAAGTACATTGAGGGATTGGTGCTGCCCTAATTTAAAAAGGGAGTGACTGCTGGAAGATCCTGTGTCTGGCAACAGGACTCAGCACCATGTTCGAGACAAGCAGGAGAAACCAGTGGTTGCTCTCCGACAATTTCTGCGACCACATCACTCCTTATATCTGGCCACCTAACTCATCAGACTACAACCACTAAACATATTCACATAGACAGATAGATAGTGACTTATATGTAAATACAGATAAAATATATATATATATATATAAACATACATACAGGCATACATACATAAAATGAATATATCCTATTTAGATGGAAATATATATACATAGTGACTGATATGTATATAAATATATATATATATATATATATATATATATATATATATATATATATATATATATAGAGAGAGAGAGAGAGAGAGAGAGAGAGAGAGAGAGTGAGAGACAGACAGACAGACAGACAGATATAGATAGATAGATGCTGTTCTAGATGGAAAGGTAATATATATATATATATATATATATATATATATATATATATATATATATATATAGATAGATAACCTAGAGGCCGAGAAAGATAGATAGATAGATAGATAGATAGATGCTGTTCCAGATGGATAGGTAAATACATAGAGATAGATAGATAGATAGATAGATGCTGTTCTAGATTGATAGGTAAATACACACACATATATATATATATATATATATAGATAGATAGATAGATAGATAGATAGATGACCTAGAGGCTGAGATAGATAGATAGATAGATAGATAGATAGATGACCTAGAGGCTGAGATAGATAGATAGATAGATGCTGTTCTAGATTGATAGGTAAATACACACACACACACACACACACACACACACATATATATATATATATATATATATATATATATATATATATATATATATATATATATATATATATATATAGATTGAAAGATAGATAGATGACCTAGAGGCTGAGATAGATAGATAGATAGATAGATAGATAGATAGATCAGGATGACGCTGAGATAGATACATAAATGGACTAGTGATTTTCTTTGTAAGAATATCAAAGAAATGAAAAGAGAAGTGAGAAATGGAGTACAGAATAATTAATTCCCTTTAAACGCGTCGCCACCCAAGATATGGAATCGTTCTTCATTGCTTCATAAACAAAAATCAAAAAGACGTCCGAGGCTTTATCAGTCCCTACCCTCGCCCCTGTCTTCTCTCAGCCACTGCACCACGCAATCCCTCTGTAAATGCTTGTGTCGATGTAGCTATCTCTGTCTCTTTCCTTGTTTATTTAATATGTAGAGAAAAATAAAGAGAAAAGGCGTGCCTTGCGAAGCTTCAAATGCATGCATACATCATTAGAGATATTTATATGCACACACACAAACACACACGTATATATATGTGTATGTGTGTGTGTATATATATCACATTATATAAGTTATATATATATTATATAGTTATAATCAAGTATACACATATATATATATATATATATGTGTGCGTGTGTGTATGTGTATGTTCTTAATTGATTTAAGACTTTTCCATTAATATGCACACACAAACACACACACACAGTTACACACACACATGCAAGCACAAAACACACACACACACAAATAGGCTGCGATGCATATATTGTCATCTAAATTACGCAAAAATGAAAATAACACTGACATCTCATTTTAACAGATATATTTTTACCAAAATTACACAAAAATATCTTGAAATACTAAAGAGTAAATTTGTTCCATAAAATCGCCATAGGTCTTAACCACGGCCTCCAGACGACTTTGGAATCTCCTGCATGTCTTCTGGCGGTCTCCTTGTTTAAGTTGGGGAATGCTGCCATAATCCTTTCCCTTCAGTTGATCTATGGTGTTACAAAGAATTTTAGTTGTTTCTCGTTCAGCTGTGCCCAACATAATAATCAAAGGGGTTTTAGTCTGAGGATCTAGATGTGCTTGTCTGGCATGGTGCAGAGTCCTGTTGCCAGACATAGGGTCTTCTAGCAGCCACCCTCTTGATCCAGGGCATCACTACCTCCTCAAGGCACTTGATGTAGATCACCATGTTGTGCCTGAGGATTTGTGGGAAGATGAATGGAGGTATAACATTGCCATCACTAGTGATCACTACAAACGCCTAAGTAGTCATTCGTCCAACTGTTTCCGAATCGTCTGCACTGTTCTCAGATTGACACCCAAGCACTCCGAAATATTCGTATTTGATCTTCTGACGCAAATACCAAGCGTTACAGCATGCCGTCTGCAAATTTCTGGCTGAGTGAATTGTGTCATAGTGCTTTTTTTTCTCACAGATGATACTGACCCTACTAGACTGTGCAGTCGACAAAATAAAAACAAGCAAAGTCATTAAAAATATAAAATGGCGAAAATTTACGCATCGCACCCTGTATAATTAATACCCAGCACTTAAAAAATTTTGAAATGTCTTCTCATTAGAAACCAATGTTATCTAGCTTATTTTATTTAAATATTAACAAATTTAAATTACTGAAACCTTTTAATATCACACATCTCTTCCGCCATTTCCATTTTGGATTACCGCAAAAATCAGAATAGCTTTCAGATCTGACACAATGGAGTATGTGAAACATCGCTCTCCCATTTGGCTTAAAGTCTGTACATATCATATCAATGGTTTGATGAAGGCCCAATTGATTTGTTAAAAAACAAAAATAATCGCTGGAAATCTTTCGCTAGTTCTGAGTCAAACAGATCGGGTGTACGCATGCTCTGTATTTTTAAGCATCTCACCGCAAGCAAGGTGGGAGTGTCACTAGCACGCAAGGCTTTACAGAAAGTAAAGAGTAAAGAGTAAAGAGAGGTGCTTGAGGAATGGATACAAAGAAGGAGAGGGATCAGGATCAAGGTATCAGATGATGTCGATTGACATTACATTTGAATATTTGAAGATTATATTTACCAAGGAAGCAAGTAGGAGGAAGTGAGTTCCACTAGTTGGCAGTGCGAAAGAAGCTGTTGGAGTAGAAGAAGCGGTTACATTTAACTTTATCCACAGGGAAAGGGTGGGTCCAAGATGTCAACCTAGTAGCACGCTAAAAATTCACGCAGTTGGGGTACTCGTCAGAGCAGTTGCCATGAAAATATTTGTAGAAAAGACAGATGGTAGTCATGCCATGTCGTTGAGAAGGTTTCTGGAGTCGAGATGCCAAGTGAGGATTTCTCTTCAAACTCTTCGTGAGGGCTTCAATGAATTTCCTGGTACGGACTGAAAAGTTTCTTCTTGGAATTGTTGAGTCTGTTTGATCATTTTGAAACTTTTTTCCATACATTAAAAACATTTTCTTCCGCAAAAATTAATGTTTTACCATTATTTATAGCAGCCATTTTTCAATGCGACAGACATTTTGTTTGCTCCGCCATATTTAATTAAACTATCTCTATGAATAAATACGAAACTGGAGCTCAATTCTCCCACAGAATTCTGGGGTTAGAAGGGCCCAACTCTGCTTTATAGTAGATATTTAGTTGACCCCCCCCCCACACACACACACGGAGTTACATTGTGGCACAAGGGCGGTTTAATGTGGGGAATCCGAGCGCATACACTCGGGCTAAAGAAACATTTCCCGAGCCCCCGCAACCGTCGGTTGCGAAGGCCTCGGTACGAGCTCCGTTCGCTCTCTCTGGTGCAATGAGAGTGCGCAGACTTAGGTATCTGCAGTGTGATTTTCTTCAGTTGCGCCTCTGTCCTCTGACGGAGCCGCAACTGAGTCGCACTTTGCCCGAAGAGAGAGAGACGCAACTGAGATATGATAAATAAACGTGTTACAAACTACTTTACAGTAATTTGTTATTTACTTGAACCGCCACCACACATACACGGAGTCGCGTTGTGACACAAGGTAGGTTTAATGTGGGGAGCCCGAGTGCGTACACCAAGCTTGGAACAAAAACTTCCGAGCCCTCGCAACCGAATCCCCGCAATCGCTTGACTATTTAATGGTCAAAGAATAATAAAAAATATTGTACCCAAAAAGATACAAAGAAAACATTTTACTTTCATCCCAGATGCAATCCAGTTAATCAAGGGCAAACGGAATACAAACATTATTTTGGAATTCTGTATTTTACAGGAAGAAAGAACAACCAACTTTTGTGAACATTCTACAACAACTTTGTCATTACGAGCATTCAACCTCCAAATTCCTGAAACACAAATGTTTGAACTCACGTCCAGTCTCGTTAAATGTTCTTTCATTAATTGTACATCCTTTTCCTATATTTTGTATTTTGTTATATAAATTTTTTTTCTGTCATTACGAAGATTCGAACTGTCAATTTCTGAAACACAAACATCTGAACTAACATCAATTACGTGTTCTTTTATTAATTGTACGTCAGTCACTCCATACTTTTCCCATATTTTGTTGCATAAAATTTATTTACAAGTGTTAATCTTATGTTTGTCTTTCGTCAGTAAGTGTTCGTGTATTCCTATCTGAGAAAACCCACCTTTTTCTATTCTTTTTTTTTCAACCTGGAGTTCAGATCTTTATACGTTGTGAATCCGTAACATAGTGTTTTCCTTACAAATACTGAACAGATCTTTATTCCGATTAACCCTTTGAGTCCTGTGTTCCTGGACAATTTTAACCTTTCTGCCTGGGCCTCTGAGTCCAAATTCGAAAATAATTGGTATGTAATGTTTTTCACGATAGATATGAAAATAGTTACAAATGTTTACTCACCGTTCAACCGGTGGCTGGGCATTAAGTCATTCTTTTCTATCACCGGTAAAGCGGTGGTTAGGGCTCAGTGGGTTAATTTTAGAATATTTATTTTTCCGTTAACAATATCGACAAAGTTTAACCTTTATGCTCGTAAAAGCAAAACAAAACAGACGGTATATCAATAAGACAGTTTCTCCTTAGACACAGTTATTATCTTGATTGTTTTAAAAAGCAATCCTTTGATATATATGTTGTTTTAAAAAACAATCTTTTGATATATGTTGTTTTGAAAAGCAATCCTTTGATATATGTTGTTTTAAAAAACAATCTTTTGATATATGTTGTATTAAAAAGCAATCGTTTGATATATGTTGTTTTAATAAGCAATCTTTAGATATATATTGTTTTAAAAAGCAATCGTTTGATATATGTTGTTTTAAAAAGCAATCTTATGATATATGTTGTTTTAAAAAGCAATTTTTGATATATGTTTTAAAAAGCAATTTTTGATGTTGTTTTAAAAAGCAATCTTTTCATATATGATGTTTTAAAAAGCAATCTTTTGATATATGTTGTTTAAAAAAGTAATGTTTGATATATGTTGTTTTAAAAAGCAATTTTTGATATATGATGTTTTAAAACGCAATCTTTTGATATATGCTGTTTTAAAAATATCGTTTGATATATGTTGTTTTAAATAGCAATCTTTTGATATATGTTGTTTTAAAAAGCAATGTTTGATATATGTTTTAAAAAGAAATTTTTGATGTTGTTTTAAAAAGCAATCTTTTGATATATGTTGTTTTAAAAAAGCAATTTTTGATATATATTAAGTTAAAAAGCAATATTTTGACAGATGTTGTTTTAAAAAGCAATTTTTGATATATGTTGTTTTAAAAAGCGGTAAATTTTATTGTTAAAAAAGCAATGACTGGAATTTTAATAAAACCCGAACATGTGAAAGTGAATGTATATATTTTCTTTGTTCTTTGAGAATTTACGAAAAACTATTAAACTATTTATTAGATTGTTTATTCGCAAGAATACTTTTATAGTTACAACATTAAAAAAATGCGAAGCAACTGATAAAATGCAATTTTTTATAATTCCCGAATTTATAAAGAAATAGATATGTAAAGAATTTTCTATTCATAAATTTAAAAATATTTTATTAAATCATAGAAAAATATGTGAATCAATTATAATGGAATCGTTATTATTTACCATTTTATAAAGTTCGGCTGGCAATTCGCCGACGTTTTTCCAACCATTCCAAAGAACACAATTCATTGAAAATTTTGTAGATTTTTAGAAAATTCTTGACACATTTCTTTTTTTTATAAAATGGCGAATAATATATATGGTATTGTACTTAGCTCACATATTTTTCTAATATTGTAAATAAACATTGTCAAAAGAGACTTCATTGTTTACAGTAATAGCGGTGCAAACAGGAAAAAAAACGTTTCTTTGACAAACCGTTTTTCACGGGCACGAAGGTTTGACATTGCCACAATATGATTAGGTTTAGTTTGTTTGTTTCGTTTTATGGCATGTCATCCTCAATGGGTCATTTAACGCTGACAACTTTTTTTTTTCCTGGTTAATATTTTTGTTTTGTCAAAAATCTATTTCTGTTAATATTTTTTCCTCAAAAATGTATAGCTGGTAATATTATTTTTTCAAAAACGTATAGCTGGTAATATTACTTTTTCAAAAACGTATAGCTGCTAATATTATTTTTTCAAAAAAGTATAGCTGGTAATATTATTTTTTCAAAAACATATTGCTGGTAATATTTTTTCAAAAACGTATTACAGGTAATATTTTTTTGTTCAAACATTTATTTCCGGTAATAATTTTTTACAAATTATTTCTGGTATTAAAACCTATTTTTACACTTTTATAATGCTTTTTACCTCAGTTAAACTATTTTCCCTAACAGGTGCTACCACCCCGGGTCAGGGTTGACCGGGGAACACCAGCAATTAAGTGATGGTTCCGCACTCCTCAAAGCCTCCTGATCAGAGGCCTTACTGTTGGACGTAGTTTATCGTCTTACCCTGGACACCGATGTAGTTTTTTGTCTTACCCTCGACGCGGATGTAGTTGATCGTCATACCCAGGACGCTATGATTAGGTGTTTGTTAATACGAGCTTGTTGTAATTTAATCCTTTTAGAAACAATTGGTAGAATAATGAGATACGTAAAACTCGGTATATAAATGCTTTTATTACATCAATTTTGTACCTGTGTGGATCAGTTATTGACCTACTATTTTGGGGACACTAAAGCCTGAACAGATATAGGGGTCCCTTCGCGACCCACAACAACAGATTTGAGGATCTAACTGCATAACGCAGGCTATGAATAGATTCTGGCAACCTCAACAAGTTAGGGAGGTTTGGACGCTGCAAGAACCCAAGAAGATTTTTAAATTTGACCAATTACAAAGAAATTTTAAGACCATATTCAGTGGTAAGCTTATGATTCTATAACTAAAATGAACTTAATTTAATAACAAATACTAAAAAAAAAAGAACATTGATTTTGTTGAAAACATTCACCCATTTAAAGAATTAGGGGCCCTGGAGCTTTTATGATTCATTAGTTTCATAGTAGATAATCTACTGATGCGGACATGTGTATGTTGAAATTAAATAGGTTAGTATCTGTCTAGATTTCTGAGATGACGTATTATGTACATTATTTACATTATTCGGACTAGTGTCCTCATCTTTGTCGCCATATTTATTACAACGTTTCGGCCGTTGTACGCTCCATCCCCTTCTTCAATGACACATGGCACAGTGGATAAAGGCATTAGTTAGATCCAGTGACCCGGCTATGGCAGTGGAGAAATTTCAGAGGGAAATTAACAGGAGATAACTGATAACTGACATTCATTAAACATGGCACGTGGAACTAGAATAGTCTACTCCAGTGAGCAAAATAAAGGGTTCAATTCGACATTCCAACCACCTGAAGAAGGCCGGAGCGTACAACGGCCGAAACGTTGTAATAAGTATGGCGTTAAATAGGCTAGTTTTTTTGAGTTGATCTTTCTTGATGGTTATTCGAATCGGTTAGAACGCCTAGAATAAGTATCTTATTCTCATAAATTTTATTTTAATTTTTACAATAATGTTTACCTGTACAAGGCCCAAGAGCCACTCGGGACAGAGAGTTAAAGAGTAGAAAGTAAGGGACAAAGTTTATGAGGATATGTGGGCAAGATAACAGTTATACCTAGACTTGAACCGGTTGTAGTGATCAGGAAAGCATAATCCTGGTAGTCAGTTCTACAAGGTACTGTTGTTCATGATGACGGTAGTCTTTGAGTATAGAATCCAGAGGTTGGCAGTCAATATTCGAAGAGAGTAGGGAAGCGTAGCTCAGGTTAGCTGTGGATATCCCGATAAAGTAGCAGAGCGTAATTCAGTAGTTCTTCCTTCTGTTCTTTCGCCTGACAGGTTGGCACTGGATATTCGAGGAAGGATAAACAAAATGGCCGCCTTTATACACGACGTATTGAATATTACACGTCTCCTGATTGGTTAACCTTCTATTGGGGAACTATAAAGTGAGTCAAGTTATTTGGGTTGGCTCACTAGTTACATAAGGGTACACAAAAGTTGTAACAGGTAGAAGTTTGTGGGAAGGAAATTCTCGAATGGAAGATACGTCTCCCCAATGGACTAGCGAGGGATTTGAAAAAGAAAAAGGGTTCTAAGGTGGAAAATAATCCATGACTCGCAAGGCCGCGTAGACGCTTTTGAATTTAACCGAAACTAGAAAGACAGGACAGGTCCTACCCATATACGGTAGCAGTACAACATCTTCGGCCTGATCTGGCACTTGTAAAGATAGAGGATAATACAGTAAACTGACCATTTTTCCAGCATTTTTAGTGATGGGTCGTGTGTACGAGTTCCATGAGGCCTGAAGTGCGCCGATATTACAATAAGCGCTCAAGGTTATAATCAACAATATGGTCATCGAGCACATAGATAAGAACAAATTGTTCAGCGACGAGCAATACAGGTTTCGATCAGTCCGATCCACTGCTGATGTCCTAACTACTTTTATTCATAGAATTAGCGATGCCCTTGCCGACAAACACTCCTTGCATTAGGTATCTCGAAGGCCTTCGTCAAGGTGTGGTACAACGTTTTGCTACAAAAGCTCTCCAACTATGGATTCACTGGAATGGTCTTTTCGATTATAAAATCCTCCCTACCAGGTAACGTAGTTATTAACAGCCAGTTCTCCTGGAAACTTGTCGGACCAAACTTTTTTTTGACTCAGATAACCCTGTTATTCTCAGATCATTTGTAAACATCTATGTCGATGATACGTCTATATACGGGCTCAACTTGGACACTTCAAGGTAGTTAGTTAGCAAGCTTATCTCGCTAGAACAATTACGACTGAGTAGTGAGTTCGATCGTCACTGGGTGCCGCCTACTTTCGGCCTTGAGTCACATCTAAGCTACGCCTGGAAAATCACTATACGGGATCACCTCAAAAGCTCTTGACGATCAGAGATTAGCAGCTGATCTCTCTCCCAATCTAACACGAACTACCCAGTGGGGAAAAAAAACTGGCTGCTTACATTCAAAGTCCCGAAAACCAAACTTATTAAATTCCACCACTCTTGATCCGACCACAAAATAACGCCAGTCACGATAAGCGGATGTGCACTCGGGGAGGCACCGTGCCTTGAAAGGCTATTGGGCCTTAAATTCACACCTGACCTCAAGTGAAACTCAGACGCACCGCTCCAGTAAGTACCTGACTTCTTGTGCTATACTTTAACTTTAGAAGAACCAGATCAGGCCGAAAGTGGAATACTACGGCTAGATAAGCGCAGGAGCTGCTCAGTCCTCACTTTCCTGTCTCGATAGACTTCGAAAGCGTCTCCGAGTCCTTGTGGGTGAGAAATTATTTTTCACCCTCCAGCCTTTCTTGCACACAGGGGATATGGCAAGCCTGTCACTGCTCTACAGCTAGCATGAAAAGTGTTTCCCCAGTTCTCAACTTCACGGCGAGAACCCACCACGCCATGTAACTTCCACACACACACACAAACATGCATATATATATATATATATATATATATATATATATATATATATATATACGATCCAATACTATTATTGGATTATTATATTCGAAGGCGTCTGACACCGGTATTGTTCAACGGCGTTACTATAGTTGTATCTGCGATTACAAAGTCTCTATTACAACGAGCATTACGGAAGTGACAACGAATATTCGCTGACATCACAAAAGTGGCAACGAGTCTTCGTTGATATCACAAAAAGATTATATGAATTTTATAAGAATAAAAGAGATTTGTTTTTCCTAGAAATGCTGAGAACAATTGAATACAGCATATCGGCCCATTTTGGGGAACATATAGGAAATAACCTTTTACCATAAATGCCTATAAAGAAGTTTACAGCAATTACAACACCGCCATTTTTTTTCGATCGAATAAACTGCAGGACAAACAACACCTACAAAACAATAATATAAAAATACGTTCATTTTTTATACTACTATGTGACTAGATTGGTTTGGAAGTAGCTTTGCACCATAGATACTTGATACTAAATGCTAGAGATTAGCATTTCTGGTCGTCTTGAAGACATATATACGTCAACAATAGGTAATACAAATTTCATAAAGACATGCCCACAGTGGAATTGTTAATATGTAAGTACCGCTCTAGTAAGTACCTGACTGCTTGTGCTATACTTTAACTTTATAAGAACCAGATCAGGCCGAAAGTGGAATACTACTGCCAGATAAGCGCAGGAGCTGCTCAGTCCTCACTTTCCTGTTTCGATAGAGTTCAAAAGCGTCTTCGAGTCCTTGTGGGTGACAAATTATTTTTCATCATCCAGCCTCTCTCTCACAGAGAGGATATGGCCAGCCTGTCTCTACCCTACCGCTAGGATGGAAAGTGTTTCCCCAGTTCTAAATTTCACGGCAAGAACCCGCCATGTCATGTAACTCTCACACACACACACACACACACAGAGACAGACATGCATATATATATATATATATATATATATATATATATATATATATATATATATATATATATATATATGCATGTCTTTATTTATGTACCATTTATAGAAGGTCGTTATTCGACGCTTTCCTATGTCCATCTTGACTTCGATATTTTCTGTGGGTATTAAATTTCCCAAGCCTTCTTCCTTATTATATGCCTGAGTGCTACACCACGTTGAAATTACGGTTTCCCGTACGATCACTGAAGTTAAGCAACGTCATGCCTGGTCAGTACCGAGTGGAGTCACCGCTTGGGAATACAAGGTGCTCTAACCGTGGATGTGCGGGTGGTTTAATAGATAATGGTAGGGAATTTTGAATCGAAAAGCCGAGTTCCATTTCCAGTCGGTTTCTGTATATTGCTTACACACAAATACTCTTGGAAATGGGTACGTAACCACCTCTTCTCCCCCAGCTATGGATTAATTAGTAAGAATTTTATCACTAAATCGTTAATATCTAAAAAATAAAAACTTCTTAAAATCTAAGTTTTTTTATAAGTATTTTCATGGCAATTGTTCAAATGATCTTTTCTTTATGACACCTAGACACACACACACACACATGCATATATATATATATATATATATATATATATATATATATATATACGATCCATCACAAAAGATGCAGGAAAAATGGTCGGTTCCTTATACCGTACTAGTAAGTACCTGACTCCTCATCCTAACCTTGTACCATTACACGAGACTGATCAGGCCGAAAAAGAAATACTGTCATAATTGGTCTGGAGCTGCTCAGTCTTCACTTTCCAGTCTCGATAGAGTTCAAAAACGTCTTCGAGTCCTTGTGGGCGAAAAACTATTTTTCACCCTCCAATCTCTCTCTCTCACACCGGCAAGATGTGTCAAGCCTATCTGTACTTCCGTAGAAAATGTTCAGACTACATTCAAACTACATTCCTTGTTTCCGCCAGTTCTAACCTACACAGCTATGGCCCACCGTTCCACTTAAATTGTAGCAACCCACCCACATTCCCTATGTATTCCATCACTGAGAAGTAAGCTCCACTCAAACAGCTCCTTCCCGCAAACCACTACTGTGTGGAATCGACTCCCAAGGGGACGTTTCCCTAATACACTACAATATTAACCTGTTCAAGTTTAGGGTTAACTGTTATCTTTGGCTATCATGTATGTTTTTTTGTTTGATTGTTTTTTTTAATAACCAAATTATAAGCAGGCCACTCACGTTTTTACTTACGTTTTTATTTACTATAAAAAAATTATTTATATATTGGAATGTCCCATGTCCTAACGTAGACTTGCTTCGGCAATTAGTTGGAGATTCGTCTCCAGCTAAGTTAATCGACCTCTCTACCTGAAGGCAGGGAAGAACCCAGACAAAGCTATGCTGAAGAGTGGGGGGATTAGACAGCTACTCGACCCCGTTTTTTACGGGGACTACGGGGAATGTTTGCCCGAGTCTAAGGGCTCGGATACCCCACGTTAAATTCGGTCTTGTGCCACATCTGACCGCGTGGGACGGTTGGCAAATATCCTTGCTTCGGCAATTAGTTGGAGATTCGTCTCCAGCTGTGCTGGTCGAACTCTCTGCCTTCGGGTGGAGAGGAACCCAAACGAGGTTATGCCGTATGGCTGAGTCTCGTCAGGGGTGGAAGACTGCTACCCGACCGCTTGTATACGGGTCTACCGGGAATTTTTACCCGAGTTTACGGGCTCGGTTTTTGCCGCACATTAAAAATGGCCTTGTGCCAGATCCTGCCTCGTGAAGAGGTAAGGTAAATGACCTTGCTTCGGCAATTAGTTGGAGATTCGTCTCCAGCTGTGCTGGTCGAACTCTGTGCCTTCGGGTGGAGAGGAACCCAGACGAGGTTATGCCGAAGGACAGAGTCTCGTCTGGGGTGGTAGACAGCTACCCGACCGCTTGTATACCGGTCTACGGGGAATTTTTATCCGAGCTTACGGGCTCGGTTTTTGCCACAAATTAAAAAATGGCCTTGTGCCACATCCTGCCTCGCGAAGAGGTAAGGTAAATGACCTTGCTTCGGCAATTAGTTGGAGATTCATCTCCCGCTGTGCTGGTCGAACTCTCTGCCTTCGGGCAGAGAGGAACCCAGACAAAGCTATGTCGAAGAGTTCGGGGAGTAGACAGCTATCCGACCCCATTTTTGGCGGGGTCTATGGGGAATGTTTGCCCGAGACTTTTTTGAATTTGTACGTCTGATGAATTGGATCGTGATTACGATTCCAGTGTAATAAATTATAACTATGGAATATTAGTGTTTGAACCTTTTATATTTTAGATATATATATATATATATATATATATGTGTATATATATATATATATATATATATATATATATATATATGTGTGTGTGTGTGTGTGTGTGTGTGTGTGTGTGTGTGTGTGTGTGTGTGTGTGTGTGTGGAATACAATAATAGTACTTGCTCGAAAATACTCGTTCGAAAAGTAATCCGTATAAAGATCCGAAAAGAGAAATAGTACAATGAATAGTATAGAGAATAGTTGTCCGTATAGTAATAGAGGATAGCGTAGAAATGACGATCAATTAGACACACGCTACTTACCATATATGTGTTTCCGTAATGGTCACGTGGTCTACTTAATTCAATAATGGGATCGCCTGTGTTTACTCACTGGCGATCTATGTTCAAACTCAAGTGTCGGCAGCGACATCTTATTCATATATAAAATTATTTTTCATTTTGGTAAATGTTCGCCAATCAATTATTTAGGATTTTAAAAAAAATTAATACAACTGGAGGGTCTATGTCACACCTTCCCACCAAAAAAGGAAAGGAAAATGCTATTGGTAGCATTTTTCTGACAAACAACAACAAAAAACATTCTCAAATTTGTTATAGATAGATAGATAGATAGATAGATAATGAAGTGATTCAGATAGATAGATAGATAGATAGATATGAATAGACGTGAATAGATAGATAGATATGAATAAACGTGGATAGATAGATAGATAGATATGAATAGACGTGGATAGATAGATAGATAGATATGAATAGACGTGGATAGATAGATAGATAGATAGATATGAATAGATTGAGATAGATAGATAGATAGATAGATAGATATGAATAGATTGAGATAGATAGATAGATAGATATGAATAGATTGAGATAGATAGATAGATAGATAGATAGATAGATAGATAGATAGTTTTGGTGACTCAACGAACACTCGTTGCCACTTTTGTAATGTCAACGAATACTCATCGTCACTTTCGTAATGCTCGTTGTAATAGAGACTTTGTAATCGCAGATACAACTGTAGCCATCACTAAGAAAATAAACACGTAATCTCAATATAATCTACCATAATTCTTTAAAGTATACGAGAGTACTTAGTAAAACATATGCTCACATATATAGACAGGCAGATAGATAGATAGTTTTATGGCTCAACGAGTATTTGAGTATTTCTAAAAAAAGGGCCACATCATCAATGGAGTGCGCTATGCCAATTTGCTGAGGCATTTCCAAAAGACCAAACATTCAAGAAATCTGACGAAATGTGTCTCTCTATATTTCTGAGATGAGGTATTATGTACACTATTTACATTATTCGGACTATTGACCTCATTTTTGGAGCCATATTTATTACAACGTTTCAGCCGTTGTACGCTCCGGCCTTCTTCAGGTGGTAGGAATGTCGAACTGAACCATTTATTTCGCTCACTGGGGTAGACTGTTCTAGTTCCACGTGCCATGTTTAGTGTTATCAGTTATCTCCTGTTAATACCCCTCTCCAAGTTCTCCACTGCCTTACCCGGGTATTGAACTCACACTCTTTGGGTCCTGTCTCTGGATCTAACCAACGCCTTTAACCACTGTGCCATGTGTCTTTGCGGACAATAGTCCGAATAATGTAAAATAGTGAAATGTGTCTTGTTTCATCAAGACAATGCTCCAGTACATAAGTCCTTGGTTTGATTGGGTATTTTGCGTAAATGTGGCTTTGAACTGGTTAATCAGACCCCTTATTCTTGTGATTTGACTATCATCTGTTCCCCAACATGAAAAGCACTTACTTATACTAAAAACTAAGCCTCATTTGTTTACATTCTATGAGATTATCTTAGTCATCCTATCAGTTTTCCAGCCGACCCTCCTACAGCTGTTCCCTCGACGTTTGTTTGTGTTTCTGCAATCGTAATTCGTCAAATTCTAATTACGAAAAATATGAGTATCCCAAAAGAAATTATGTATAACAATTTTAAACCATATTGTAATCACCATTTTATTTTGCTTTGGAGTGGAACGGAAGAGTTTATTTTTTCATCATTTAACTCCCAGCAAGGCGATAAAGTCGTTAAGATGCAAGTGGTTACTAAGAATGAAGAAAACTGAGAAAACGTTACTGAGTTGAAAGGACAATAGAATGAATAGAAAAGATGATAATAGACATTGCATTTAAATTTTTAAATAATCTCAATTGTCAGGAAAGAAAAAAGTTAGAATACATTTCCTAAAGTGGGAAGAGCGAGGCATGAAACCATTAGAATAAAACTTACGTTTGCGCTACCCAATTTCTATAGTAAAATGACGATATCTAGTTGCCAATCAAGTATTACGGTTAAATACGTGAAGTCGATTTACCAATGAGGAAACGACTGTTAAAATATTCATTAAAATTGTGCTGCCCTGGACAAAATGCTAAAAAAACATATTGCTTTAGACAGCCAGTTTAAACTCGAATTCACAAAACACGGACGAATTCCATTGAAAACGAAAGATTTTATTCTGTAAATCAGGTAAAAAATCTGAAAGAAAAACAAACAAAAAAAAGGTGAGTCCACTGCGACGGAAGAGACAGAAAATACAAAGAGGAAAGGCAGGTCAGCGTTGAGAGCTAGAAAGGGGCAATTCACAGAGGGAGACATGGTAAAAGAGCATGACGAAACGTCTGAGCAAATTCAGCATAGAAAAGTCCTATAACTTCCTAAATATCAATAATTCAGGGCTAGAAAGAGCAAGCGGTTGAAAGAGCAACCCAGAAACAAAGAGGCGACAAACTACTTGTCGTGCTACGATCAAACATTTCAATACAAAGGCGATGAAAAGGCTAAAGAAGAATTAAATAAACATACCAAAGTTATATGGAAAGGCGGAGCAGCGAGCAAGGGTGCGTGGTGCATGCAGGGACCGAATCAGGCAGAACTCTGAAGATCCCGCCAAAAGACAAACTCTGTTCTCGTGGCTTGTCGCGTTGCCGAAAGTAGATAATAACGGCAATGCGTGATAAAAAAGGGAATTAAAGCTATGGAAGTAAGTCTATGCTAGAAAACACAAAGGAAAGAGAAAGGGAAAGAT
This sequence comes from Acanthosepion esculentum, assembly GCA_964036315.1. NCBI lineage: Eukaryota > Metazoa > Mollusca > Cephalopoda > Sepiida > Sepiidae > Acanthosepion > Acanthosepion esculentum. The sequence goes on from OZ038505.1 coordinate 66,455,186, forward strand.
AAAAAAAAATAAAAATAAAAATAAAAATCAGTAACAAGAAAAGACGTCGCAGCGAGACGAGAGGTCAAAAGGTAAACAAAGAAACGGTGTCCGGTGAACTTGTCCCTGTTGACGGAAGGTCCACGTCACAAACGTGATAAAAATATCACAGGGAATCTACGTTAAGGCAGTGGGATGTGATTGAAAGCCAGATGTCATGTCAGGGCCGATCCCATTTTAATTTCTTTTTTGGATTTTGTCGAAAATTTTTAAATACATAAAAGAAGCACCAGAGGAGGAGGATATACGCAGGGCTCCTTTTTTTTAAAATTATTTCAATCAGTTTCTTATTGTACCGTTGTGACGTCAAGTTATGTTTCTGTTTCTGCAATCCCATTGGTCAAATACAATCTCGAAAGAAAAATGGCTATCCAGTGAATAATTACATATTTTAGACCAACATTGTAATATTTGTAACTTTGTTTTAGTGTGAAACGGAAGAGCTTGGCGGCGGAGGAGAATAAACGTACTTATGGAGTCGAGGTGATGGTGGTGGCTTTACGGAAATATGTGTTGTGAAATTAGGGAATAGGAAATTTAGATCGTACCCCAGATTGTATATCATAAACTGAAGATATGCGCCCCATAGTTATGCGTTTGATTTGTTTTTAAATAAAATCCTGGGAAAAAAGATGAAAAATTATAAATGAAGTGTTGGGGTTAAGTAGATAGGATCCGGATTCACAGAGAAGTCATTCCTCATTTTAGATTTTTAATTCTCTCTTGATATTATTGCGTAAAAATGTATAAACAAATGGCATATTTGAAGGTTTTGCGTTTATGTATTTAGTGACAAAGTACCCTACAAGTTAGTGTTGCTACGAAATTACGCGAATTAAAAGTGTTTACAGATAAATCTCATTTATGCGTTCTTTTATGTTTTTCGATATATATTCTTCAGCTTTGTTGGTTTGTACTTTACTTTTTTTCTCTTCCTTTTTCTTTATTGTCTGCTTTATGCTTTTCGTGATTTTTTCTTGTTTTCTTTTTCTTTCTTTTGCATTCATTTTTCATTTCCTTTTATCACTTTATTCTATTTTGCTTTTCTTGTTTGTTTTTTGTTTGTTTCTCTTTCGTACTTTCTATTTCTTTCTCTTTCAGTTTTATTTCTTCTGTCTTTCTTTCTTTCTTTTCATTTTCCTTCTTTTTTCTTTGTTTCTTTCTTTATTTCTCAACGTGCTTCCTATTTCTTTCTTTTTTTTCTCTTTTCTTTCTTTTGTCTTTCTTTCTATCTTCCATCTTTCTTTCACTTCATTTTAACCTTCTTTCTTTCTTTCTTTCTTTCTCACGTGATTCATATTTCTTTCTATTTTCTCTTTCCTTTCTTTTGTCTTTCTTTCTTCCACCGTTCTTTCTATTCACTTAATTTTCTTTCCTTCTTCTTACGTACTTTTTATTCCTTTCTTCATTTTTCTTTTTTCTGTTTTTCTTTTTCTCTCTCTTCATTTACTTCTTTTTCTTTCTTTCTGCCTGTCTGCGTTTCTTTCTTTCTTTCATTATTTCTTTCATTATTTCTTTCTTTCTTTCTCACTAGCTTCCTAATTCTTCCTTTTTTGTCTTTCCATTTTTTGGCTTTCTTTCGTTCATCTTTCTTTCTCTTCATTTTAATTTTCTTTCTTTCTTGCTTTCTTTTGTCTTTTTTCTTTCACCTTTTTTTTCTTCATTATAATTTTCGCGGTTTCTTTGTTTCTTTGTTTCTTTCTTTCCTTCTCAACGTGCTCCCTATTTCTTACTTTTTCTTTTCTTTCTTTTGTCTTTCTTTCTTCCACCATTATTTCTCTTCATTTTAATATTCTTACTTTTTTTCTTTTGACCTTTTGTTTCTTTCTCTTTTTCATCACGTTTCTCATTTTTCACTTATCTCTCTCCATCTCATTACCATGTGTCTTTCATTTTATACCGCTCTTTCTTTCTTCCTTTCTTTCTTCCTTTCTTTCTTTCTTTCTTTCTTTCTCTTTTTCATCACGTTTCTCATTTTTCACTTATCTCTCTCCATATCATTACCATGTGTCTTTCATTTTATACCGCTCTTTCTTTCTTCCTTTCTTTCTTTTTTCCTTTCTTTCTTTCTTTCATCACGGTTCTCATTTTTCACTTATCCCTCTCCATCTTATTAACGTGTGTCTTTAAATACCGCTTTTGCTTTCTTTCTTTCTTTCTTTCTTTCTTTCTTTCTTTCTTTCTTTCTTTCTTTCTTTCTTTCTATAAACAGTTCTCCCTCCCTCTATTTGCTGCCATTCTTCCTGTTCCCTAGTCACCTATTATTCCCTTGATTTCTTTCTCTGTTTCAAATTCACTTCTCACATATCACTTCGTTAATTCCTAATGACAAGTCATATTTCATTTCATTTTTATTTTATTTCTTTTATAAGTCATCTCTCTCTCTCTCATTCTCTCTTTTTTTCTCCCTCTCTTTTTTTTCTCTCTCTCTTTCTTTCTTTCTTCTTTTACCATCATCCCCAATCCCCACGAAAAAAAAGGACAGGGATTTTACGTCTCATTGAGACGTCATCAAGACAAGTGCTAGAGTTAATGATCTTCATTCGCCAATACAAAGCTTTTCAGACAGTTTTCTTCTAGAAGTCTGCGAAATTGTTAAAGGTCGAACGAAAGGAATGTGATATATGTTAAAAGTTATCACAGTAAACATCAATTCGTTGTGAGTTGTGAAAACGACTCAGAATTTTAACCACACAAATAGTATAGGAGCAAACTCAAATCTGCCTTTCTAAATTTCGCTTAATTGAACTCCTCCAAGACACGATTCGAAAAAAACATTCCCAGTTAAAAGGTTACAACGAGGGTACGAAAAAGTTCGTTTTAACGTTACATTAACGTTTTTTTTTGTAGACTCACCGCAATGTTCTCACAACTTTAACTTGTACCATTGCAATTACGAGAGCGAGTTGAAAAGTAATACAATTTTTGTCATAAGGGACACATTTTTTCAAAGAAAGTATTCGAAATTTTGCTGTAGATGTAAAATGAGATAGAGTTCTGGTCTTTAATTATCATTTTTTTAAAAATATATCATGGGTCGGCGTGCCACAAACTATACCGAGAGCTACACAGGATAGGAAGTTGTGGAGAGACATAATGAGCTTGTGTAAATGGTTGGTAGAACAGTGGTTAGCAGCAGAGATAGCGAAAAGACAAGAGCTATCAAAGACAGGAAAGTATCAAAGGACGTATTGAAAGCGAGTCAGAGAAAAGCAGCACATAGTCTGCCTAACGAGTTTGTGTAAATGGCCGACAGAAGAGGAATTAGGAGACAAACTATACCGAGAGCTACACATCATAGGAAGTTGTGGAGAGCCATAATGAGCTTGTGAATATGGATGGTAGAACAGTGGTTAGCAGCAGAGATGGCGAAAAGACAAGAGCTATCAAAGACAGGAAAGTATCAAAGAACGTATTGAAAGCGAGTCAGAGAAAAGCAGCACATAGTCTGCCTAACGAGTTTGTGTAAATGGCCGACAGAAGAGGAATTAGGAGACAAACTATACCGAGAGCTACACATCATAGGAAGTTGTGGAGAGCCATAATGAGCTTGTGAATATGGATGGTAGAACAGTGGTTAGCAGCAGAGATAGCGAAAAGACAAGAGCTATCAAAGACAGGAAAGTATCAAAGGACGTATTGAAAGCGAGTCAGAGAAAAGCAGCACATAGTCTGCCTAACGAGTTTGTGTAAATGGCCGACAGAAGAGGAATTAGGAGACAAACTATACCGAGAGCTACACATCATAGGAAGTTGTGGAGAGCCATAATGAGCTTGTGAATATGGATGGTAGAACAGTGGTTAGCAGCAGAGATGGCGAAAAGACAAGAGCTATCAAAGACAGGAAAGTATCAAAGAACGTATTGAAAGCGAGTCAGAGAAAAGCAGCACATAGTCTGCCTAACGAGTTTGTGTAAATGGCCGACAGAAGAGGAATTAGGAGACAAACTATACCGAGAGCTACACATCATAGGAAGTTGTGGAGAGCCATAATGAGCTTGTGAATATGGATGGTAGAACAGTGGTTAGCAGCAGAGATAGCGAAAAGACAAGAGCTATCAAAGACAGGAAAGTATCAAAGAACGTATTGAAAGCGAGTCAGAGAAAAGCAGCACATAGTCTGCCTAACGAGTTTGTGTAAATGGCCGACAGAAGAGGAATTAGGAGACAAACTATACCGAGAGCTACACATCATAGGAAGTTGTGGAGAGCCATAATGAGCTTGTGAATATGGATGGTAGAACAGTGGTTAGCAGCAGAGATAGCGAAAAGACAAGAGCTATCAAAGACAGGAAAGTATCAAAGGACGTATTGAAAGCGAGTCAGAGAAAAGCAGCACATAGTCTGCCTAACGAGTTTGTGTAAATGGCCGACAGAAGAGGAATTAGGAGACAAACTATACCGAGAGCTACACATCATAGGAAGTTGTGGAGAGCCATAATGAGCTTGTGAATATGGATGGTAGAACAGTGGTTAGCAGCAGAGATAGCGAAAAGACAAGAGCTATCAAAGACAGGAAAGTATCAAAGGACGTATTGAAAGCGAGTCAGAGAAAAGCAGCACATAGTCTGCCTAACGAGTTTGTGTAAATGGCCGACAGAAGAGGAATTAGGAGACAAACTATACCGAGAGCTACACATCATAGGAAGTTGTGGAGAATTATTATCGTCTACATCCCGAAGAGACATGATACATAGAAAACGGTGTTGGGAGAAAGTGCCTCGTGATCAACTTTTCTGCTGTACTGTTTCCTTGCCGTCTATACTAAATTTACTATAACTGATCCAGATACGGTGGTATATAATCTTTTAAGAATCTATCAATTCCACCTTCTTAATGATTATAATGGACTCAGTGTAGATGTCATCACAATTCTCGTTTCAATTCCAGGTTATAAGTCAAAACATTGTAACAATTTTTCTTTTCATTTCCTGGTCAATGAATCAGACACTGGTAATTATTTTCAACAAAAAAAAAAATGAATTACCTATACCAGGGATCGGCAACCTATATCACGCGTGCCGCACGTAACACGCCAAGCAATTTCCAATGGCACGCAGACGCAAATGACCTCACAAAGACCGAACAAATAAGTACGAAAAAGCAAAGAAGATATTTAGCTGTTTCAATTTTAATACATACTAAAATATATATACTATATATTACTATATAAAATATACTATAAACAGGTATGTTAACCTTGACTTGTTTAAAAATACGTATGCCGTTGGTACACTGAATGATTTTAAAACCCTAAGTCGACACATAGTGAGCAGATGGCTGTCGACCCCTTAATGAATAAATGAGCTGATACGAAAAAAGTCGTTTGATTTACTCAGGATATATTGTTTTTTTATTTCAATGCGGCATTCAAACGGGCCAGTTACTTACGCTACTATAGCGCCGTCAACGTTTGTTCGCGTTGCTGCAATAGCATTCGTCAAATTCTAACTGGGAAAAATATGACCACCTAAAAAGTAATTAGATATAACAATTTTAAACGATATTGTATTACTGTAGGATGTCCTATCTGACTTTGCTTAGGAACGAAAGAGATTATTTTAGAATCATTTAACTTCTAGCATGCCCATTAGCCACTAAGAGGTTAGTTAGTTTGAGAGAATATGAGAAAACGCTGTTGTTGAGACAGAACGATAACAGGAACAAGAATTAAGGTGACAGAAGATAACAATTTATGTTGCATTTAATTTTTGGGAGATCATAGTTGAGAGAAAAGCAAGAAGTTGGAAGAGAGTTCCAAAGGCGAGGAGTGCAGAAGAAGAAAACGTCAAAATAGAACTTACGGTTGCAGTTAACAATTTTTAGTAGAAAAAGGACGATATCTAGTTACCAATCTAGTATTACGGTTAAATTCGGGAAGTCGGGATAGCAATGAGGAAAGCTCGTTAGAAGAATTACCGTTAAAATATTTATAGAAAGGTCACAGGGAAGTTAGCCGGAATAAATGAGCTGATATGGAAATGGTTGCCCTACCACCAGAAGTCTGTCAGACGCAAAAAGCAGTAATTGAGATCTATGTTGACGAAAGGGGAAACTCCTGTAAACATTCAGAAAAAGACTTTTGTCCAATAAAAGGGGGGGGGGCACATCTTATGGTGGTAATGAAGAAGAGGCATGCTGGACTAATGGATAGCTGCCCGAATTAAGAAATCAGAGAACTGAGTTCGAATTCCAGTCGAATCCATTGCAGTCACTTACGTGCTAATACCCTTAGGGAAAGTATGAATCCGCTTCTTCTAACCCGAGCTATATATATAAATAACCAGGAAAGACTGTGTTCTATAGCCTTGGATGGCAACTGGTCTACCGCAGAACGAAATGGCAACCTACTGCGGGAAAAAATCTGCCTCGGCAGTCATGTATCGAAAGACATGATTATCTAAGCGTGTATCACACATGGCACACAACTGACTGACTGGTGATGAAGAACTGAAAGGTTCCGTAAGGAATTGGCTACATCAGCATCTTGCTGAGTTTTGGCGCAACTGGGATACTCTAGTGAAGTCTATTGAGGGCAAAGAAACAACATTTAATGTAACACAAGAGGAAAAGACTTACCTCAAGGCCGAAAACGAATTCGGACGTGTCTCGCATATAAACTAACCCAAAAGGAAAAATGTCGACTTCTCTGATCATACATTTAAAATTGGAGTCGGATAGACACTCACAAGAGTCTCTTTTTACATATGACAATTTTGGTTGTCAATGAAAATATTAAAAAGTACATACCGAGGCGACTGTATTTTAAAGGGGATTAGCTGATTTTTGTATTTATTAAATGCATTCCAATAATAAAATTGTTACTTTTTGTAAATTTGTTTTAAACCCCCACCCCCTTTTATAACTCCACCCAAGTACAGTCAAATCGTGATATTGTCTTACAAATTAACTAATCACTGAACTAATCTTACTTTGCCTGAACTAGTGTCAAAATAATTATGGTTCAGTCTCTACAAAGTTCGACTAAGACTCTTTTCCCCTCTTTGTTTACTAATAGAAATTTCCTACTCTTTCAGATATGATAGGCTTCATAAAGTAAAAAGCAAGAACTATTAAGGAGCAGACGCATTTCTATTTTTTGTTTTCTCTCTAATTAACAAAATGCATGTCACCTGTTTATTATGTACAAAGTAAATGTATATAAAACTGTTTAATATCTTTTGTCTTCCCTTGAAATCAATTTAAAAGCGGGTGAAAATTGTTGAATGTAGGCATTATTATTGTTGTTGTTGTTTTCAGACGTTAAGAAAATGTTTGACCCTGTTGTACACCTGCTGTAGCGAAGTGGAGACACGTGGTGCGGTCAGTGTAGATGGAATGTTTGACTTAAGGAACCGAATTACAGTAACTAATTACAAGCCAGAAATAAACTGACTTTACAAATTTTACTAACACTAAAAGAAGGAGGGACTATGATGAGAAGTAGGATGTGGACCTGTGACGTATTGTCATATGGTTACGTGGCCGGGTGGTTAGAACGTTGGCTTTCTGACCATAAAGACCCAGGTTCGAATCTCACCATGATCTGATTTGTCTGGGAGGTGACTTCCTGATGTTAGCGGTCTGGGGGAGGCGATGTCAGCGTGCGGCAACGTGCCTGAAAACCATGCCACGTGTTGACCCAAGCCTTGTTTGTGAAATCGGGAGCTGAGATAGCACGAAGGAGCAAGTCATCGTGACCGATGTTTGAACATTGTCAATTGTTTAGACTGTTTATCACGCTCTCTCCCAGAAACTGTAACTAGGTTCTGCTTAGCATAGTTGCTGTATAAATCAAAGGTGGTCTCTGTGGGTGTTGAACAACACAAATGTGCCTGAGCAAGCGTCTGCATTATGGATTAGCTAGCCGCGGTAGTAGACGCGTATCCTCGAATACGAGTGGTCAGCCATTATTATTCTTACTATTATTATTTACGTACTATATATTTGATTGCGTTCCTTATTTCTTATATAATAAAACCAATTGCACCCACCCTCATTGTACCCACTATTTACACCTACATTGACTCACCCTCTTACGTTACTTTGTAACGTTGCAAATAAGTTGCCTTGTAACGTTACATTGGCGTTTGTATGTTTTTTTTTATATATATATGCGTGTGTTTGTATATGTGTTTGTATATATGTATGTTTGTATGTTTAAGTTTATATATGTATATGTATACATACATATATATATATATATATATGTATGTATAAATATATATACAGAGTGACCAAAAAAAAACGGGAATTTTTGAAGTGCGCATTGGCAGACATGAGCAAGTGGCAACACAGCGAGACAATGACCTTGAGCAAGTAAACATGTCGCCATTTTAGTAACGAGAATGAAGGTCACAGTATCCCAGCTGAGATGTTGCAGCAGTCAATGAGGAATCTCAACAGCAGATTTCAAGAATGCATTCGTACAGGAGGACGCCATCTACAGGACGTAATTTTTAAAAAATGAAAATTCCATCATTGTTTCTTAAATGGCATGTTTTAAGGTTTCAATTACTATGAATGAAATATGTTTCTTCCATCACTCTTGGTTTTATTGGATTGTTAAAAAGTTCCCGTTTTTTTTTGTCACCCTATATATGTGTATGTATGTGTGTATATATATGTATGTGTATGTATGCGTATATATATTTATATTTGGTTTGTTTACTTTTTTACGTTGTTGTGTGGGTTGATATATTTATGCTTGCTTCTGTATGTGTATATATGCGTATACGTATATGTATGTGTGTATATATGTAGATATATATATGTGTATGTGTGTATGCGTGTATATGTATATATGTGTGTATATGGTTGTCTATAGGTAGTCTTTTCTGTGCTTCTGTCTGTAGTGAAGAATTTGTTTACACTGTACACATATATCTGTAGGTAGCTTTTATTTTGTTTCACTTAATGTACTGAAGGCGTATATAGACATATATGAAATATATATTTTTATATATATTTGTGTGTTTGGAATTTTCGTTTTTATATATTAGATGGTGTTATTTTTATACGTATATATCTGTTTTAATGTCCTTTCTTTCCCTATTGTTGGTTTCTCTGTTCTATTAGACCATTTTTTATATATGTTTATTTGCCCGTATTATATTTTAAGTCCATTTGATATAAGCATGCCTACATGGAAAGAAATCCAACAAGTGGTGAGAGCATCGAGATCTGCTTCAACACCAGGACCGAGCGGAGTGCCGTACACGGTCTATAAAAGATGTGGAGGGATTCTCCGAAAATTATGGAAATTAATAAGGATCATTTGGAGGAAAGGCAAGGTAGTAGAACAATGGAGACGCGCAGAAGGGGTATGGATTCCCAAGGAAGAGAATTCCACAACACTGGACCAATTTAGAGTAATATCCCTCTTGAACACTGAAGGTAAGATCTTTTTCGGTGTATTATCAAGACGTATTACTAAATACGTATTGACGAACAATTACATTGATAAATCGGTCCAGAAAGGTGGAATCCCAGGAATGCCAGGGTGCCTGGAACATACAGGCGTACTTACGCAGATGATAAGAGATGCAAGAGAAAAGAAGAGCGATCTGACAGTACTGTGGTTAGACCTCGCCAATGCGTATGGTTCCATGCCTCATAAACTTGTAGAAGAAGCTCTAAAAAGACATTACGTTCCCTCTTCAATCTGTGGTCTAATTTCAGACTACTATAACAACTTTCAGAGTAGAGTATCGGCAAGAATAGTATCGGAATGGCACACCCTGGAGAAAGGCATCATCACGGGGTGCACGCTGTCCGCAGTACTGTTGTCGCTTGCTATGAATATGCTGTTCAAAGCATCTGAAGTAGAGTGTAGGGGCCCCCTCTCAAAATCAAGAATTCGCCAGCCCCCCATTAGAGCATACATGGACGATTTAACCGTAACATGTACATCAGTTACAGGAGGAAGATGGCTCTTGAAGGGCTTAGAGAAAAATATTACATGGGCCAGAATGACCTTTAAACCAGCTAAGTCCCGTTCATTAGTCATTAAAAAAGGAAAAATAACGGAGAAATATCATTTTAAAATATCCGGTGTAACTATCCCAACCCTAAACGAAAAACCTGTTAAGAGCCTAGGCAAGTTTTTCGACAGCAGTCTAAGAGACACTGTGGCTATAGAACAGACAACTGAAGACCTTACACAGTGGCTCAATAAGATTGATAAATCAGGCTTACCAGGTCGATTTAAAGCCTGGTTATTCCAGCACGCCGTGTTACCCAGAATATTATGGCCACTTTTGATGTACGAATTCCCAATGACCAGTGTAGAATCACTGGAAAAAGTAATAACTAGGCGCCTGAGAAGATGGTTGGGAGTTCCGAAGTGTCTGAGTACAGCAGCACTCTACGGCAGGAGTAATGTGCTTCAGCTTCCTTTCAATAGTCTTGTAGAGGAATTTAAAGTTACAAGAGTAAGAGAACAGCTACAATATAAAGAATCAAATGACCCAAAAGTGGTTGCAGCATGTATTCAATCTCGAACAGGGAGAAAATGGCGTGCAGAAAATGAGTTGGAGATAGCAGAGGATAGACTACGGCATAAAGCAATTCTTGGCACTATCGCTAAAGGTAGAGCGGGTCTCGGTTATTTTCCTTGTCCCCAAATAAATAAAACCAAAGGGAAAGAAAGACGACAACTAATCCAAAAAGAAGTGCGAGCAGGGATTGAAGAAACGAGATACTGCAAGATGGTGGGACTTAGTTCACAGGGAGCTTGGACAAAATGGCAGGGTGTCGAACAGAAAAAGATCAGCTAGTCAGACTACTGGCGGTCAAATTTTGGTGAAATAAGTTTCCTAATAAAATCGGTTTACGATGTGTTACCTAGCCCATCTAATTTATATATATGGGGTAAAAGGGATACCCCAAATTGCCAATTATGTGGGAAACGAGCTACACTGCAACATATTTTAAGTAGATGCGCTAAAGCCTTGAGTGATGGTAGATATCGTTGGCGCCACGACAAAGTCCTAAAGGCAATAGCACATGAAGTCAGTGAAGCAGTGAGAACTTCAAAATACAAACCGAATAAGAAGTTCATATTAATTCCCTTCGTTAAGGAGGGAACAAAGAAGGAAAAACACACGATCCCCAAAATAAACTTGTTATCGTCAGCAAATGATTGGTATTTGGATATAGACCTGAAGACACAACTGAAGTTCCCCAGACATATAGCGGAAACACCACTCAGACCAGACTTGATTATCTATTCCAATTCCACCAAAAACTGTATAATATGGGAACTCACAGTCCCATGGGAAGAACACCTGACATTAGCAAATGAAAGGAAACGATCAAAATATCAAGAATTGATCGAAAAGTGTCGACAAAATTCCTGGAAGGTCACATATGATTCTGTGGAAGTAGGATGCTGTGGATTTGCAGGCCAGTCATTGTGTAAAGCTTTCAGGAAAATAGGGATTATGGGATCAGCTAAAGCCAAAGCCGTTAAGAAAATTTCAAATGAAGCTCTGACGGCTTCTAAATGGATATGGCTCAAAGGATCCGAACAGTGGGGGAATAATTCAATGGGAAATAATTCCTAAAAGACAAAATCACCACATAATTTATCTGGATTCACATTGCTTGCGAATAAACACGTATTGGAACTTATAATGTAGAATTAATCCCTTTCATGCGATAATATTATATATTTTAATGTAACATAATTTAAAATCAATCCACAATTTAAAATTAAAAAAATCCATTTATACCATACGCTAAAATATCGTCTATTTATTTTTAAACGTTATAATTTAGAATTAATTCGTTATTTTTTTTTGTTTTGATAATATATTTTAACTTTAATAATATAAAATTCTAGCCCCCGAACGATATCATCTATTTATTTTAAATTAATAATTTAGAATTCACCCGTTTTTATACGATAGTAGTGACATATTTTAATAATAGTTATTTTGGGGTGCGAAGCAAGCAATGTAGATAATTCAGTTTGGAAGGTAGGAAGGGAAGGCGGGAAAGAGAAAAAAGGGGGGAAAGGAGGGAAAAAAAATAAAAAAAAAAAAAGGGAAAAGGAATGAAAAGAGAAAAAGAAGGGAAAAAAAAAAGACGCCCCCATTTTAATGAATAGCTAAATGTATCGTAAAAAAATATTTTAATTGGGACAAGCAATTTTGGACGCTTCCATTGTTGTTTTATTGTTAATTGTTTTTTAGGGTTTTTTTTTTTTGTGTGTTATTCTTCTAAAAGTATAAATTCTGTCATGAGTACTAGCACAACTCTTTAAACGGTGGCGACCTGTAGAATAAGATAACAGGTCGGGGGTGGCTGTCGGAGCTGATATGATGAATAAGAACCCCGAAATCAGCGATGAAGACGGCTTTCATCACTGATGACCACCTTCAATGCATTCGAATGTATTTTGCGATATATAAGTAAATAATACCAATGAAGTTAGTAAATTTATGAGTGATTATTTTCATTAGTCATTTTAGTATCTGTCTATATTTCTGAGATGAGGTATTTTGTAAATTATTTACATTATTCGGACTATTGCCCTCATCTTTGTCGCCATATTTCTCACCAGTCTTCGTCCGTTGTACGCTCCGGCCTTCTTCAGGTCGTTGGAAAATCGAACTGAACCCTTTATTTCGCATTTAGAAAAAATTAGTTCCCGAACACAATAAACCGTTTTATTCATTTGTTACTTTACTTCTACGTTCCTTAGATTACAGTCTTATCTATTCTCATTTTTCATGTGAGACAGTCACTTTTGTCTTTTAAGTGATTGTCTCGCTTCAATTTGGTCTTGAAATAGGCTTTGTCGTTTCCGTCTTTCAGATTCTGTTGCTAATTTTTTTCCTCCGAGAGCTATTTTCGCATTTCCCTATTATATCAAACGTAATTTTCAACATGAACTGATATTGAGCAAAAAGTGATTTATATAATACCAGTAGTAAGCAATGAATCATAGATACCATTGAACATCTAAAAAAAATATAAAGGGAATGGATAATTTAGATAAAAAAGGTGCACTATTTATATTATTCGGACTATTATCCTCATCTTTGCCGCTATATATATTACAACGTTTCAGCCGTTGTACGCTCCGGCCTTCTTCAGGTGGTTGGAATGTCGAACTGAACCCTTTATTTCGCATTTTTAAAAAATAGTTCCCGAGCAGAATAAAATGTTTAATTACTTTGTTCCTTTACTTCTACGTTTCTTAGATTAAGTAACCCTTGTGTTTTAGTGGCTTTACTGCCTTACTTGGGGTGAAATGATTAAAAATATGAATACAAAATATAATGCCAGGAGTAATCAATAAATCTGACATACCATTGAACGTCAAAGATTTTAAATAGAACAGAACATTAAACGGTTCTTTGGCTTCTATTTTAGTTGTAAATTCTTAATGTCCACTTCATTGAATCTTAATACATTGTTTCAAGAATTTTGTTTCGTTGCAGCTCACTCTTAGAACTTTTTAAAAATTGCCACCATTTTTTTATGGAATGGGTATACTATTATATAATGTAATTATGTAATATAAAAATATAAAGGGAATGGATGAATTAAACATTCATCTCCAGCTCCTATCCCACTAACGCAGGTGTTCCTCAAGGCTCCATCCAGGGCCCTACTCTGTTCCTCATATTCATAAATGATCTTCCTGACGCCATAGATTCCCAAGTCGGCATCTACACGGATGACACCACAATTTACTCTTGCCTCAAAAACAAATCTAGTGATGCTGACAAAGTTAACCTGGCAGTTCGTCTCGAAAAGGACCTACAATCGGTTGTGAACTGGGGCAAGAATTAGTTGGTTAACTTTAACGCCTCTAAAACAAAACTGCTCTCTATTAACCACCACAGGGATCCATCCCTGCATCCCATTAGAATGTCTGAAGACCAACTTCTCGACAGCTCCTCTCTGCGGTTGCTCGGTCTCACGCTGTCCGCTGACCTGAGATGGAACAAATACATCGAGTTAGTTGCTTCATCCACCGCAAGGAAAGTTGGCTCCCTGTGCCGAACCAGGAAATTTTTCTCCCCGGAATCGATCCTCCAAATCTATAAATCAACCATTCGCCCTTGCATAAAGTATTGCTGCCATATATGGTCTGGAGACCCTGCTGTTTTCCTCAGGGTTCTTGATAAGATCCAGAGACGGATATGCAATGTAATTGGCCCTGATCTGTCATCTCGTCTGCAGTCGCTCTCTCACAGACGCGCCGTTGCCCCGATCTGACTTTTTTACAAATACTTTCACGGTAATTGCCCCGATGAGCTGCTTTCACTGGTTCCCAGGCCTCATGAATTTAAACGTCCTACGAGGCTGGCATCCCGTTCCCACCCCTTCACCGTTGAAACTGTTAGATGTAGACGTCTCTTCTACTCCAATAGCTTCATATCTCGCACATCTCGCCTTTGGAACTCCCTTCCTTATTCCTGTTTCCCTGACAAATATAATCTCCAACTATTTAAGTGTAACGTCAATCGACATCTCCAGTTGCCTTGATCTATCCACTTCCCTTCTCCACATCCTTTCACCTTTCATTCCTATCTGCTCTCGCTCTAAATCTTCTGTAACCCCCTTGCCTTGATCGATCCACTATCTTTCTCCACATCCTCTCCTTTACCACTCCTATCTGCTCTTCCTCCAAACTTTCTGTAACCCCTTGCGTGCTAGTGGCTTCCAGCCTTGCTTAGGGTGAAAAGATGACCCCCCCCCAAAAAACGCTTCTTTGGCTTCTATTTTAGTCGTGAATTCTGTATTTCCGCTTTATCGAATCTCAATACAATGTTTCAAGAATTTTGTTTCATTGCATCTCACTATCAAAACATTCTATCAATTACCGCCATCTTTGATGGCACAAGTAGACCATTAGTAATACGAGCGTAAGAAAAAATTATTCACACTTTCGCCATAACAAATCTTTAGCTTTGTCAGTTTGCCTTCTGCTCATTCATGCTTAGTTGGTACTATTGCGGTCAAGTGATCGAAGTTTGAGCTTGTCCGCACCAGTTTTTCACGCTGCGGTTACAGTGCAAACATGTCCGCTCCGCTAGCAGTCTACACCAAGGAGGAACCAAGAGCAGTGAACCAAACCTGCAAAAAAGCATACTACCTCATTATAACTCGCAGGTTCGCCATTACCACCTCTCTCCCCCTTTCTGAATAGTCTCGTCAGTTGTGGAAGTTGACGGACGTCCTACTCCTTCTTCGCGCGTCACGCGGGTCCGGCCACTTTTAGACTTTTCGATCCACTCATACACGCTACTACGTGACAGTACACTGTCGCCGTTTTATGTTTAAAGCCTCCGATGAATTTCAGCCCCTGATACACACCTTGCGACCAAAGAAATAGGATCGCTGTTCTTTGTTCCTCTTAGATTCACACTGCTAGCGGAGCGGACATGTTTATATTGTAACAGCAGTAAGAAAACTGGCGTGATCAAGTTTAAACTTTGTTCACTTAACCACAATAGTATCAACTATAAGCACACAGGAGCAGAAAGCCGTGTGACAAACCTAAAAAATATGGCGAAAGTGCGGGTAATTTTTTTTACTTACCGTCGTCTAAAGAGAGACACAGATGAAAAGTAATGCAATTTCCTTTTCTCTATTTTATCCCTTCAGTTGTAGTGACGAGAGCGTTAAAGTTGATAACAAGGATGCAGTCTATCCCCCTACGAAATATGATCAAAATAATAGATTACATGGATTCTGTTACTGACGTTATTGTAACATGAGAATTGATGAATGGGTTTAAATTTATCTTTTAGAAACAAAAAAAACAAAAACAATGTTTTTGAAAGTTACTTCTCTTGCCGCGTGGAACTCAAGCGAATGTCCGTCTTAGTGGAAATGATGTTTTAACGTGGTGCCACGTTTCCTGCAAAAAATGGATAATGGGTTCCAGGAAGGTGTTAGCCCGTCCATTTATCATTTAAATTAATGATTCTAAATTAAAAAAAGAAAAAGAGTGAGTGAGTGAGAGAGAGAGAGAGAGAGAAGGAGAAACTTGATACCTTCTATACATATTGTCAAATGAAGACAAAGTATTCTGGTGGAAATTGCTTCAAAATATTCAAAGAAAGGTCTGCAATGTTCTCGATCATGACCTGGCACCTCGACTTCAGTCACTTCAGTCACTTTCTCACCGACCTGGCATGGCTTCAGTATATTTTAATCGCAATTATTCTGATGTGCTTTCCTCCATGATGCCTCGACAACTCGAATTTCCGGTATAGCAGCGAATGGTGGACAATATCCTCAAGGACGAAGAAGAGACTTGAAGTAACAGAAATGTCGTTCTACAGAAGGATGATGAGAATACCATGAACCGAATATGTAAGCGACGACGAGGTTTTGTAGACAATGGAAACAAAAAGGAAACTTACACTTAACATCAGGAAGAGGCAGTTGAAATTTCTGGTGTATCTAATGAGGAATGAGTGCTTGGAAAATCTGACACTCACAGGGGAGATTAATAATTTTGTTCTCGCACTTCTCGACTGTGGAACTCTTTTCCGATTTTTGGATTCCTTGACACCTACAATTTTCAAAAAATTAAATGCAACGTCAATTGGCATCTTATGTCTTCCTAAGTTCTGTTCTTTTATTGTCCTTTCTCCTTATTAACTTCTCATTCTCTCTCACACCTAGTAACCCCTTGCGTCTTAGTGGCATTATCGCCTTACTTGTGGATGAAATGATTACAATATGTCCGAATTAAATATTATGATACATCAGAAAATTCAAATAAGAAATCGGACAGTAATTTTTTTTAAGTTATCACCAGCAGGAAGTCTATGGACCTAATTAAGTTAAAAATTTAAATCACTGACCAAACTCTATAATACGTATAAGCTCGCTAACTGGGGCAAAAGATTGCTCGTTAATTTTAACGTTTCCAAAATTAAACTTCTCTCCACTAATGATTTGAGAGACCCTCTCAGCCTTCCATCATCATGGCTGATACTAACCTCCTCTAACTCAACTCGCCTTCTCGGGCTAACGTTCTCAGCTGACACGAAGTGTAAAGACTATATTGAATCCATTGCTAGGTCATCTGCTAAGAAAGTTGATTCCCTGTGTCGTGTGAGGAGATTTTTCTTTCCAGAATCAATCTATGTTTTCCATGCTTAGAATATTGCTGCTACATATGGTCCGGTGCCCCTATTTACCTAGAGCTCCTTGACAAGATTCAAAGAAGAATCCACAATATATTTCTCTCCAGAATGTATCTTACATATCTATAAGTCTACCATTCGGTCATCCTTAGAATATTGCTGCCACATATGGTCCGGTTCCCCTGATATTTGCCTTGAGATCCTTGATATGATTCAAAGAAGAATCGGAAATATTCTTCTCTCCAGAATCTATCTTACATATCTATAACTGTACCATTCATCCATGCTTGGAATATTGCTGCCACGTATGGTCCGGTTCCCCTGATATTTACCTTGAGATCCTTGATATGATTCAAAGAAGAATCAGCAATATTCTTCTTTCCAGAATCTATCTTACATATCTATAACTCTACCATTCGGCCATGCTTAGAATATTGCTGCTATATATGGTCCGGTTCCCCTGCTATTTACCTTGAGCTCCTTGATAAAATTCCAAAGAAGAATCAGCAATATTATTGGTCCTGATCTGATGGCTCGGTTTCAATCTCTTTCTCACCGCCGTAAGGTTGCCTCTATGTGTCTTTTCTATAAAGACTTTCATGATAATTGTTTGGATGAGCTCTCCGCTATGGCACCAAGACTTTTTTGCATTTAAGCGCAGTACTACTAGACTGGCGTCAAGATCTCATGAATTTACAGTTGAGGTGTAACCGTAAGTTCTATGCTAACAGTTTCTTTTCTCGCAATTTACTGCACATGTCAATCGATATCTACTGTCCTCCTGATTACTCTTTTATCTTCCCGCTCATTAGCAATATTTCTGCTCCTAATTCTTCTACGCCCAGTAACCTCGTGTGTCTTTATTTTATACCGTACCTGTGAATACTAATGGGTACGTCCCAGTCCTCATAAATAGGCTGGACACTATTGTAAGTGGGTGTAATATGCTGTGTAAGCAGTAAACTGAGCTAGGGTGTGTTTGCTCATTGGCCGCTTTTATTTCCGTTTCTATTTTTTCCTTTAATTTAATTCCCCAGCCTCTCCCTCGTTAGGGGGTCAGTTCTCTGGTGGATGCGGGGTGCTCTTCGTTTTTTTCGCCTGTGTGTGTTTTTCGTTTTTGTTGTGTCTGGATGAGTGCGTGTCTGTGTGAGTGCTAGGGATGAATGATTATTTTTTATATTTTTTTATAGGCCCGCATTGATTTCGTCCAGTGAGCTGATGTTTCTGCCACATTTAAGGCTTGTGGGTGGGGGGTATTATTAATAAAAGATAAATAAAATAATAAAAATAAAATTAAAGATAAATAAAATAAAAGATAAATAAAATGTGTAAAATAAAAGTTAAAATAAAAATGTTTATTTGCATAAACAACTCATAAATCATTTATGCAGCGGACTGACGCACCACACATGCATGCACGTCATCACAGACTTTTAGTATTATGAAGATTTCTTTTTTCCTCAGTAATTTAGCCTATCACCCGGTTCATAACCCTCTCCGATTTTTTGAACAGGAGTAGAAGTTTATCCCTTCATTCCTGTTAAGGATAGGGTTTCTGGTTTCTTCTGAAGTCTTCATTCACTTTCACTCCAAGTAACCTCCTTGGAATCCCTGGAATTTTGAAGTGGATCCAATTCAATAATCTCTTACAAAACGTCTTCATTCAGGGTGGGTCGTATCCCAGAGCGAGGCTTGTCGGATGTGTCTACTCCTTCTATGTGCCCTGCTCATTCAGGACACTGATGATCATGGCTCTCCAAAATATCCTTCCTTCTGTAGATCTTAATAACCTTTTTGCTATCTCTCCCAAACCCTGTTCCGCCATCCATTTGCTCAAGGGTCAGTCTATCAGTTATGTGCCATGCGTTATACACGCTTAGGCGATCATGCATCTTTCGATACATGACTGACGAGGCAGATTGTGTTCCCGCAGTAGGTTGCCATTTCTTTCTGCGGTAGACCAGTTGCCATCCAAGGCTATAGAACCTGGTCTGTCCTGCGAGATAGCCATAGGAGAAGGGTGTGAGAAGAAGAGGATTCATACCTTTCCCAAGGGCCAGTCAGTCAGTTATGTGCCATGCGTGACATACGCTTAAGCGATCATGTATCATTCGATACATGACTGACGAGGCAGAGTTTTTTCTTCCTCTGTAGGCTGACATTTCTTCCTCCGGTAGTCCAGTTGCCATCCAAGGCTATAGAACCCGGTCTGTCCTGCTATTTAGTCATAGCTGAGGGAGGGGGGAGAAGAAGAGGATTCATACCTTTCCCAGTCTATCAGTTATGTGCCATGCGTTATACACGCTTAGGCGATCATGTATCTTTCGATACATGACTGACGAGGCAGATTTTGTCCCGCAGTAGCTTGCCATTTCTCCCATCGGTAGACCAGTTGTCATCTAAGGCTATAGAACCCGGTCTGTCCTGCTATTTACCCATAGCTGGGTGGAAAAGAAGAGGATTCATACCCTTCACAAGGGACAGTTATATGCCATGCGTGATACATGCTTAGGTGATCCTGTATCTTTCGATACATGATTGACGAGGCATATTTTTCCCGATTTTTTTTTATTTCTGCGTTAGACCAGTTGCCAACCATGGTTATTTACTCATAGCTGGGTGGAGAAGAAGAGGATTCATAGCTTTCCCAAGGGTCAGTCAATGATACACGCTTAGGCAATCACGTCTCTTTCAATACATGACTGATGAGGCTATTTACTCATAGATGAGGAAGAAGAATAGGATTTAGTCCTTTCCCAAGTGTACGTAAGTGAATGTAATGGATTCGACTGGAATTCGAACTCGGCTCTCCGATTCCTCAACCCGTTATCCATTTCTACACCGTATACCATGTGGAGTCATTATCATACCATTCGGACAGCTTCCTCTTGAGGACTTCTTTGTAAAATCTCCTCTACAATCCCTACAATCTTAACCTCGCCAAGACTTGGATCAACCGTTCTATACTTAAAAATTTGTTCTGTAATGAATGACCTTTGACCCTTTTATTTGGTGAACAACTAAAAAAAAAAAAAAAAAAAAAAAATAACTGAAAAAATGTCATGATATTTTCATCTAGTTTGCTAACGGTGGAGTAGACGTCCTTATCTTTGTTGACATTTTTGTCCACAGAGCCATTTTTTCCTTTTTCCTCAAATAGAAAATCTTCATGTCATATTAATTACCGGTCAGTGCGTTCTTGATGAAACAGTATTCTGAATTATGTGTGTTTTTGTTTTTACAGTTGTTTCAAAAGTGTTCTGTCAGACTTCCAATATCCATGTACATGTAACAGAAAGATCTGGTCGTCGTATGTGGCCGTTTGGAATGCGTGACTTGAACCGCTCGGTCGCTGTTTCTCCCTTGCTGTTGACAAGCGACTTGAGGAACTTGTTGATGCTAACGTCCACTGGTTGAAGAGCAACGACCATCCTACCAGAATTGATGAGACGAGCGATTTTTTTTATTGATTCCAGATTGCTTCACGGTAAACTATCTTATACTATCCGATATTATGAAGCATAACCAACAACCCTGATTATAAAGTATGTCGAAGTAGTTGTAAATCTGCCTGAAGCTG
>OZ038505.1:66480927-66488427 GCA_964036315.1 Acanthosepion esculentum
CTCATCTCTCGCATACAGCCGGTCCTTACGATAAAGTTGCAACTGAATAAAATTTTCCGATTGCTAAAATTGCGTCTCAGGGATATTTCTTTGGAAAGTTAATTGCTTTCCTCTATAAAGGACGATAATGCAAAATACAGTTGAGTTACTTCCCTTGTCTGCGAGATGAGCGCGGCGCTTCTGAATTAATCATGATGACAAGCTGACAGGTACGCGAATACATAGTTTTAATGGAAACAATTCCTTGCTGTTCTCGGACAGTAAATTCGTTTTTGTTCATCCCAACAACCTGGGAGATAACATTAACGACCCGGCCAAAGAATTATTTTCCATGCATTTAGCCACAAAGGCTAAAATGGAAGAAGCTACACTCTGCGCACGAACCTGATGCCTGGTCTGAGATGCAACACTACAGTTGGCAGAAAAGTGTGTAGGCGAAATAGGAAAAATAAAAAATTTACAAACAAGAAGAATATGGTGCTGACGCGGTCTCGCTCCCTTGATTCCGCATATCTTTCTGTTGAAACTTGACTAATGCATGGAATAATAATGCAAACACAAAATGTAGTTAGAATGAAATGTATTGAAACAAGGAAGTGTACACAATATTTACATATAGTCTTTTGTATATTTCTGGGAAGACCGTTCCTGGAGAATGTGTTGACTAAGTCGCAGTCGGGCAGAGTCTCTAGTTGGATCTCTGGATTCGCCCCGGGATTTACTTGACCTCCCACAAGGCCAGGTTGTGACACAAGGTCGGAGTTTAATGTGGGAAGGGAGGGTGAATGGACCCGAATTTTCACCCGGGCCGCAGTGCTTTGGCTTTAGGTGGTTTTAGCTTGTCCAAGCTGGTCATAGCTGGTCATGGCTGGTCTTAGCTGGTCATAGCTTGTCCAAGCTGGTCAGACGTAGCCGGGATACTACCAGCGCAGGGACGAATCCTTGCTACCGGCCTGTATCGGGGAGGCGAATCCCAGTCAAAAGGCGATCATTCAGCGAGTAATCTGCGAACAGATACTACACGGGATTTACTTGACCTCCCACAGGGCCAGGTTGTGACACAAGGTCGGAGTTTAACGTGGGGAGGGAGGGGGAATGGACCCGAGTTTTCACCCGGGTCGCAGTGCTTTGGCTTTAGCTAGTCATAGCTGGTCTTGGCTGGTCTTAGCTGGTCATAGCTTGTCCAAGCTGGTCAGAGCTGGTCATAGTTAGTCAGACATAGCCACGATACTACCAGCGCAGGGACGAATCCCTGCCGCCGGCCTGTTGATTTACTTGACCTCCCACAGGGTCAGGTTGTGACACAAGGTCAGGGTTTAATGTGGGAAGGGAGGGGGAATGGACCCGAGTTTTCACCCGGGCAGCAGTGCTTTGGCTTTAGCTGGTCTTAGCTTGTCCAAGCTGGTCATAGCTAGTCTTAGCTGCGATACTACCAGCGCAGGGACGAATCCCTGCCGCCGGCCCGTATCGGAGGAAGAATCCCGGCCCCATAGGCGATCATTCAGTGAGTAATCTGCGAACAGATACTACACTTTGATCTTAGCCTTGGTGCCGCGTGGAGACCGAAATCTCTGGATCCGCCCCCCTGTCTTCCGGTACCAACCATATTTATATCGTCGGTACTCCGCTATGCAAATTAGGTGGATCCTACCACAACACTTTCATACAAAACCAAGTTTTTACGCATAGAACATGTTTCTGTCGCTTTCTCGCGGACCTAATATCTTTCATCTTTGATCTCAAACCCAGATTTTACGGCTTGAAAATGGTGCTGTCGGTGTTTCCTGACACCAGTAATTTTTCACCCAAAACACCAGTTTTTACGCTTAGAAGATGGTGCTGTCGCTGTATCACTGACATGATGGCGTTAACCTTTCATACGAAACCCTGATATTACGGCTAGAACATGCTGCTGTCGAGGTCTAGTTGTCCTAATTCCGCTCATCTGGCATCCCAAACACAATTATTTTACGGCTGTTGTGGTCACGCTGTTGTTATTCCGCTAATTTTTAATTCGAATCCGAGTTTCTACGCATGAAGCATGGTGCCGTCGCTATTTCAGCCTACTGGTTCAGCTCATCTTTCATCCCGGACCCGGTTCTTCCGCCTAAAACGTGATGTTGTCACTTTCTTGACACCATGTTTCCAATGATATTTCATCTCAAACCCACGTTTTACGCTTAGAATAATATGATGTTGCTGTTTCGCTGATCTGAGTCCGTTCATCTTTCATCCCCAAACCAGTCTTTACGCCTAGAACATGGTGCTTTCGCTGTCTCGCTGTCCTGATACGGCTCATATATATAATCGCGAACGTAGGTTTTACGCCTGTCAAAACATCGTGTTCTCGCTGTCCCCGTGTCTTGATTCCCCTTATCTTTCATCCCCAACCGATTTTTACGCCTAGAACATGGTGCTTTCGCTGTCTCGCTGTCCTGATACGGCTCATATATATAATCGCGAACGTAGGTTTTACGCCTGTCAAAACATCGTGTTCTCGCTGTCCCCGTGTCTTGATTCCCCTTATCTTTCATCCCCAACCGATTTTTACGCCTAGAACATGGTGCTTTCGCTGTCTCGCTGTCCTGATACGGCTCATATATATAATCGCAAACGTAGGTTTTACGCCTGTCAAAACATCGTGTTCTCGCTGTCCCCGTGTCTTGATTCCCCTTATCTTTCATCCCCAACCGATTTTTACGCCTAGAACATGGTGCTTTCGCTGTCTCGCTGTCCTGATACGGCTCATATATATAATCGCAAACGTAGGTTTTACGCCTGTCAAAACATCGTGTTCTCGCTGTCCCCGTGTCTTGATTCCCCTTATCTTTCATCCCCAACCGATTTTTACGCCTAGAACATGGTGCTTTCGCTGTCTCGCTGTCCTGATACGGCTCATATATATAATCGCGAACGTAGGTTTTACGCCTGTCAAAACATCGTGTTCTCGCTGTCCCCGTGTCTTGATTCCCCTTATCTTTCATCCCCAACCGATTTTTACGCCTAGAACATGGTGCTTTCGCTGTCTCGCTGTCCTGATACGGCTCATATATATAATCGCGAACGTAGGTTTTACGCCTGTCAAAACATCGTGTTCTCGCTGTCCCCGTGTCTTGATTCCCCTTATCTTTCATCCCCAACCGATTTTTACGCCTAGAACATGGTGCTTTCGCTGTCTCGCTGTCCTGATACGGCTCATATATATAATCGCAAACGTAGGTTTTACGCCTGTCAAAACATCGTGTTCTCGCTGTCCCCGTGTCTTGATTCCCCTTATCTTTCATCCCCAACCGATTTTTACGCCTAGAACATGGTGCTTTCGCTGTCTCGCTGTCCTGATACGGCTCATATATATAATCGCGAACGTAGGTTTTACGCCTGTCAAAACATCGTGTTCTCGCTGTCCCCGTGTCTTGATTCCCCTTATCTTTCATCCCCAACCGATTTTTACGCCTAGAACATGGTGCTTTCGCTGTCTCGCTGTCCTGATACGGCTCATATATATAATCGCGAACGTAGGTTTTACGCCTGTCAAAACATCGTGTTCTCGCTGTCCCCGTGTCTTGATTCCCCTTATCTTTCATCCCCAACCGATTTTTACGCCTAGAACATGGTGCTTTCGCTGTCTCGCTGTCCTGATACGGCTCATATATATAATCGCGAACGTAGGTTTTACGCCTGTCAAAACATCGTGTTCTCGCTGTCCCCGTGTCTTGATTCCCCTTATCTTTCATCCCCAACCGATTTTTACGCCTAGAACATGGTGCTTTCGCTGTCTCGCTGTCCTGATACGGCTCATATATATAATCGCGAACGTAGGTTTTACGCCTGTCAAAACATCGTGTTCTCGCTGTCCCCGTGTCTTGATTCCCCTTATCTTTCATCCCCAACCGATTTTTACGCCTAGAACATGGTGCTTTCGCTGTCTCGCTGTCCTGATACGGCTCATATATATAATCGCAAACGTAGGTTTTACGCCTGTCAAAACATCGTGTTCTCGCTGTCCCCGTGTCTTGATTCCCCTTATCTTTCATCCCCAACCGATTTTTACGCCTAGAACATGGTGCTTTCGCTGTCTCGCTGTCCTGATACGGCTCATATATATAATCGCAAACGTAGGTTTTACGCCTGTCAAAACATCGTGTTCTCGCTGTCCCCGTGTCTTGATTCCCCTTATCTTTCATCCCCAACCGATTTTTACGCCTAGAACATGGTGCTTTCGCTGTCTCGCTGTCCTGATACGGCTCATATATATAATCGCAAACGTAGGTTTTACGCCTGTCAAAACATCGTGTTCTCGCTGTCCCCGTGTCTTGATTCCCCTTATCTTTCATCCCCAACCGATTTTTACGCCTAGAACATGGTGCTGTCTCCGTATCGCTGCCCAGATTCCGCATCATAAACCAGTTTTTACGCCTAGATCACGGTGTTGTCAGTGTATCACTGGCACGAATATCTTAAAAAGAATTTTGAATTGTTTTTATTAGTGTATAACCGTGCTGTCGACCTTTATCAGAAAAAAAAAACAAAACAGCGATGAATATAGTAAATCTAAATCCAACATTTCTAAAATTCAATAAAATCATTAGATTACAGAGACTATTTTCTTGGATCTTTCTGATTATTGAGTAGTTGAAAAATAAAAAAATAAAAAATGTGTTCACGTCATTTATAAATAATATCTCCGTAGAACAGCATTAGATCCGTCATTACCTTGTCAGACATGTAAACCCGGCCACTGTCTGGTTAAAAAAATGCATTTCTACGATATTTTTAACTTAAAGTAAATAATATTTATTTCAAATCAGATTAATTACACATAACCTAGCCAATATTCTTCAAATAAAGTTTCAGAAAAGTATATTATATTTTTGAAAGATTTTTAATAAAGAGAATTACATTGCGAGTTTTTACGACTAAAATACGCGCGCTAATCAGCTATTTAAATTTTTTTTTTAAATTATTTTCATTCAATTTAAATATTTTTTTGAAATACTGCTTATTGGAATTATTAAATTTAATCAATTTAATTGAAATTAAAAATAAAAGCTTCAAGAAAGACTTTTCATTTTTAAAAATTCATTTTAAACATTAGGTATTGCGTTTTTGTGTAAGTCTCTAAATCTGATTTAAAACAAATAATGCTTACTTTAAATATCGCAGAAATACATTTTTTTTTAAAAGTGCGGTACTTTCTTTAGGTTTTGTCAGGTGGACAACTTGACTGACAGAAGAAAGTTTACCCATTTTTTTTACGATAGCCATATCTGTAAAAATAACTTGAGTAATATAACGCGACCGCTTTTTTTTAAATTTAAATTTTAACCACCCATTAATCTTTAAAATTTAGGAAAATATTCTCCGTAATCTAACTTTTTATTGAATTTTACGTACTTTGGCTTCAAATTTACTAATATTTATCGCTTTTATTTTCTGATAGTGTCGTGTATGGACATCCATATTTGCACGAATCGGCACGTTTATATGTGCACTCAACAAAATTCAAAATTATTTAAAAAATACTGGAAGTCGCTAAACTGTATTTAGCTTTTCAATTTATGATTAATAAATATAGTTTTTACTTAAGAACAATATCACCTAACCAGTACAAATTAATAAAGAAATTTAAAAGATTTAAAACTTTATAATTTATTCAAATTAAATTAAAAAAATGAAAACAATTCTTGTAAAACTTGATTATTTATGGAAAAATAATTAACGACAATAATGTCCATAATATATTTAATTCATAAAAGCAATTAAAAACTTTTTTTAATTAAGTAATGTCTTAGTTTTATTGCAATTTTTATTTTAGGATTCATAGCAGGTTTTCCGTAACTGGTGGGGGGTAATGTCTTAGGAAAAAAATATTGATGGTTTAATTTCTTCAATTCGCGTATAACTAATAAAAACATTAAGCGACTGAAAAATTA
The DNA here is from genome assembly GCA_964036315.1 of Acanthosepion esculentum. Lineage (NCBI taxonomy): Eukaryota > Metazoa > Mollusca > Cephalopoda > Sepiida > Sepiidae > Acanthosepion > Acanthosepion esculentum. The sequence goes on from OZ038505.1 coordinate 66,486,861, forward strand.
ATTGTTCAAAATTTCATAAAATTAAATAATTTTAACAGATTTAAAAATGTTTTTAACAACATTTTATAAAAAAACAAAGATTTCTAAAATAATTAAATTCATTTATGAATAATTCCTGAAAGTTTCATTAAAATCCAACAAATATTTTAGTCTTGCAAAAATTTCCGAATCAATATGTTTTTCACCGCAAAGAGTCTCAAAAGAAATTTCCTATACTAATCTTCAATGCTTGCTGATGTAACAAAACCTCGTCTGAGGATCCTCTCGGCCCGGAGGCAGAGAGTTTGACCGGCACAGCTGGAGACGAATCTCCAACTATAGACTAATTCCCGAAGCAAGGATATCTAACAACCGCGCCACGCGGTCAGATGTGGCACTCTGTCGAAGGGTAGAGTCTTGTCTCGGGAAACAGTTAACCGACCCGGTATTATACGGAGTCTACAGAGAATTTCTGGACGAGCCTACGGGTTCGGATACCCCACATTAAATTCGGCCTTGTGCCACATCTGACCGCGTGGAGCGGTTGGTAGATATCCTAGAGTTGGAGATTCATTGTGGAATTCACTTGACTCACTTCTAGCAGTTGACTACTTTTTTCTACGCGCCGCTGGCAAATCTTATATGTTGTTCTTGTCCTAAGTATTATCCTTCATTACCAACCTTCGATTGATTATTCTATTCAGTAACCTTCCCTAAGTTACAATAGTATTTTTGATTATTAAATCATATTTTTGTCCTTTCTAGAACGTTCGAAATTTTGGTTAAAAATCTTGTTTTTCTAAGAAAGAAAAAAGAAACACGCGAGGCTATTTAATAATAATAATAATAATAATAATAATAATAATAATAATAATTATTATTATTATTATTATTATTATAATAAATATAGAATAAACAGATGAAGAAAATATTCTAGAATAATTATTCTTAATACGAATAACGGGACAATAATAATTCATTTAGATTAATAATTTTTAATGAGAGTAAAGAATGAAGAAACGAGTAAGATCATAGAATAATTGTTCTTCATAAGAATAAAGAATAAAAAACGATCAAGAAGAAAATAGTTTAAATATTCGTAATACGATTAAAGAATAGAGACGAATAAGAACATTGAAGTATAATAATTTTTAATAAGAATAAAGAATGAAGAGACGAATAATATCGTAGAATAATTGCACTTCATAACAATAATGAATAAAAAAACGAACAAGAACAGAATAGTTTATTTATTCTTAATACGATTAAAGAATAAAGAGACGTATCGGAACATTGAAGAATAATAATTTTTAACGAGAGTAAGGTATGAAAAGAATAAATAAATAAAAACGAAGAAGAAGAGAATAGTTCAGTTATTCTTAATACGATTAAAGGATAAAGAGACGAATAAGAATATTGTAGAATGATTATTATTAATGAAAGAAAATAAATTAGAAAAATTTTAGCATGCGTATTTTAATGAGAATAAAAATGATGGAATGAAAAAGAATTCTAAAATAATTATTTATAATAAAACAAAAAAATGTAGAGTCGAATTAGAAAATGCTAGAATAATTTATTCATTTTA
>OZ038505.1:66493427-66510927 GCA_964036315.1 Acanthosepion esculentum
CTTAAGGGTATTTGCGCGTAAGTGAATATAATGAACCGACTAGAATTGGAACTCGGCTCTCCGATTTTCAATTCCGAGCCTTTTATCCATTACACCACTTGCACATCCACGCTTACAGCAGCCGGTATTCCCAACCGGTCACTCATCTGGGTACTGACCAGGCTCTAGGTTGCTTAACTTCGGCGATCCTACGAGAACTGGTGTTCTGGCTTTAAATAACCTGCATAGGGTTGATAAGTCGTAGAAAACGAATCAATCAATCATTAAATAAATATTGTTTTAAAATGTTTCCCAGTATCGGTTGGCTAATGCTAATATTATTGTAAAAGCATTGACTGACATAAAATCTGAGGGTCGGGTTGAGGGCGTTCACTTGTGTCCACATCACGTTATGCACTTGGGGAATAGCGCAAGTCCGCATTTCGACGCTCGGGCTCATGTTCAGGTATCATGACAAAGAATGTTCTGTCGCAGGCTGTCTTCTAATAGGAAAGCGAAGAGGCGTGCACTCTCTTCAGCAAAACCACTCCCAATAACTGACCAGGTAAATGGAAAGAAGATATACCATTTTTTTTTCTCTTTTCCAATATTATCAGCATCTTTCTCTCTTTTTGTTGGTTCGGTCTTTTTGGTTTCTCACAGTTCTTCTTCTTCTTCTTCTTCTTCTTCTTCTTCTTCTTCTTCTTCTTCTTCTTCTTCTTCTTCTTCTTCTTTCCTACTCTTCCTTCTTCTTCTTCTTCTTTCCTCTTTTTCTTCTTCTTCCCTCCTTCTTCTCATTCTTCTTCATTTTCTCCTCCCCCCTTCCTACACTCCACCTTCTCCCCTCCTCCCCCTTCCTACACTCCACCTTCTCCCCTCCTCCTCTCCTCCACTCCTCCTCCATCTTCTTCCGATCTTTCTCCTACTCCTTTTCCCATCGTCCTCCCTTCTTCCCGCTTCTACTCCTCCCCCTCCTCCCCATCTTCTTCCATACTCCTCCTCCTCCTTATTCTTCTGCTATTAATTACTCCTCTTTTGACCATAGTAGTATGAGTAATAATAGCAATTCTTGTTGATTTTGTTGTTCTTCCTCTTTTATTAATACTTCCACCTTTTCCTAAATAGTAATAGTTGTTGTTGTAGATGTTGTTGTTATTGTTGTTCTTCATTTATCAATTCATTCAATTTTCCGTAAGTAGTAGTAGTAGTAGTAGTATTTTTTAGTAGTTTTTTTTCTCCTTCTAAACTGGATGATTATATTTCTTTGAAACTTTAACTGAATGACTAAAACATTTAAAAAAAGAAGGAAAGAAAAGAAATGAAAAGAAAAAAACATTAAAATTCATCAAAATGTCCTCCGCTAAAACTATCTAAAAACGAGTGCTTTGACCCTAATTCGGTGTTTTTACAGTGCTGTTCGATAAAAGTGACTCAGCTGATTTTTTTACAAAAAATATTTTTTGTCTATTGTTTCTGGGGTTAAAATAATTTTTAATCTTACTAATATAAAAACCCCTTCCCGACCACCTAGGAAAAATTTTTTATTCACCCTAAGGTATTCTATTGATAATTATAAATTTGGATATAAATGAGATTCAAGAAAAAAACTCTGTGCAAAGAAAGTGACTCAGATATCGCATTCTAATGATTAAACTGGTAAATTTAAAGAGCTTTTGACAAAATATTGAAAACTATTTTACAATACACTCAGAAAAATATTCTAGAGAATTCTAGAACAGCTTAAATTAAATCTAGAGTATTCCAGAATATTCCAGAAAGCCTCATACAGTATAAAAACAGCTTAAAATAGCCACTCAAGTCACTAACCAGATGAAAGGGTACAAATACGCATCAGAACAACTTAAGGCGTCTATTATTGCCCTCTCAAAAGCAGGCAAGTCTACGAGAGAAATTGCAGAAATTGCTATAACCTCGCAATCAACTGTCTCTCGAGTGCTTAGGGCACATAATGTTGCCACTCCTGCTCCAAGGAAGGAAACAAGGGGACGAAAGAAAAAGATTAATGATAGAACTGGCAGGGTAATCAAGAGAGAAGTTGCGAAGAATAGGACTATAACTAGCCAAGAAATTTCAGCCAGTCTAAGCGAAGAGCAAGGTGTTAGTCTTGCCTCTTCAACAGTCCGTCGGTGGATGTTAGAACAAGGCTACAAATCTTGTACACGAAGGTTTAAGTCGCTAATAAGCAAAGCCAACAAAGCCAAGAGACTTGAATGGGCTCACTATTACAAAAATTTCACCGTAGAAGACTTGAAAAATGTTCTCTTCTCCGATGAAACGAAAGTTGAGCTAAATTCAAAGGATAAGGTGAGTCACTTTTATCGAACAGCACTGTATGTTTATTAGTGAGTTTTTCTCTGACACTAATTAGCATCGTGAAATGAGTGTCCACGAGATCGGCTGCCTTTTTTTTTTTCATTTCTTCTCCGTCTTAATTTTCTATTCTTTTTGTTCATTAAAATCGGTTGTGCCTTCCTGATATGTCTTTTAACTCCATTTTTCAAGATTCTCCGAACATTTATAAGGAAAACTACAGGACCTCCTAGAAATGGCAGTACAGGAAAGCGAGAAGAAAGGACTGTCGGTCAATTGGAAGGAGACGGATTCAGCAAAACAGTATGTCCAAGATGCGCGCTATGAATTGGGAAATGATGACATCAAGCTGGTGCAGAAGTAAATACCTGGGAAGTGTTCTAACGCGTATTGAAATAGCGAAAAGATGCCTTCCAAAAGCTCAGCAAAATACTAGGAAACAGGAAATCCTTCGTTAGAAACCAAGAAAAGCGCGCGGAGCTTTCATGTCATATCAGTCCTCCTCTCGCATATGACGATAAAAATCAAAGCAGCAGAAAAATGCTTCTAGAAGAGGATGCTGGGAATTCCAGGGTCAGAGGTCAGATCGTGTAAACAAGTCTTAAAGAAAATGCAAACAAAAGGTACGATTAAACTAAGAACGAGAAAGAACAGCTAAAGATTTCTTGGGCTCATAATGAGGAAGGAGGTCTTGGAGAATTTGACACCCACAGGACATATCGTAGGCAAAAGGGACAGGGGAAGTCATCGGGTCATGTAAATGACAAGCTTAAGTGAATGGAGGCGGAACGGTAAATGAGAAGCTAGTCAAAAGAACAAATATTACTAAGAGGTACAAGGAATAGGAAGTTGTGGAGAGCCATGATCTACCACACCCTGAAGGGAGACGGAACATATAAGACGATGATTCTGGATTGTCCAAAGCATGTTGGTTTTCTGATCAATAAAACGATTGCCAATTGTTGCTGAGTCATGAAACTTTACATATCTTCTTCTTCTTCTTCTTCTTCTTCTTCTTCTTCTTCTTCTTCTTCTTCTTCTTCTTCTTCTTCTTCTTCTTCTGCTTCTATTATTAATAATAATAATATCTTATTTTATTACTGATGATATCTTCTCTTATTCTTTTCTCCTTTTTCTTCTTCTTCTTCTGCTACTACTACTACTACTACTACTACTTTTTCTTCTTCTTCCTTTATTATTAATAATATTATTTTATTATTAATGATACTGGTAATAGGAGTGGTAGTAGAAAGACTAAGAAATACAATCCTCCATCTTAGCAGCAGCAGCGAGAGCATCATCATCATCATCATCTTGCTTGTCATCATAATCGTCATAGTTTTATTTTTTCCTCCTCCTCCTCCTCCTCTTCTTCTTCTTCTTCTTCTTCTTCTTCTTCTTCTTCTTCTTCTTCTTCTTATTATTATTATTATTATTATTATTATTATTATTATTATTGTTATTATTGTTGTTGTTGTTGTTGTTGATAGTAGTAGTAGTAGTAGTAGTAGTAGTAGTAGTAGTAGTAGTAGAAGCATTAACGAATATGATTCTTCACCTTATCATCATCAACATAATTATCACCATTAACAGCAGCAACAGCAAATATCATCCTCAAATTCATGTTTGTCGTCATAATCGTCATAGTTTTATTTTTCCTCCTCTTTCTCCTCCTCCTCCTCCTCTTCTTCTTCTTCTTCTTCTTCTTCTTCTTCTTCTTCTTATTATTATTATTATTATTATTATTATTATTATTACAGCAGTTAAGAGCACGATTTAAGAAAAGATAAAAAAGCAGTCTTTGACAAAGAAATATTGTTTAACATTATCAAATACTGTTTTTCATTTTTGTCTTTTTCCCTTAGTTTTTCATTTTTTGTCTTAAATCGCCATCTTCTAATAACTGTTGAAAATTATTGGAAGAGTTACATCAGTTCTTTTTGTTTATTATTATTATTATTATTATTATTATTATTATTATTATTATTATTATCATCATCATCATCATTATTATCATCATCATCATCATCATCATCATCATCATCATCATCATTATTATTATTATTATTATTATTATTATTATTATTATTATTATTAATTAATATTAGTAGTAGTAGTGGTAATATTAGATAATCCCATGACAATTTAACGGTTTTTCCTATCATAATTTTCAGATAAATCTTAATTCTTAACTTAATGATTGAATAAGTTAATGGTATGTTCTACGACAAAGAAATATCTGTAGAATTGGACCGATCGAATCCTTCAATACTTTAGCTTAGCGACTTGAAGAAAATATTGCACGAAAACTAGGAATGAACGCTGGTCGTTCTTTTAAGAAGTGGGTAGAAAGAAATGAAAAGATTTGGACTTGACAACTTTTAAAATTTCTCTGACACAGCCGTTAAACACACCTGTCTTCCCTTCTTTCATTTTCTCACTGAAATCAAGTCGTTTTTCCCCCCTTTCCAAACGGAATAGTCTATTATTTATGAGGTATTGGCAGGAGACGTTAAACACTTCTATCTTCGCTTCTTTCTTTCTTTCTCTTTTCTTTCTTTCTATCTTTTTCTTTCTATATTTTTCTTTCTTTCTATCTTTTTCTTTCTATATTTTTCTTTCTTTCTTCTTTTCTTTCTTTCATTCGTATATATTGTTTTTCTATGCAATCAAAACGGAATAGTCCATTATTTATGAGGTATTGGCAGGAGTCGTTAAACACGTCTCTCTTCGCTTCTTTCTTTCTTTCTTTCTTTCTTTCTTTCTTTCTTTCTTTCTTTCTTTATTTATTTGTTTCTAGCCCCGTCTTCCTAACATTTCCCTTGATACTCCCTCCGTTCCGAAATAGTTGTACCAAAAAAATTTTCATGTTGTTCCAAAATAATTGTTCCAGTAGATAAAAAAACACCAAAAAGAACAAAAAATATAATTTATTCCCATACTAAATAGTAAATGAGTAATATTAGTGAATTGTCATACAAATAAGTGTGAAATATATCGAAACCGATATACATAAACAGTTAAATTAATAAAAATACCTGGGGAATGTTACTTTAACAAAAAAAGTTTTTGTTGCAACTCGTCAGAAACAGAAATGGATACTTCAAGTTTTCCTTCTCTTTCAAGCTTCTCTTTAGACATGTGCCGGAGTTTATAGTTGTTATCGCCGTCAACTAAAATAACTTGTTCCATTGCTAACTGTAAACTTAGAAAAGTATTGTTAAGCTTCGACTTCTGAAGTTTATTGAAGCTTTCTTCCACTGCTTCAATGAGCTGGTCAACATTATTTGGAGCTTGCTGGTGCTGAATTGATTGAATTGCATTAAAATAACCCAGATCAAGGACATTGAGATCAGGACTATTTGGAGGCTGGAAATCTAATTCAATTTGCAAACCCAGACGTGCTGCAGCTACGTTTAATTCATCTGCAACCTGTTTTATTGCACCACGCTTGAGGACACGATCTGTGGATCTTTCCAGCAGAGCTTGCAACACAGCACTCGTTTAGCATTTCTGCCAATTGGCTTCTTTTCTCCCATCATAATCTCTTGCCAGCGGGTGGTCTGAAAAAAACAAACCAATTTTAATGTGGTGAAAAAGTGATATAATTTGCGCTTCAAATTATTCTACCTGAATAAGCTAATATAAATACTTGAGGAACATCAATGCTAACCTGTTAATGTAAACGGCAAACAATTCGACTAAGAATTAGTATATTCCACATGAGATTTCCGGCTATGGAACAACTATTTCGGAACAGAGGAATTAATAATTTTAAATTAATTCAGTAGGCTATGTTGTTTAATTTAATGTATGGTAATTGGATTTTTGGCGATTGCTTACTCAGTTTCAACCGTTCGATAGTGCGCGTCTGAAAAATGGCACTTTATTGCGGTTGCCCATACTTCTCGGTCTTTTGGCTGAGATCAAAGTGTAGTATCTGAATCTCTCACCCCATTTCTTTCCTTTTCTCACCGAAACCAAGTAATGTCTTTCGTCTCTCTTTTCACGCGATCAAAACGCTGAATAGTCCATTTTTTGTGAAATACCGACAGGACGTAACGGTCGTGCTAACTAACGAAGGGGAGCGACAAGCCCAATTATAATAGGCTTATTATTCACGCTCTCGTCCGCTTTTCTTCTTTAATATTTCTTCCGACTCTTTTCTTCCTGTCCTCTTTCTTCGTCATTCTTGGCTTACGGCCATATCATATCGAAACATCGGTTCCTCTATGATCACTGAATTTAAGCAACGTCGAGTCTGGTCAGTACCGAGATGTGTGACGGATTGGGAATACCAAGTGTTATAAGCTTGGATGTGCGGGTGGTGTAATGGATAATGGCTTGGAATTATAAATTGAAGAGATGAGTTCCATCCCAGTTTTTTTTATACTACTGTTAATAACACAAGGCCCAAGAACTACTCAAGGTAGATGGTTACTCTGTGGTGCTGTATGAATATAAGAAAGGTCAATAAGTGAAGTTCTTGGGGCTATGCAGGAAAGATAGCTAATCCTAGACTTGTAGGCGTCAAGATTTAATTAGTGAATAACGTTTCAGAGTTCTGTCTGAGAAGATAGAAGTACAATGTAAAAGTAAACTATAGAAGGAACAGGAAAACCAATCCTAAACAGAAAACGAGGGATAAACATCTACTTCTGTTCAAAAGTTTTGGGAGGAGTTCAAACCTACCTACTGCTACTGGGAGTTCTATATTCACTTACGCGGAAATTCCCCTGGGAAAGGCATGGATCCGATTCTCAGTCCAATTATAGGTTAATTAGTAAGACTTGTATGACTAGACCATTATTATCTCCAAAAAATATTCTTAGATTCTAAAAATATTTGTGGGCTTTCAATAACCTACAAATGGTTGACAAGCCGTAAAAAACCGAATCAAATTCTTTATGCTTTTCTTGATGTTTCCTCTTCTGCATTTTTCCCGTTTTTGCCCTTCTCCTTTAATTCGAAACATTTCCCATTCTTTTCTTCTTTTCTACTTCTTCCTTTTCTTTATTCTTCTTCTAATTCTTTTCTTCTCCTTTTTCTTCTTCTTAGTCTTGGTCGTAACCATAAACGACATACAACAGCAAGTGCTCTGATCTGCATATTGGAAGGAGCGTGGAACCACGTCTTAATTGCTATTGTTCGCAGATCCACCCTGACCCGGGGGTGGTAACAACGAGCACCTCCGTAAAAGTGAAAGAAGAGTTTTAAAATTGACATAGAAAAGGAAAAAGAAGATGGAAAAGGTCGGAGGGGGGAGTGAAGAAGAGAAGATGGTGCTGCAATAGTTACATTACAAGAATAAGTCGGCTGACAGCCACATCACGTTGAAACACCGGTTCCCGTACGATCACCGAAGTTAAGCAACATCGAGACTGGTCATTACATAGATGGGTGACCGCAGTTGCTAATCGTTCCCGTTGGGTTCGTTATATTCACTTAAACGCAAATAGCGCATATCGGATTATATAAGAAGAAAGGATAACGGATTATATAAGAAGAAAGTATAACGGATTATGTAAGAAGAAAGGGTAACGGATTATATAAGAAGAAAGGATAACGGATTATATAAGAAGAGGGGTAACGGATTATATAAGAGAGGGTAACGGATTATATAAGACGAGGGGGTAACAGATTATATAAGAAGAAAGAGTAACGGATTATATTGGAAGAGGGGGTAACGGATTATATAAGAAAAAAGGGTAACGGATTAACGGTAAGAAGAGTGTGTAACGGTTTATATGAGCAGAAAGAGTAACGGATTATATAAGAAGATGGGGTAACGGATTATACACGAGAGGATAACGGATTATATAAGAATAGAGTGTAACAGATTTTATAAGAAGAGAATGTAGCGGATTATATAAGAATAGTGTGCAGCGGATTATATAAGAAGAAAATGTAGCTGATTATATAAGAAGAGGGTATAGCTGATTATATAAGGAGTGTAGCGGATTATATAAGAATATATTACAGCGGATTATATAAGGAATGTAACGGGTTTTATAAGAGAGTGTAACGGATTATATAAGGAGAGTACCGGGTTTTATAAGAGAGTGTACCGGTTTTTTTGCGAGAGTGTAGATTATATAGGGTGACCCAAAAAAAACGAGAATTTTTGAAGTGCGTATTGCCAGACATGAGCAAGTGACAACACTGCGAGACAGTGACCTTGAGCAAGTAAACATTTCGCCATTTTAGTAACGAGAATGAAATTCACAGTATCCCATCTGAGATGTTGCAGCAGTCAATGAGGAATCTCAACAGCAGATTTCAAGAATGCATTCTTACAGGAGGATGCCATCTACAGGACGTAATTTAAAAAAAATGAAAATTTCATCATTGTTTCTTAAATGGCATGTTTTAAGGTTTCAATTACTATGAATTAAATATTTTTCTTCCATCACTCTTGGTTTTATTGTATTGTTAAAAAGTTTCCATTTTTTGGGGACACCCTGTATAAGAATAAAGTTTTGCAGATTACAGAAGAGGCGTTAGATATTTATATTGAAGAGATGGACTGTGAAAGACAAGAAAATGTCAAGGGGAAATCAGAGCTATAATTTGTATTAAATGCAAATGTTTGTTAACTGGGGAATCTTAGATATCAAGAGGAAACACTAGAAGTGTCAATGCATAATCAGTAAAGGAAGGACAATTTTCTTTACATCATGCCATCACATGAATAAAGAGAAAAAAATGACGACAGGGATTTGGACACAGATTAAATATGTCTGTTCACAGATTTAAATAGAAACAAAAATAAAAGACGTCACCTAGAGATTACGAATAATACATAGAACAAAAGTATATATATATATATATATATATATATATATATATATATATATATATATGAGAGAGAGAGAGATAGAGAGAGAGATAGCGAGAGAGAGATAGATAGATAGAGAGAGAGATGTCTCTTTACTTTTTATTTTAATACTCTGGTTTTCTCGGATCAAATTCTTAACGCTGATATTAAATACATTAAGGAAGATGCCGTAGTTTTTATTCATTTCTTTTATTTTCCCAAGTACTTTCAATCTCATCCAAGATCATATTCATGAATTGCTGAATATGATCTTGGATGAGATTGAAAGTGCTTGGGAAAAAAACTGAAAAAAAGACGGCGCCTTCCTTATTGAATATAATATCAACGTTAAGAAGTTGATCCGAGAATTCGAGAGGATTAAAATAAAAAATAGACATAATATGTTTCGATTATTCAACCAAACGTGCTTGAATGAAGTCATGCTACGTATATCTATCTATCTATCTATCTATCTATCTATCTATCTATCTATCTATGCATGTGTGTGTGTGTGTGTATATATATACATATATATATATATATAAATATATATATATACAGTGTAACCCGGATATAAGAGACCCGGATATAAGAGACCCGGATATAAGAGACCCGGATATAAGAGACCCGGATATAAGAGAGTTTTTCCTCTGGTCCCAAATTATAGCCTGTGTTAATGTATATATAATAGACCAAACCCGGATATAAGAGAAACCCGGATATAAGATACTTCTCCGGTCCCGGCAACTCTCTTATATCCGGGTTACACTGTATATATATATATATATATTGGACATAACACTACTTGTCTATCAAGAAGACTCGTGTTATACAGTGTAACCCGGATATAAGAGACCCTGATATAAGAGAAATCCAGTGCTTTCTCGACTCGATGAATTAGTTAATTATATATATATTTAATGAATTACTTATTTTTATATTTATTTAGGGTTAATTAACACACACACACACACACACACACACATATATATATATATATATATATATATATATATATATGATCATTTATTTAAATATTATAACATAAATATGTTATTTAAATAAATGATTATATCTGCTCTACTCTGTATTGAGCACTCATTAATGAATAATAATTGTTGGTTATTCGAATTTACTCCGTATATACCAATCCCACACTTGGGTATATATATATATATATATATATATATATACATTTGAATTTGTAGGTCTGATGAATTACATCGTGATTACGATTACAATGTAATAAATTATAACCACGGAATATTATTGTTTGAGCCTTTTTCATTATATATATATATATGTGTGTTTGTGTGTATATATATATATATATATATATATATATATATATATATATATATATATATATATTATATATATTTTCTGACCAGTTCTGTATATATCGTCTCTTCATCTAACTTAAATCTAATATAAATATGTCTCCATTAACCATGTCCTGAAGAAGGTCTATTTGACCGAAACGTCTGACGTCGACAGAATAACAAAAACAAAAACAAAATAAAAACAGTAAACTCACATATTCGGATTTTGCTTTGTCTTTTCCACATTTTCATCATGCCGTCGGATCTACATCCACACATTTGCTTACATATATATATATATGTAGGTTAATTAACCCAAAATAAATATGCCACAGAGACATTTAATACGGAGTGTCTCAAAAAATGTATACCCACTTTTACAGTGTATCTGTGAAGCTTTGAGATTTACACTTGAGGATTACTAATGTCGTAGAGGCTTATCTTTGAACAAAGAATATTCATCCTGGAATTGCGAAATTCAGCTGAAGTTCAAAGGCAGTATCGAAGAGAGATTCATTCAGATCCACCCACGCAGTTTACAATCTCCCCAGCTAGAGATAAGTTTGAAGCTGATGATATTGTACAGGGTGTGCACAAGAACCGTTCCGGAAGACCACGGATATCAACCACGCCCTGTAGAGCAAGAGAAAGTTTTTCAGAGAACTCCAAGAAACCTATCGTAATGTCGATTAGTGCTTGAGATTGTAATGTTTTGCGTGGTAATCAATGTCTGGATCCCAACGGATATCAATTTGAAAAGATGCGATGACAGAATCTTTATAATAAGCACTTTCTTCCTATGCATTACCTAAATTTGATATACGGTGACAAACCTTCTTTTTTCCCTACGTACTGTTATCCGTTACTTAGCGAAAAAATAAAACCCCGAGATAATGCCTTCGTAGCAACTATATACAGGGATCCTTCGATTTAAGTCTTTTCGGGTTAAGTCATTTTCGAAGATACATCGGTTTTCCTTAAATATTATATGGACAACTACCGTAATTCCCCATGTATAATACGTCTTCATCCATAATACGCACCCCTAATTGAATTTGTTTTCCAGCTATCAAAAAAAATTTGGAAATTGAAGGAGAAAGGTTTGAGCCCACACATAGTTTGGGAAATTATAGGTTCGACACCTACTGCTGATAGTTTTAGAGACTGGTGTGATTTATGTTTAGAAGAAAAAAATTAAAATAAAATAAAATACAGCGTTTCTATAAAGTTCGTGTGCAGATTATTTCTATCGCAAATACAAATAAAGTTATAAATTTTTTAATGTGCACACGAACTTTATGGACACCTTGTGCAATAATCAAAGTTAACTACTGAATCCAGAGGCATGAATTGATGTTGAAATGTCGACTTAAAAATAAATTCAAATTTCCATAATATAATTTTACCGTAATTAGCTATCATATTTCCATAATATAGTTTTACTTTCATTACCTACTCAAAATCCCTACCTCTATGTCAAATGTCGACGTAAAAAACAAAAATAACTTCTAATTTTCCATATTGTATTCCCCCCTCTAAAAGCCTTTTCATACTATATTAATTAAAATTTTTAAACATTCCTCTACTTGAAAATCTACCAAACTCTCTTCCCATTAATCCCTTAGATCCTTTATCTATATATTTTAATTTTATTTTGGGATTCATTTTTATTTCTCTTTTAATTTTAAATTAAAAATTATTTTTTTCATATAACACCAAGTTGGTGTCATAAGGTTAATATTCGGATTTATTTTAATAATATTTCTTCCCTTTAAGACAGATACCTTTCACCTTCTGCTGAATACTGTCTTGTGCCTTTCGTCTGACTGAAACATTGAAATGTGTAAATTCTGTATTAGATATTTTCGGCAAATTGTATTTGTTAACTTTCACAGTTAAATTCTACTTCCTGCCTCATCTAACTTTATAGACATGAACCCATTCCACACCGGAGTTGATAAGACAGACGACCGACTTCATTGTCTGAGAAAATTGGCTATTCCCCATATGAGGTAAATTTGGATTTATTTGTTTATTATATATATATATTTATATATATATATATATATATATATATATATATATATATATATATATATATGTGTGTGTGTGTGTGTGTGTGTGTGTGTGTATGGCGACTAAGATGAGGACAATAGTCCGAATAATGTAAATAATGTACATAATACCTCATCTCAGAAATATAGACAGATACTGAAAGGCCGAAACGTTGTAATGGCGACTAAGATTAGGACAATAGTCCGAATAATGTAAATTAGATACATAATATCTTATCTCAGAAATATAGACAGATACTGAAAGGCCGAAACGTTGTAATAAATATGGCGACAAAGATGAGGACAATAGTCCGAATCATGTAAATAATATACATAATATCTTATCTCAGAAATATAGAGAGATACTGAAAGGCCGAAACTTTGTAATAAATATGGCAAGATAGATGAGGACAATAGTCCGAATAATGTAAATAATGTACATAATACCTCATCTCAGAAATATAGACAGATATATAATAGTTATCAGGCTTATATATTAACTGATAACATTTTGAGATGGGTTAGTAGAATAATGCAAGAAAAAAGAACCGTTCATGAACTGAAAAACAGAAAGTATGGTCGTCAGCAGGAGAAAAAGACAAAGATACGTGTTGCAAACTGGAGATGTCAACATCAAGCAGGTTCAGAAGTTCAAATACCTGGGAAGCGTTTGAACAGATAATTGGAAAATGCGGTAATGAAAGAAAGCATTCCAAAGTAAGCAAGTTTCCTGAGAAACGGAAAAAATTCGTTAAAAATAAAGAAAAGTGTGCGCGATTCCCATGTACGTTCCATCCCTTTCTATGGCACTGAATGCGTAACAATCTGTCTACGGATGAAGAGAAAACTAGTGGCAGAGGAAATAAATGTTTCTCTACAGTAGGATAGTGGTAATTGCTTCTATGGTGCGAGTAACGAAAGTGGAAGTTTTACAAATAGCAACAGAACAAACATTTATAATAAATATCAGGAAAAGACGGCTGAAATTCCTTGGATATATCATTAGGAAGGAGGGTGTGGTAAACACCCCCCCCCCACAGGGCATATTGAAAGCAAAAGAGTGAGTCAAGGTGGGATAGCGAACCACTGACCTGATGAGCTTTTATGAATGGATAGCGGGGAGGCGAGGGAGGGAGCCTTAGCAAAGGAAGAAAAGTAACAAAGGTCCACAAGAGAGAGAGGAAATTGTGGAGAGCCATGATCACCTATGTCTTTAAGACGTAGAAGTTTTTGCTGAACTTATATAAAGAATTAAATGTTATCTTTGAGAGTCCAGTGTAAGACGATAAACTGCGTCCGCATCCTGGGTAAGACGATAAACTACGTCCGCGTCCTGGGTAAGACGATAAACTACGTCCGCGTCCTGGGTAAGACGATAAAGAGCATCCGCGTCCGGGTATGACGATAAACTACGTCCGCGTCCTGGATAAGACGATAAAATACATCCGCGTCCTGGGTAAGACGATAAACTGCATCCGCGTCCTGGGTATGACGATAAACTACGTCCGCGTCCTGGGTAAGAGGATAAACTACGTCCGCGTCCTGAGTAAGATGATAAACTACATCCGCGTCTTGGGTATGACGATAAACTACGTCCAACAGTAAGGCCTCTGATCAGGAACTTTTGACGAGCTTTTACTTGCTGGTGTTCCCAGGTCCACCCTGACCCGGGGTGGTAGCACCTGTTAGGGTCCCAGCTATAGGCAAATAGTTAACCCCCCACTAATCGTGGGTCAAAACAGTATGAACGTGTAAAAATAGCTTTTAATACCAGCAACACATTTTTGAACAAATTTTTTTTACCAGAATTACATTATTACCAGCAATCCTGTTCTTGAAAAAAAAAATATCACTAGTAATACATTATTACCAGCAATACTTTTTTGGAAAAAATTATTACCAGCAATGAATTTTTGAAGAAAATTTTTTTTTTACCAGCAATTCATTATTGACAGCAATACTTTTTGGAAAAAAAATGCTAGGGTAAAAATAGGTTTTAATATCAACAATACATTTTTGTAAAACATTATTGTTTTTTTTTAACAAAATATTATTACCAGACAAATATTACGAGCAATACTTTTTTGAAAAATTATTATCAGTAATACATTATTACCAGCGATAAACTTTTGAAAAATTATTACCAGCAATGAACTTTTGAAGAAAAGTTTTTTTCCAGCAATACCTTTTTGTGAAAAAAATGAAAGGGTAAAAATAGGTTTTACTATCAGCAGTACATTTTTGTAAAAAATGTTACTAGCAATACATTTTTGAAGAAAAAAATACCAGCAATATGTTTTGGAACGAAAAATATTACCAAAAATACATTTTTGTAAATATATATATATACACATATATTTAACAGTTAAAATATTTAATCCTTGAAAATGGCTAAATGCATAGCCGAAAGCGCTCGGATAAAAAGAACATTCGGACAGTTTTTATATAATTTATCATCCGAAAAGAAAAGAAAATTAGACCGCATGAGAAATTGTATAAAAGCTAAATAAAAGCACCTTGTATCTCGTATTCAATGAAATGTCCATGAAAGAAGGATTGCTGCCTAAATACACAAATATATATATATATATATATATATACACACACGAGGGTCATTCAATAAGGACTTCTAATACAGATAGAAGCTTACTTTTTTTCTTTTTTTTTAACGTAGTCTCCCAGCACTGTCTCACACTTTTCCCATCTGTGCACAAGCTTCTGTATTCCCTCAGCGTAAAAATCTTTGGACTGATGTCTCAGCCAGTCGCTCACAACACTTTTGACTTCATCGTCACTTTTAAACTTCGTGCCTATCGTGAACGCTTTCAAGGGACCAAACAGGTGAAAGTCTGAAAGGGCAAGATCTGGGCTGTAAGGGGGATGAGGGAGCAGTTCCCAGCCCAGCTCGTTGATGGTCTGCACCATTTGGGCTGCTGTGTGAGGACTTGCGTTGTCATGATGCAAGATGACTCCTTCTGACTGATGAGCCCTGCGTTTTTCCCAACAGATAAGTTCAAAGTCCTTACAATATCATCCACTGTCACCCTTCTGTCACACTGAATGAGGTCATTGACTGATTAGATCACCTCAGGAGACCTCACTTCTGTAGGCCTCCCAGGCCTGTCTTCATTCTCAACACTGCTCCGTCATTCTTTAAACAATTTAGCCCACTTGTAGACATTTTTTGGCTGAAACATGTGGCACCATACACAGTTGACATTCTCCTATGAGTTTCAACTGGTTTGCACCCTTAAGCTACCAAAGACATGATAACTGACCGCTGTTCAACCCTGGAGCATACTTCTTGGTCGGCCATCTTTGTTAATCGGCAAAACTCTCAAAGTTTGTTTTTTTTAATCTGCAAAAGAAATTAAATCCATGTGAAAAAGAAGTAAAACAAAAAAATAAATAAATAAAAAAGAGTAAGCTTCTATCTGTATTAGAAGACCTTATACCGAAAAAATTCCACTTATTTATTGAATGACCCTCGTATATATATATATATATATATATATATATATATATATATATATATTAGCAGTAATAGATTTTTGAAAAAATATTTCCAGAAATAAAAATCTTGTCGGCAATGAAATAACCCATTGAGGTGTTGATATGCCGTAAAGTAAACCAAATCAAGAAACCAATAAACAGTTCCCTTTGATTTTTCTCATTATTACTGAATCTCTTTAAACAATCCTGAAGACTGTGAAGTTCCAACAGTGAAAATGGTCAAAAATTGGGCAATTTTATAAAAAATAAACCATTCGGACATTATCGCTAAATTTAGGAAAAAAAAAACACGTAGACTGCAGCAGTTTCGCGACTTGTAGTCACTTTGGTCCCTGTGCATATCCAACAGCGAATACAGCTGCAAAAACTGAAATAATAACTGCGGCAAGGGTACCAATCCTTTCTAGGACAAAAGCTAGGACTTGTTGCAAAAAGAAAAAAAAAACCCTATGGGGAGTAGAAATGTATGTATCTTTTGGGATTGGTCAATCGTGATGCTGAGTCAGTTACGAAAAATTCGGTCAGTCAAGGAAAGAATCAAGAATTAACAATCGGAACTTCGTTTGCAGAATATACTTTTCTTGGCTTAGTCAGATTAACAAAGTCATAAAAATTTTGATTCTTCAAATAATGGCAGTATATTCTGATTCATAGCATAAGTACCTATACCCGATTGTCTTGATGCCATGACAATGTATATTCCGTTAATAATTTCGACCAAACATACAGAGAAATTGGCAAAAGTACAAGATTTCCTTACTGCCGTTCAAACCGTTTGCTTTCAAGATGTAAGCGATCATGTTTCGTCGTAACTTTTTATCCTTTGTAACTATTAATATCGGGAGGTATTTAAGCTAGCTCCTGTGGAGGGGGTTCTTGATTGAACCTTTATCACAATAGGTAGGGAGGCGTAGATTTCGGTAGGCAATAAAAAACTACAGAACTCAAAATCGTTCTCTGCATTTAAGTATTTCATTTTATATTTAAGCTCACCTTTTAAAAGTTCAATGATATTTATTAATTCAAAGACAATCTGGTGTATGTAGGTCCTTACATGTTATCAAACGAAAAAGTTCGTCGCTAAAAATCGCATAAAAAATCGACGAAAAGAATCGCAGTAACAAAAACTTAGGTATCCAAAGTGTCAGGATGGCGGTCCGGATCCGACCCGGAATGTTTTTAATAATGCGCACAGAGTCGGACAGATCCCAGAATGATACGATATATTGGGCTAGGGCCTCTAGGAATAAAGTGACACAGGAGACAAAGTGTGACACAGTGATACATTGACATACGCATTATATATATATATATATATATATATATATATATATATATATATATATATATATATATATACAGGGTGTCCATAAAGTTCGTGTGCACTTTAAAAAATTTATAACTTCATTTGTATTTGCGATAGAAATAATCTGTAAAAAAAGTTATAAAGTTTAATGTACCTAGTTTTAAGTATAGCTAAAATA
>OZ038505.1:66513427-66550927 GCA_964036315.1 Acanthosepion esculentum
AAATTTAAGCGTCTAATGATTGTTTTTCATTTTCTTTCAGATTTGGCGGACATTTTGGTGATATTATTTTTCACACATTATTGCCATGTTTTTTAAAAAATAAAACCAAAAATACTAAAGGACTTTGGATCATCAATCTAACGGTTCTTTCCTATTTTTTCAATATATTTGAAACCTTGATATGCCGTAAAGACGATGATTTATTGAAATAAAAATGGCCATAATGTCCAGAATGGTAGAAAGATAATGTTCAGAATGATAGATAGACAGATAGATAGATATCCAATAGAGAAATAAATAAATTTTCACCAATAACACTGATTTATTACTGCTGACTTTGATCCGTCTTAATGAAACACCCTTATATATAATCCGTCTTAATGAAACACCCTTATATATAATCCGTCTTAATGAAACACCCTTTAAATTAAAGAAAATTAAATTTCGGTATTAAATGGCCCATAATGTGTTGATAAGCCGTTAATCAAATTAATGAAACAAGAAGAAAAAGATATGCAAATTTTCCTGATTCAGCAATAATGGGCCGCCATCGTTCTACCGATCAGAAACAAATCACTCTGGACAATTCAGAATCATCCTCAACTTGTTAAACTGAACGATTTAACGATGTAATAAGCAATTTCTATGGATATTTGATTGCTGTAGAAAGCGCTATGAGATTATTCAATCATTAATTGAATTGGGGTTATTAAAATAGGAAAACCGAGAAATTTCTACGGGTCTTTCTTTTTATTTCTTGGGCGTATCTTTAGGGTAATGGCGTCCTTTTTTTTCGAGAGAAATGCTATGTTCATAGTTGTACGGGCCGGTTAGCCCTTGTCCTGATTTAGATCCTCACTAGGTAACGTATTCTATAAGCTGTTGTGATAGTTATTGTGAGTTGCCAGGCGAGCAAAACATATAACTGGGACAGATAGGAAAAGAATTCCGAATGAAGTAGAAGGCAATAATATTTTATTCTGGATTTCAAAACCAGTTCCTCCCGGCGGGAATTATACAATGTTATGTTATGTATCTCGTCGAGAACAAAGAAGAGGTATTTGCTTCACTCAAAACAGCACACCCACCCATCGCCGTGAACAAAAAAAAACAGCAACAACAAAAAGAAATATCTTTTATATAATAAAGAAAACCAAAAACCAAAAGCAAACAAAGAGATGACATTCAGTCGATGGAATAGCAAAGCAGAGGAGGAGTAAGAAGAAGTGGCATGAAGATTTGGTTGAAATAAGATCCGTCCGTGGTATGTCGCGATTTGATATTTGGGGTTTCATATTTCACCCCAGATGGAGGCCTTCTAAGAGGAATCGGCAGTTATTGCCTATAGAATATTGTATGATACGAATTCGTAAGTATATAATAATCAGGATAGATAGGAACAGGTTTAGATAGATAGATAGATAGATAGATAGATAGATAGATAGATAGATAGATAGATAGATAGATAGATAGATAATGTTCAGAATGGTAGATAGACAGATAGATAGATATACAGATAGAGAAATCTGTGGCTCAATCGGTAAAAGCAAGTCAGGCTAGATGACGGTTCCATATAGGATACAAGTTCGATTCCTGTCAGAGGACGCATATTTTCTATGACAATTTCTCGTACATTCAGGCCGGTAAATGTTGTTAATACTGTTTATTATAAACAGAGCATTTACTTAAATATATGTTTCTATAAAAAGTATAAACATAAAAATGTCTTAATATATATATATATATATATATATATATATATATATATATATATATATATATATGTATAAAGATATATAGATAATGTTCAGAATGAGAGAAAGATTATATCCCGAATGAAAAATATATTAGGTAGATAAACAGATAATGTTAAGAATTATAAATAGATAGATAGATGTCTATATCTCTGAGATGTGGTATTACGATTATTTACATTATTTCAATTTTTCGGACTGTTATTCTCATCTTCATTGTCATATTCACAACGTTTCGGTCGTTATACACTCCAGCCTTCTTCAGGTGATTGGAATTTCGAACCGGACCATTTATTTCATCCACCGGGGGCAGATTGTTCTAGTTCTATCTGCCAGAGAGAGAAAACAATTATAAAAAAAACTCGCCTTCTTGGATGTACTAATATGTCGAATAAAGCATGGGTTCAAGACATCCGTATACCGCAAGCCTAAATTCACAGGACATTACCTCTTGCTTCGACTCCCACCACACACACACTATAAAGAAAGGGATCGTCCGCTGCTTACAACATCGAGAGAAAGTCGTAAGTGGCGACCCAGAGACATATGAACAATAAATGGTCAGTGTAAGCAGTACCCTACAACGTAACAACTACCCCAGGTAGATGAAAGCAACGCCGACAAATTGAAGGGTGCAAGAGAACAGTAACACTCAGAAAACCGCTTCAGTCTGTCTACCCTATGTGAAGAGATTATCGGAGAAAATACAAAAGATCTGTGGTTTTTATATCATCAAATGTGTTTCAACATTTCGCAGACACCTCTTCTGAGTAAGACCCCCCCATAGACGAGAACATGACTAAGGACTGCGTGTACGCCATCCCATTCAGCTGTGGTAAGAAATATAAAGGAGAAACAGGCCGATCCCTTAAGGTAAGACTGAAAGAATATCGTAAATCGGTAACACTAGGGGAAATAGAAAAATCAGGCAAATCTGACCACATATGGTTGGAAAAGAAAGATCACCACCCCCTGTGGAATGAGATTGAAATAATAGACAGAGAATATCACTGGAAAATCTGAAAACTTAAGGAATCAGAACATATGCTAACCCACAAAAATCTTCTGAGAGGACCAAGCATAGAAATGAATACAAAATGGGAACCAGTAATAAGAAGTGCGAGAAAAAAAAAGCAATGAATGACAGCACACAATTGCAATAAAGATCTGGAAAAAAAATACGCAATAATAATAACGGACAAATTCCAATATAAAAAAAACGGTTGGTGAAATATTAGGTTAATAAGTCCCAGAAATATTGACACGGATGTCTTCAAGAACACCTTTCCCAAATGGATTAAGTCGTTGGTTAGATTCAGTGACTAGACCCAAAGACTTCAATAGTAGGCTACATTTTCATTATTATTTTATTTCTGGTGTATACTCATTTCTTTCCACGTCCCGACCAGAGACATACCGGCAGACATAGCATCTTTTACACTGGATAGTTTTGAAAAAGATCTACACATATTGTACATAGGCAAAGGAGTGAGCTGTGCTGGGGAGAACATTTTTTTTGTATTTCTTTCATTATTATTATTATTATTATTATTATTATTATTATTATTATTATTATTATTATTATTATTATTATTATATAATAATAATAATAATTATTATTATTATTATATAATTATAATAATATTTATTTAATGATAATAATAATTATTTTTATGTAATAATAATTATTATTATTATTATAATTATTATAATAATTATTATAATATTTATTATTATTACTTAATAATAATAATAATTATATTATAATTATTATTATGTCACAGTAATAATAATTATTACATAATAATAATTATATAATAATAATAATTATTATTACATAATAATAGTTATTACATAATAATTATTATTTTTAATATATAATAATAATTATTATATATTACTACTTCTACTAATACTACTACTACTACTAATAATAATTATTTTAATAATTATTATTTTTATTATATAATAATAATTATTATTATTATATATTACTACTACTACTACTACTAGTAATAATAATGAGAATTATTATTATTATTATTATTATTATTATTATTATTATTATTATTATTTTCCCTTTTAATATCTGTTGTACAGTCATTTTCATTCTCGGCCCAACCCGATATTTAATTCCAGAAATGCCATCAGGGCATTTCCCACTGCATATTTGTGTAAAATAAATGTATATAAAAAAAATAAAAGTATCCTAAAAACACATATTTTACATGGAGAAATCTCTTCGTACGATGTGAGTTGGGCTTTTTGTATTTCTTTAAAGGATGAATTGCCTGTGATTCGTTGAATGAATCCATCACATGTTCCAGTTAAACCCATGACTCCAACCGCAACTCTAATAATAGACGTGTCTTCATCATTTACTTATTTATGAGTGTTCTAATATCATTATCCTTTTATTTTGATAGTTTTGTTGAAGATCTTCAAGGCTACATTACAGTCTGCAGAAACTGCAATGTCAATAGGAAAGAACATTATATTTGAACACTGTCTGGGCTATTAGCTTTGATTGTTCTGTGTGTATTTTAAAGTCCCATAAAATTGTTACTGCAGGCAGGACTGGGTGATGATGTCCATACCAATTTCTTGCAGTTTCCTTCCCGTAAAAGTTACAGATTTTCCGGTGCTGATATTGGCCCATCTTTCATTCCAAGTTTTATATTAGGTGGATATTAATACCGTGCAACCTGATACAAAATCCTCAATTGTTTCTGGATAATTTTCACAGAATCTGCGATTGGGATCACCACAGTTTTTCAGTATGCGTGTTTGGTCATTTCTATTTAGCAAGCATTGATCCTATACAGCAAGAATAAAACCTTCCGTTTCAGTTTTTAGTCCTGCAATACGCAACAACTGGTGGATATCCGGTTTGTTTACATCAGCTTGTTTGGCGCTGGCAGAGTATTGACCATGGAGACGTTTATCTTGTCATCGTTTCTGCATATGGCCCATTACCTTTGCCTTCTATTTTACGTTCTCTTAGTAGGGTGGATTATGGCTTACTTGCTTTAAAATTCCCTTTTGAATTTGTTGCCATTCTTTATGACGGAACGAAGCTTTGTGTTTCTTTAATGTTCTTTGACACAGTCTTCTGTAGTTTCTTTCTCTTTAAAGAACCGTTGCTGTCATTTCATAAGACAATTCTATTTGAACTAACCCACGAATTATTATCTCTCTATATTTCTGAGATGAGGTATTACGTACACTATTTACATTATTCGGACTATTGTCCTCATCTTTGTCGCCATATTTATTACAATATTTCGGCAGTTGCACACTCCGGCCTTATTCAGGTGTCACTGGCTCGAACTAACGCCTTTATCCACTGTGCCATCCAGTGACAGGACCCAAAGAGTGTGAGTTCAATATCTGGTTAAGGCGGTGGAGAACTTGGAGAGGGGAATTAACAGGAGATAACTGATGACTGAAATCCATTAAACATGGCACGTGGAACTAGAACAGTCTACTCCAGTGAGCGAAATAAAGGGTTCAGTTCGACATTCCAACCACCTGAAGAAGACCAGAGCGTACAACGGTCGAAACGATGTAATAAATATGGCGACAAAGTTGAGGACAATAGTTCGAATAATGTAAATAGTTCACTAATTATTATTATTATTATTATTATTATTATTATTAATACAACTTCCAGAGAAAAGCACGATTTATGAAAAGAAAAGATGCAATGTTTAACAGCGCTTAACTAAATTTCAACAGTATGTCTTTTCTTTTAATCGGTTCAACTGTGAATGTATGAGACCTAGCTGCCAATCTAGTACTGGCTTATATTCATAAAGTCTTGGTTCCATAGCGAAGAGTTCACCCGAATAATTATCATAAATGCATTTATAGGAAAGGCACAGGGAAGCTACATTATGGCGGTGGGAAAGTGACTTAAGCTGAGATGCTATGTCAGGACCAATAATATTGCAGATTCTTCTTTGGGTTTTCATCAAGAGTCTCTAGATATACAGCAGGAGCAGTGCACTATATGTGGCAGCAATATTCAAAGCATGGACGAATGGTAGACTTATAAATATGTAAGAGAGATTCAGGGAAGAAAAAATTATCTCGCACGACACAGGGAGCCAACTTTCATAGCAGCAGACCTACCAATGGTTTCAACAAAATATTTCAATTTAATGTCAACCGTGAATGTGAGCCCAGCCAGTCACTTCCATGAAGGTTAGTATCAGCCATACTGATAGGAAGCAGGAAGGGTCTATTCGGTGATCGGTAGAGGGAAGTTTCGTTTTGGAGACGTTAAAATTAACAAGACATTCCTTGCCCCAGTAAACCACAGAATGTATATCATTAATGAGATTAGTTGCCAATTTGACCTTTCTTTTTGCAAAGTTTCGTTTTAGCGAAAGGTCGTTGGCAGATAAACGGAGACTGGGGTGTTCTTCACACTTTCATGGGGATTCTTTAAAGTCATAAGTGGAAAGGCATCCATGACAAAGTGCTCGGGAATTAGCAAAGATGTTAAACACATCACAATCTACCATATGCCGACACTTAGAAAAGATAGGGAACGTCGGCGAGCTGGGTGTTTTGGTTCTACACGCTCTTAGGGAAAAGAACAAAAGGGATCGTTTATCCACAGCGACAAGTCTCCTTTCACAGTAGAAAAATAAGCCGTTCCTTGAATATGTCATAACAGTTGATGAATAATGAGTTGCTCAATAAAATGTTCAACACAAAAGGCAGTGAATTGTCAAGGATAAAACTACAGCATAAAACGCGCATATTAACCGATTCTAGTAATTATGTCCACGCAAACATTTATATGCACAAAAGCTGGGTATCAGCTACCATGTATTCAATTGTGAAAGGATAATAACACCATATTTTTACTACCTCAAAGCTCCTAAGAAAATTAAATTTCGGCATTAAATCACCCATGAGGTTTTATTGTGCCGTTAAACTAACAAACAAAATCAGTCCTTGACAAGGAAAGCCACTTCGCAATCTGATCCCATGGAAGAAAGTTAATCTTGTGCGAATGCTGGGATTGTAGGGCAAGTTAATTAGTTAGAGTTATCAAAATGCAATGTAACAATAAAAACACATGTATACGTTCAGCAATTGGAAACGTATCCAAAAAAAGTTTTGGTCAAGAAGCGCCTTGATTTTGTCAAAACGAAAATGGTGTTCCCCTTCATGACGACACAAGCCAAGATTAAGCCAGAATATAATACTATTTTGGAAGTTGGCTTTTCTGTTCTAACCCCCCCCACCACACCCGCCATATTTAGCTGATCTTACACCAACCATTTATTACCTTTGTCGATCGCTGCAAATCTCTTTGATCCTAATAATCTTCTGTAATGAAAACCATATTAAAGCGTTTGCAGAAAGTTTTTTTTCACAAGAAAACCTGTGGAATTTTGCTCAAAGGAGATTAACACACAGCCTGATGCGTGACATCAATTCATTGCAGACAATGGTGAATATTTAATTGAAGGGGAGTAATGGATAGCGGATCGGATTGAGGAATCGGAGAGCCGAGTTCGAATTCCAGTCGGATCCATTACATTCACTTACCCTTGGGAAATTTATGAATCCTCTTCTTCTTCCCCGACCAGTTATGGGTAAATAGCAGGACAGACTAAGTTCTCTAACCTTGGGTGGCAACCGGTCTAGAAGAAGGAAAAACTCTAAATTCAAAACCGGCCTGGAGAGGGTTGAGCTCCATCAGGCTATCTTGCCCAAGAAACACCACTTCTACTGCGGCTGAAGTACACATGTTGTCCCTACGACCCTACGGGTCAGGAGTTAAAAAACAAATTAAAAAAATTAATAGTATAAAATATAATTGTACTTAAGAATAAAGTCGATAAAGAAAAAGTAATCATATTTTTCTATTTCAATTGTGGCTGACAAATTATTTTCCACCCTCTAAACTCTCTTTCACAGGCGGGGTGTAGTGAACCCCTCACTGCTCTGACACTACTTTTACGGAAAGTGTTCGAACAAACTACATTCCTTGGTTCCGCCAAGCCTAACCTTCACAGCAAGGACCCGCTATGTCACTTACATAGTAGCAAACCACCCACATTCCCTTCGTACTCCATTGGTGAGAAGTAAGTTCCACTCGAATAGCTTCTTCAGGTCACCAACATTAAGTGCACATTTATACATCCATCAGCTGCAACGTGTCGATAGGAAAAATGTTGTTCTCGTCCATAACAACACAAAGCCACGTATAGGAAGAATAACACAGGAAGAAAATGGCGAGGCTCAGTGGGCTTCTTTTATCCTTACCAACCATATTCACTAGACCTTGCACCAACCCATTATCGATTTTTTGATCGCTGGAAAGTTAGAGCCGTATGATGATGTATTCTTCCACTGCTCAATATATCCTTCCGTCGCGCCGTTTGCGTCGTATTTACGGGGCAAACGGCATATGTCGAAATAAGATTAATGAAATTGAGCGGCGGAAGAATACGTCATCATACCACGCTAACTTTCCAACGATCGCTACACAGGAATTACCATGTTTCAAAAACAGAAAATAAAAACTTCAAATTTAATTATAGAATTAAATTAAAATCTTTAGTCCTGTTTCATTGTCATGCGAATTTTGGAATAACTTATTTCAAAATTTCCTGAGTGTTATAAGCACATACATTCATAATATTAGTTTCTAAGGATACGCGGAAATTCAATCATTTCGACAAGGAGTGGTAGGGTATTCACTTTTTTCACTGACAATTATTGTATCAATATATGAGTTAATTGCGAAAAGAAGTTAAGTTACGGTAAGGTAGGGGTGCCTGTTCAATATTTATGCTCTGCTGATTTGCACCGATCACTGTTCTTTAAAAATGAAAATAATTAATAAGAACACCGGATTATATATCTTACAGTTCTTTCTCTTTATTATGATAAAGAAAAAGAATATACCAACTGTAGCAACGGGCAGTCGATGACTAAGAGGTAACGAATTAGACTCGATATAGCGCCGCTCGATCATATATATATCTGTGTGTCGATTTTACTGTTTTTAAACTACAATTTTCCATGATTTTCTCTCATACATTCATATCTGCTCTATTCAAATTTAAACAAATGACGTCACACATTATGAAATGGACAAAGTCCGACAATTATTTTAAAACAGTAAAATCAACCTTGCTGGCCGAATGCTTCTCTGTGGCGAAATCGGTAAAAACACGCCAGGCTATATGACGGCTAGGTATACGATACAGGTTCGATTCCTGTCGAAGGACGAATATTTTTCTATGACAATTTCTCGGACATTCAGGCCGGTAAATGTTGTTAATACTGTTTATTATAAACAGAGCATTTACTTAAATATTTGTATCTATAAAAAAGAATGTATAAACATAAAAATGTCTTTATATATATATTATTTTCCATAATTATGGAAAATAAAGCATAATATGTTTTTAAAAAAAATCCACATTACAACCAAAAACGTTTGCGGTACCTCTCTTCTTTTTAATATACACACTTTTCTCTCGTTGGAACTACTATAACCACTTCCCTTTATATATATATATATATATATATATATATATATATATATATATATATATATATATATATATATATATATATATATATATATATATATATATATATATCGGTTTTTGTTGTTTTCGTCACTTCTTCCTATTTTAATTTTTACATTTCTGTTGGCGGGATCATGCGGAAGGGTCCGCCATATTTGAAGAGGGCTATTTCAGGAGACGCGCGTGTTTGTCTCACGACGCGTACAGACAGCCCGCTACACCAATAAATTTTATATTTAGTATAGTCATCACTTTTATTTTCTGATAATGTTTCATTTGGACATCCGTATTTTAAAATATCGACAGTTTATTCACAACAAATAAATCCTAAATGCATTTTAAAATATTGGTGTTCGTTTTATTGTAGAGAATTATTCAATTTCAGAATACTAAATAATCTTTAATAACATTATCACTTGATCGCTACAAATTAATGCAGAATTTTAAAAGATTTAAAGTTTATAAATTAATCTAATTAAATTTAAAACAAAAATGAAAACAATTCTTATACAAATTCATTATTCATCGAAAATTGTTTTTCTTAAGACAACAGTGTCCATAATATATTTATATATTAAACCAACTAAAATGCAATCAAATACGACATTACTTAAATAGGAAAATTAAATGTTGTCTTAATTTTATTGCATTTTCTATTTTACGATTCAGAGCATATTTTCTGTAACTAGGGGTCTTGTTCAACAAAATAAAAAAAATTAATGAATCAAATTCGACGACAACTTGCCCAAATAATTGATATAAACATTAAGCATTACAAAAAAATAGCTATGTATGTGTGTGTGTGAGTCTGTGTGTAAAAGACAAAAGAATAAACATATCTTTACCAAGGCGTTTCGTTCCCTGAGGGATTTTATCAAGTTAAATGAGGAGATGTTACACACACTCATATATATATATATATATATATATATATATATATATATATATATATATATATATATATATATATATATATATATATATATATATATATATATATATATATATATTATGTCATTCGTAGAGAGTACTGTTTCACAGTATCACAGCTCCTCAATGGTTCTGGATATCCGAATGCAACACGCCAGGATTGAAATCCAATCGATTTGGTGGCAGTCAGAGCTTCTATCACTGAGCTATCTTTAGTCGGCAGAGGTAAACAGCTAAATCAAGCGTATTGTTTTTGCGAATGTTAACAAATGCCAATCAGCCGGAGTGCTCTATTCATTTTACTGAAGAGCTTTGCATAAACGCAGGTGGCTGTTGTTTATAGAATTAGCTTATTACACAACAGTGCTCAATTTAAATTTATTTTTTCAAGAGTTAAATTATGTCATTTGCAGACAATACAGTTTCGCTGCTTCCTCAATGCGACTAGACATTCGAATGCATCAAGCCAGGATTGAAACCCAACCGATTTGGTGTCAGTCAGGTTATATATATATATATAGGTCATAGGTTATATATATATATATATATATATATATATATATATATATATATATATATATATTATTATTATTGATATGGCTTGCCCATCGGACTGTAACATGATAACCAATGAATTTGAAAAACTATCGAAGTATAAGGACCTGCAAATCGGAATAGAAAAAACGTGGAAATTGAAAACAGGAATTTTACCGGTCATAGTAGGTGCGCTTGGAATGATAAAAATGGAACAGAACAACACACTGACAAGATCCCTGGAAATCGCAGGTAACGAGAAATACAAAAAATTCTCTTGATAAGTACAGCCCACACACTAAGAATAATTTTGTTCAGGTAAAGCAAGTAATATTATGGGAGTTTAAAAAAACAACTCATGAAATGTAGCCATAAAACACACCACTACTTGCCTTAGGTTTTTCCGCAGACTTGGTAGGTAGTGTGGCATTGCATTAACCGAAATATTATAATAATAATAATAATAATGATAATAATAATAATAATAATAATAATAATAATAATAATAATAATAATAATAATAACAGTAGTAATAATAAAAGTAGAAAATAATAATAATAATGATAATAATAATAATAATAATAATAATAACAGTAGTAATAATAAAAGTAGAAAATAATAATAATAATGGTAATAATAGATATTAGTAGTAATAATATTAATACTATTACAAGGTTAGTGGAAGTGAAGATAAGGTGTATAAGAACGAATCACTGTGATGTAGGAATTGAGATGAAAGCCAATAAACAGCAAGAAACAAACAAAATGAAAAAAGAAGAAAGAATGAAAGAAGAAAGAACGAAAGAAGAAAGAACGAAAGAAGAAAGAACGAAAGAAGAAAGAACGAAAAAATGAAAGAAAGAATGAAAGAAGAAAGAATGAAAGAAGAAAGAACGAAAGAAGAAAGAACGAAAGAAGAAAGAACGAAAGAAGAAAGAATGAAGAAGAAAGAATGAAGAAGAAAGAACGAATGAAGAAAGAATAACAGGAGACAGAATAAAAGAAGAACAAAAGAAGAAAGAAAGAAAGAAGAAAGAATAAAGAATAAAAGAAGAAAGAACGAAAGAAGAAAGAATGAATGAGAAACAATTTAAGAAGAAAGAGCGAAAAAATGAAAGAAGAAAGAATGAAAGAAGAAAGAACGAAAAAAGAAAAAACGAAAGAATGAAAGAAGAAAGAAGAAAAGAAGAAAAAACGAAAGAAGAAAGAACGAAAGAAGAAAGAATAAAAGAAGAAAGAACGAAAGAAGAAAGAATGAAAGAAGAAAGAATGAAGAAGAAAGAAGGAATGAAGAAAGAAGAAAGAACGAAAGAAGAAAGAAGAAAGAACGAAAGAAGAAAGAATGAATGAGAAACAATTTAAGAAGAAAGAACGAAAGAAAAAAAGAATGAAAGAAGAAAGAACGAAAGAAGAAAGAATGAAAGAAGAAAGAATGAAAACTCTCAATTCAAACCCAGCCTGAAGTGAGTTAGGATCCGTCAGCCTATCATACCTTAGACACACCAATGGAGTTGCGGCTGCGGAACATGTTTTGCTCCTACGTCTCTAATGGGTGACGAGACTCATCTGATTTTAACTGCTACTAATACTACTACTAGCATTACTACTACTACTACTACTATTACTACTACTACTACTACTACAAATGAAAGTTTCATTTTCATTGTTCTTCATTGTTTTTATAATTACCTTTGTCTTTTTAGTTTCCTTCATTTATTTTCTATTTTTGTTTCTTTTTTTTCCTTGTCATTTTTCTTCTTTCTTTTTCGTCTTTCATTTTCTTCTTTCTGAATTTCGAGGATTCTTTCTTTTGTTTTCGTTGTTCTTTCTTCTCTTTCTTCTTATCTTCTTTACATTTTTCCTTTCTTTTCTTTTTATTTTGTTTTCCATTTCTCTTGATCCATCATTAATTTTCCTCCTCCTTTCTTTCTTTTCATAGAGTTTTTTTTTCATTTTTTTTTTCATTTTTTGTCTTACTTCACTTTCCTTCAATTATTCTTTATCCTTTTCTCTTCTTTTCGGGGTTCCTCTTCTTCAATATTCCTTTTCTCTTTCTTTTCTCCTATTCTTATTCTACTTTTCCTTTATTTGTAGTTTTTTTTTTCTCGTCTTCTTCTATCACTTATCTTTGTTCTTCCTTTTTTATTTTATTTCTCTTTGTCAATCATTGGTTTCAATCTTGCTTGCCCCTTTTCTTTTTTTCCGTCTCTTCTTTACTCTTTTTCGTTTTTTTCTTTGTTCCTCTCTGTTTTCTTCTTCTTTTTCCGCCTTTTCTTTATTTCTTCTTTCTTTTCCTCATTCTCTTAGCATTATTTTATTTTTAATTTTTACTTTCATATTCATACATTATTGTTTTTTTATTTTCTTTACTCTTCTTTTCTTTCCTCTTTTTTCCTTGTTTTTTTTCTCTCTTATTTTATTTCTCCTCTACTTCTTTTTCATTTTTTCTTCCCTTTTTCTTCTATTATTTCTTTCGTTTCTTTTCTTTATTTTTCGTTCCTTGTTCATTTCTTTCATTACCTTTCTTTCTTTTTTTCATTTTTTTGTTCTTCTGTGTTTTTCTTTCTCTTCTCCTTTATTTTCTTTATCTTCTTGTTCTTTATTCCATATGCGTTTCCGTTTTTTTTTTAATTTTTTCCCCTTCTTTTTCTTTTATCTTTCTGTTTAAGAGGAGATAAATACTAGTTTATATTGGTATGTACTATTCTAACAGCTTTCCTTCATTCCTCCTCCTCCTTCTACAGTCTTCTTTTTTTCTTCTTCATTTTTCTTACCCACCCCCACCTTTTCTTTCTCAGTCGGATTTCTCATCTCTCTTCGATTCCTTCGGTTCTCCACCCGACATTCTCAACCCCTGATCCTCATTCTCTGTGGCATCGTAAAATATCGTCACGTGACATTTATGCAGATTTTATGGGTGACTTCAAGAAACGCCGATCTTTATGATGTCATCTGCCCGTAAACTGCCCATCAGATGAAAAGACACTGGTAATGAAAAAACAAGAAAGCAATGTTAGGAAGGGCAAATAATCAACGTAAACAGAAACAACAACAACAAACAAAAACAACAGTTATAATAATAATAAGAAGAATAACAATAATAATAATAATAACCATATAATAATTGTGCTTCTCCTTTCCTTTGTTAGTTTCTTAGCTCACACGACTGTAACGACCTGCCAAAATCTCGTAAATAATGGACGATTCTGTTTTTGATCGCACAATTCTGAGAGAATTGGAATTCCTACTGAGATTCAGCATTGGCGGCCACAATCTTACCAACATAAGATACGCAGATGACACAGTACTGATAGCAGACACAGAAAAGAAACTACAAAACCTCCTACAGAAGGTATCGAATGAGGGCGAGAAAAAGGAACTAAGCATAAAATACAAGAAGACAGAATGCGTGGTCAACAGTAAAAGGATGAGCCCGAAAGGCAATTTGCAGTTCGGGGACACTAAAATCCAACAGGTGCGGAAGTTTAAATATCTGGGAAGTGTTTTGATAGAGGACGGCATGTGCGACGATGAGATCCGAAGATGGATTGGGATGGCCGAGAACGCATTCCAAAAGCTGGGCAGAGTATTGCGTGACAGGAGGATTTCTTTGGTGACAAAGAAAAGAGTTACCGAGCTGTTACGTGGCATCTGTCCTCCTTTATGGCAGCGAACGTTGGACGGTCTCCTCAAACATAAAGAATAGACTCGAGGCATCGGAGACATGGTTCTACAGAAGGATGCTAAGGATATCATGGACCGAACGTGGGGGGAAACGATGAGGTTTTGAAGGGGATGCAAACCAGGAGGAAGCTTATACTTAACATCAGGAAGTGGCAGATGAAATTTCTGGGACACATAATGATAAAAGAGGGC
Organism: Acanthosepion esculentum; assembly: GCA_964036315.1. NCBI lineage: Eukaryota > Metazoa > Mollusca > Cephalopoda > Sepiida > Sepiidae > Acanthosepion > Acanthosepion esculentum. The sequence goes on from OZ038505.1 coordinate 66,528,087, forward strand.
CTGGAGAATCTGATACTCACAGGTCGAATAGAGGGAAATAAAGACAAAGGAAAGTAACGCATGACATTCCTGGCTGGCTTAAGCAAGTGGATGACAGAACGTGGTCTGGGGGAGGTGGCAGAGGGATGAAAGTTGTTGAGAGCTACAAGGGATAGGTGAAAGGGGAGGACCATGACTGCCTACGTCCTGAAAGGACACGGCACATAAAAAGAAAGAAGAAAGGGTGGGGGGAAAGACATTAATTGATTTCAGAACGAAAGAAAGAATTAGGGAAGACAGAAGTATTTAACGTCTTCTACCAATGCCCTGTCGCCTGCTCTACGATTTTTAATTCAGCGTATTCCTTCTCTTAGACTGGTTGGCCACCAAGGCACGATATCCCAGTTCGCACTGCTATGTAACCTTTCTTGTATCTTTGTGAAGTGAAATGTATTTTAACTCGGCTTGCCCGTCATTAAATCCTTTTATTTTAATCTTTTCACCGCAAGCAAGCCGATAAAGTCCCCAGAACACAGGTTACGGGGATTGAAAGGGAATGAGAAGACTTTAGTGGAGAGGATTGTGGAAAGGACAAAAAAAAGGAAAAGTTGTAGTTATCAGGGAATCAAGAAATCAGAAGGGAGTTCCACAGTTGGTAAGTGCCAGAACCGAAACTGTCAGGATAGAAGTGGCGGCTGCATTCTAGCTCGTTCAACTGCAAAACGGTGGGTCCTAATTGACAATCTAGTAGCACGCTTAAATGCAGGAAGTCGGGTAAAAAAAGCTCACCAGAACAGTTACCATGAAAATATTTGTAGAAACGACAGAGGAAAGCCATGTCACGTCGGTCAGAAAATGACTGGAATCGTGATTACTGGTCAGTTACTGAGGCAAACAGCAGGGGCTCCAGACCATATATGACAGCAATACTCCATGCAAGGGCGAATGGTTGATTTGGAGGATCGATTCCGGGGAGAAAAGTTTCCTGGCCCGGCACAGGGAGCCAACTTTCCTTGCGGTGGATGAAGCAATTGACTCGATGTATTTGTTCCATCTCAGGTCAGCGGACAGCGTGAGACCGAGCAGCCGCAGAGAGGAGCTCTCGAGAAGTTGGTCTTCAGAGATTCTAATGGGATGCAGGGATGGATCCCTGTGGTGGTTAATAGAGCGCAGTTTTGTTTTAGAGGCGTTAAAGTTAACCAACCAATTCTTGCCCCAGTTCACAACAGATTGGAGGTCCTTTTCGAGACGAACTGCCAGGTTAACTTTGTCAGCATCACTAGATTTGTGTTTGAGGCAAATTGTGGTGCCATCCGCGTAGACGACTTGGGAATCTATGGCGTCAGGAAGATCATTTATGAATATAAGGAACAGAGTAGGGCCTAGAATGGAGCCTTGAGGAACACCTGCGTTAGTGGGATAGGAGCTAGAGATGAATCCATTGAGAACAATCTTCAATTCACGGTTTGACAGAAATGATTGTATTAGGTCAAACAATCGACCTGTGATACCATAACCCTATTATGTCAGGAGTATTGGATGCACGGACAAATGGTCGATTTATAAATATGAAAGATGGATTTTGACGAGAAATATTTTGCTGGCACGATACAGTGAGGCAACTTATATTCCGGTTTTGTTTCTCAAAAAATAAATAAATAAAATTCAAGTCTTTTTACCTCTTATTCAATTATATATTCACAATAATTTTTGCCACTTATCAGGCAGCTAACTCTTGTGCAAGATTATGAAAACGACTGATAAGACTAAGATATGCATAATATTTACATTATTCGGGCTATTGTCCTAATCTTTGTCGCCATATTTATGACAACGTTTCGGCCGTAGTACGCTCCGGCCTTCTTCAGTATCTGTCTATATTTCTGAGATGAGGTATTATGTACACTATTTAGATTATTCGGACTATTGTCCTCATCTTTGTCGCCATATTTATTACAACGTTTCGGCGGGTTGTACGCTCCGGCCTTCTTTAGGTGGTTGCAATAATCCAAATGATTTTCCTAGACGTTTCTTTTCTTATTATGGTCATAATTAACAGGATTTCTATATTGAATAGTGGTACCTTGTATCCACTGTTTCTAAGGGCAGGATTGTAAAATTCACGATGTTTATTAAAAACCTCTTTGTTAGAAGAGTTAGTACTAAATTAAATGGAGGGAGGGGTATGTTTGAATTTAGGAGGAGTTCAATATGGTGCAAACATTTGCCACGAACACAATGAAAAACACACCTCAGGTTTTGTTATACCTCCCCGGTACTCACATTGCACAGAGGAGTGCAGCGCTTTTCGATGGTAATTTCACGTGATTTAGCCCGCCTGTTGAAGCGGTTTACAGGGTTTGGCGCGTGGAGATCTAGGGGATGGTTGAAGACCAGTGTTAACCGTCCATCTTAATAAGAAGAATATATATATGTATATATATATATATATATATATATATATATATATATATATATATATATATATATATATATATTAATATATATTATATATATATTATATATATATATATATATAATATAATATATATTATATAAATATTATATATATATTATATATGTATAATAATGATATATATATATATATATAATTTATTCATTATAATTTTATCACATAGACAAATTCATTTTACTCACTACAAAGATGCAACTCATTTTACTCATTACAAAGATGCAAATATATTATATATATATATATATATATATATATATATATATGTAATATATATATAATATATATATATAATATATATATATAATATATATATTATATATATATATTATATATATATATAATTATGGTAAAATTGTAATAAATAAATAATTATCGATCTAATATAGGTATCAAGCCCTCTTTTGAATTAACGCTGTGAACGTTGGAATTTATATATTACTTTCGTTCTCATCGCATCGGGTATATATATATATATATATATATATATATATATATATATATATATATATCATTATTATTTTTATTATGAGAGATTATATTAAAAACATGTTGAAGTCGCTAAACAAAAGCTTTTATGTTTCAATACGATTATTGTACTCCTTCAAGCGATGGTAAGTAACTGGTGATTAAATGATTTTTAAGAAAAATTTTTAAAAATTGTTATCTCTCTTCCGAAAGTTAAAGGGGTGGGGAACATAAGGTCAGAATTAAAAATAAACTTGTGGGCATGTCTTGATTAACCAATTAAAAGTTACATCTACGCTAAATAGAAAAGAAAGATCAGAGGGTGGTGAGTGAATTATTTTTTCACGCCATGATAAACCGGAAGATAGACATATCTTTTATATATATATATATATATATATATATATATATATATATATATATATATATATATATATATATATATATATATATATATATATATATATATATATATATATATATATATATTCCCTTTGCGGAACTGAGTGAGTAGCCGCGCTATATCCAGTCTAGTTTGTGTTTTATTCGTCACCGAGGCCCGTGGTACAGTTGATATGATATTTGCGTTGTATCGAAATAGACCGGGTTCGATTCTCGGTAGTGGATGCACACTGCTGATGAGTCCCAAAATAGGACGAAACGGCTGTCCAGTGCTTTCTGCATTCTGTTAAAGATTATCCTGGGCTGGATAAATTACTATATTATATATGTATGCCTACGTTTAGGGTGCGACTTAGGCTTCGTTGTTTTACCAACTCATCAGGGACGAAATATTACCTCGGTATATATATATTTCTTAGCTCTGTCTAAGCAAATTGAGCACCTTAATGTATATTTAGTGAATATTTATTTGCTTATCTCTGTATGCACGCTAACGTTCGCATATACGGGTGATAATATCTAGTTATTTGATTTACCCACCTATATATATATATATATATATATATATACAAGGGTCATTCAAGAAATAAGGTGAATTTTTCGGTATAAGGACTTCTAATACACATAGAAGCTTACTTTTTTTTATTTTTCAATAATATGCAAAAGAAATTAAATCCATGTGAAAAAGAAGTAAAAAAAAAGAGTAAGCTTCTATCTGTATTAGAAGTCCTTATACCTAAAAATTCAACTTATTTATTGAATGACCCTCGCATATATATATATATATATATATATATATATATATATATATATATATATATATATATATATATATATATATATATATATATACATATATATATATATATATATATATATACATATATATATATATATATATATATATATATATATATATATAAATATATATTTATATATATACCTTCTCACACATACAGTTTTAAGTGACATACGTTCATGTACGATATTTGTCGTCTTCTAGATTCTGGTTACAATGCCGATGACTCAGTGTTGATAACAGATTCCTGAAGAAGACTGCAGCTCCTATGGAAGGCAGCGAACCAAAGCGAGAAGAAAAGATGAAACGACGACTACAAGAAGACAGAATGCATGGCTGTTAGCAAAAGGATGAGCTCAAAATTCGAACTGCAAATCAAATAAGTACAAAAATAAAATGGAAATGTTTTAACAGAGGATAGATCGATAGATAGATAGATAGATAGATAGATAGATAGATAGATAGATAGATAGATAAGGAACGGTCATAGATAGTGTTATGGTCCAGGTTAGAACCAAGGAAGAACAACACGAACACAAGATTAGAAATAACGAAGATATATTACACGGAATAATAATATAAGATGTGGAAGTATGACTGTCAGTCTGGTTTGGAGTGAACTACTATCGGCTCGACTCGATTCGTCTCTCTCTCTTGAGAGGCGTAGTATACATAGTGTTAGGAAGAGATAATTCTGTAGTTATAGCTAAGGATCCATAATAGATAGATAGCTAGCTAGCTAGATAGAAAGATAGATAAGGATCAGAGATAGATAGATAGATAGATAGATAGATAGATAGATAGGTAGATAAGGAACGGGCATAGATAGTGTTATGGTCCAGACAAAATTAAATTTATTAAGAGTTAGAAAGAACAGGAATTGTGGAGAACCATGATCGCTTTCGTCCTAAGGGGACTCGTCTGATAAAGAAGAAGAAGATTCCCAATATCTGCGTTGCCAGTTCGGTAGAAGAAGGAAGTAAAAAATGGAAAGGAAAAGAATCAGTATTTCTCATTCCAGATACCAGGGATTCGTAACCTTTCACCTTTGACGACGTTTGTTGGTCAGAGGTTAAATGATGTGTGACATGTAAGCAGCACAGATGTTTATTTATGTGGACAGAAATCCACCCCCCACAGGAAAGAGATGGACTTTTTTTCTTTCGATTCAATTCATTCTTGAATTTGTTTTTCTTTCATCTTTTTTCATCCTTTCTATCTTTCCTACTCATTATATATATATATATATATTTATATATATATATATATATAATCGTTTATTTGAAAATTATAACAAAAATATGTTATAAAATGACTACAAAAATAGCTTTTGTTTCAACATTTCTGGTGTGTTATCAAGTGATGATGTTGAATGGAGAATAAAAAATTTAGAACCCTTTATTATGCATTCAACATCATCACTTGATAAGACACCAGAAGTGTTGAAAGAAAATGGCTATTTTTGTAGTGATTTTATAACATATTTTTCGAATAAATAATTATATTTGCTGTACTCTGTATTGAGCACTCTTTTAAGAATAGTATTTGTTGGTCACAAATAGTATTTGTTGGTTATAAATTCCGGTTTTATCAGGTCTTTTTATACTACTAGCTTTCAATCGTTTCATACGATCATCCTCAGGTAGGGAAATAGGTAAGTTTTTTACATCCACGTAATAACAGGACATCGAAAGATAAAGTGTAATCCGAAAGAAGTGTTTTTAGAAATGTGATATTGTTAACTGTAAGAATACGTTTGGAGCGTGCAGACACGACACTGAGGTTGAATTTTTTTAAATTTTAAAATTGTGCGTTCTTGTACTAATATAGTAATTTGAGAATTCTTTTGTAGAAGTTGTTTTTTTTAGTAAAGGTGGCATGAACTAAATTGTTCAATAAATAGAGTAATGTCACAATTATTATCAGGAATTCGCACGTCGGATCGTTTATTTTAATATCAATTATGTGGTGCGGGTTCAATTTATATTACGCGAATCATTCATACGAAATTAAGCATTTCGTCACGAGCAAGGCGGGAGTGCCACTAGCACGCAAGCGGTTACAGAGAGTGAGAGCAAGATGAAAGATTGTTGCTTGAGGAAAGTTTATAAAAGACGGTGGGGGCAGGATGAAAGCATCAGAAGATGTCGATTGACATTACATTTGAATATTTGAAGGTTATAGCTATCAGGGAAGCAAGTAGGAGGAGGGGAGTTCCACTGTCGGGAAGTGCGTGAGAAGAAACAGTTGGAGTAGAAAAGGCGGTTACATTTAATTGTTTCAATAGTGAAATAGCAGGACCGAGATGCCAACCTAGTAGCACTCTTAAATTCATGCAGTTGGGGTACCATTGAAAGTATCTCGTCAGAGCAGTTGCCATGAAAATATTCGTAGAAAAGACAGCGACCGAATATTTAAACCTATCGAACTGTTTTAATCACGATGATTTATGGTCATTTTGCGATATTCGGGTATCATGAAGAGTAAAAATCTTAGCAGAGCAGAGAGAAAAAAAAACTTAACCGGCAAAAAGCTGTGTATCATTTCTTGTTTGAAAATATTTGTAAAAAAGTCACATTACGTATATATATATATATATATATATATATATATATATATATATATATATATATATATATATATATATATATATATATATATATATACGATTGTCATTCAATAAATAAGGTGAATTTTTCGGTATAAGGACTTCTAATACAGATAGAAGCTTATTTTCTTTTTATTTTTCAACATTACTCTCCCAGCACTGTCACACACTTTTTCCTATCAGTGCACAAGCTTCCGTATTCCATCAGCGTAAAAATCTTTGGAGTGATGTCTCAGCCAGTCGATCACAACACTTTTGACTTCATCGTCACTTTTAAACTTCGTGCCTCTCGTGAACGCTTTCAAGGGACCAAACAGATGAAAGTCTGAAGGGGCAAGGTCTGGGCTGTAAGGGGGATGAGGGAGCAGTTCCCAGCCCAGCTCGTTGATGGTCTGCACCGTTTGGGCTGCTGTGTGAGGCCTTGCGTTGTCATGATGCAAGATGACTACTTCTGACTGATGACCCCTGCGTTTGTCCCAACAGATAAGCTCAAAGTCCTTGCAATGTCATCCACTGTCACCCTTCTGTCAGACTGAATGAGGTCATTGACTGATTCGATCACCTCAGGAGACCTCACTTCTGTAGGGCTCCCAGGCCTGACTTCATCCTCAACACTGCTTCGTCCTTCTTTAAACAATTTAGCCCACTTGTAGACATTTTTTTGTCTGAAACACGTGGCACCATACACAGTTGACATTCTCCTATGAATTTCAACTGGTTTGCACCCTTCAGTAACCAAAAACTTGATAACTGACCGCTGTTCAATCCTGGAGCGTGCTTCTTGGTCGGCCATCTTTGTTAATCGCCAAAACTCTCAAAGTTTTTTTTTAATCTGCAAAAGAAATTAAATCCATGTGAAAAAGAAACAAAAATAAAAAAAGTAAGCTTCTGTCTGTATTAGAAGTCCTTATACCGAAAAATTCACCTTATTTATTGAATGACCCTCGTATATATATATATATATATATATATATATATATATATATATATATATATATATATATATATATATATATATATATATATATATATATATATGTGGGGGTGAGAATTAGGATTAAATACAGATCAAGTATGGGTCGGAATCTGAGAGGTTGAATGTAACATTTTCGCCGATGCTAAAAATATTATTAAAATTTCCTTGAATATTTTATTAAAGATTCATCAAGGAAATGTTAATGATATTTTAAATAATACTGAAAAATGTTACAATAAAAACGTTTCCTATCCCATCATTTATATATTTAAGGCATTTTTATGTTGATACGTTCTTTTTATAGATACAAATATTTAAGTAAATACTCTGTTTATAATAAACAGTATTAATAACATTTACCGGCCTGAATGTCCGAGCAATTTTCATAGAAAATATTCGTCCTCCGACAGGAATCGAACCTGTATCCTACACAGAACCGTCATATAGCCTGGTAAAATAATTGTCGGACTTTGTCCATTTTATAATGTGTGACGTCATTTGTTTACATTTGGATACGCTTTGAGCAGGTATGAATGTACGCGAGAGATTCATGGAAGATTGTAGTTTAAAAGTAGTAAAATCGACATTGCTAACCGAACGATCATCTGTGGCTCAACCGGTTAAGGCACGTCAGGCTATATGACGGTTCCGTGTAGGATACAGGTTCGATTCCTGTTTTTTTTTTTTCATGAAAATTTCTCGGACATTCAGGCCGGTAATTGTTACTAATACTGTTTATTATAAACAGAGCATTTACTTAAGTATTTGTATCTATAAAAAGATTGTATAAACATAAAAATGCCCTAAAAAAATTGTCATAATATATATATATATATATATATATATATATATATATATATCGGGAGAGAGAGAGAGAGAGAGAGAGAGAGAGAGAGAGAGAGAGAGAGAGCGAGAGGAGGTGCGATGGATAAATTATAGTCGAAATTACATAAAAATGAACACGACACTTACATCTGATCCTAACAGATACATTTACCAAAATTACACAAAAATATCTTCAAAACGAAAGAGTGAATTTATTCAATAAAAGAGCCATTGGTTTCAACCACGTCCTCCATACGACTTCGGAATCTCCTGCAACTCTTCTGGACGGTCTCCCTCTTTAAGTTGGTGAATGATGCCATAATTCCTACCTTCAGTTCGTCTTTGGTATTACAAGGAGTTTTGTTGAACTCTCGCTCAAGTGCACTTCTCGCATAATAATCAAGGGGGTTGTATTCTGGGGTCATAGGTGGCCAGATGTAAGAAGTGATGTGGTCGCAGAAATTGTCTGACAGCCATGACTGTGTGCTACTGCTTGTGTGGCATGGTGCAGAGTCCTGTTGTCAGACATAGGTACTTCCAGAAGCCACCCTCTTGATGTAGGCAGTGCTACATCCTCAAGGCACTTGATGTCAGTCCCCGTGTTGAGTCTGAAGCCCTGTGGGAAGATGAATGGAAGCATAACGTCGTCATCACAAAACACCTTCATGATCACCATTAGACTCATCCAACTCTTTCCGAATCCTCTGCACTGTCCTCAGATTGACACCCAAGCACTATGCAATTTTTGGATTGGAGCTACCGGAGCTGTTTCCAAATTTCTCGCGGAGTGAATTGCGTCATGGTGTTTTTTCCTGACAGACAGTGTTCAACGGCCCCTACTATACAATGCAGCCGACAGAATAAACAAACAACGCGCATGCGCGAAATTAAAAACATAAAAGAGTGACAATTTACCCATCGCACACTTTTATATATATATATATATATAGTTAAACCTAGAGAGCCAGACGAACCTACCAAAGTTTCACCTAAGTACGATTAGCTTCAACAACCAAAAAACCAAACATAGTACTACACTATCTAGCTATATATGGAAAATTAGACAGGAAACTAACAATGACCCAATCTTCAAATGGGAAATATTAAAAAGATGTTCTAAATATAAAGCAGGTCAAAAATTCTGTAAACTATGTAGAGAGAAAAATTAGCTATAGCTTTATATAGGGAACCCAAAGATTTATTAAATTCTAAAACGGAAATTCTAAGCAAATGCAGACATAGAAAATCTTGGTTATTGAATTAGGCCTCGTCTCCCCTGAATAAATAGTTGTTAAACCCCCGTTGTCCGTGTTTGTCTCTAAATCACTCCCTCCCTTTCAAGCGATTTTTCGAATAAATGTTCGGCCCCAACCCTCCTCGTTGTTGTTGTTGTTTTTATTTTTTAATTTTTGTCTTTGGTCACGTGGTTTTGGTCTTTTATTTATTGACTATAAGTATACCGTTTCCCTTTTTTTTACCTCGTTAGCCAGCCTTCCCTGACGATCCACTTAGATGAAACCTTGGTAGGTTTGTCTGGCTCTTTAGCTTTAACTAGGTCTGCTCTACTTATTGTATTGAGCACTTTATTTAGTTAGTTGATTACTTGTATCGTTTTTTTTTGGGGGGGGGGGGCTTTGGACCTGCATGCTGAACGATTGTTTTCGACAGGCGTTAATGTTCTCAGCTCTTTCTTTTTTATATACCTTCTTTTTCCTTCGATATTGATTTGATTTTTGGCAAATCAAGAAACCGAAGGTTTTCCGAAACGAGTGTAGTTACTTATACTTATAAGATTACTACTACTAATAGTATATATATATTTATTTACATTATTCGGACTATTGACCTCATCTTTGTCGCCATATTTATTACAACACACAGAGTATAAAGGCGTTAGTTTGATCCAGTGATAGAACCCAAAGAGCGTGAGTTCAATACCCGGTTAAGGTAGTGCAGAACTTTCAGAGGGAAAATTAACAGGAGATAACTGATAACTGACACCCATTAAACATGGCACGTGGAACTAGAACAGTCCACCCCATTGAGCGAAATAAAGGGTTCAGTTCGATATTCCAACCTCTTGAAGAAGGCCGGAGCGTACAGCGGCCGAAATGTTGTAATAAATACGGCGACAAAGATGAGGACAACAGTCCGAATAATGTAAATAATGTACATAATAACTCATCTCAGAAATATATATATATATATATATAACCATTGTTCACCAAATACAATGTCCAAGAGCCACTGAAAGTGGAGAATTACTGTGTCTAGATGTGTTAGCGAAAGTAAGGAATATTTATGGGTAGAAATTTTAAGGAGACTTTAGAACGGAACGGAAACCTAGACCAAAGCAGAAAACAGGGGATAAACCTCTTCTCCTATTTGAAAGATTAGGAAGATTTGCGAATAGGACGATAGGCGAACCTTTCCACTTGTATTAGTGGAGGAGAGAAAAAAGTCACATCAAATAAGTAATTAGTGAATAAAATTTCAGAGTTCAGACGTTACAGCTGAAGCATAATTTAGCAGGAACCGGAAACCCAGTCCTAAACAGCAAACAAGTGTTGTACCTCTACTTACTGATCGTCGTCATGGGTAAGACGATAAACTACATCCGCGTCCTGGGTAAAACGATAAACTACATCCGCATCCTGAGTAATTCGATAAACTACGTCCAACGGCAAGGCCTCTGATCAGGAGGTCTTGAGGAGCGTGGAACCACCTCTTAATTGCTGGTATTCCTAGGTTCAACCCTGACCTGCGGTGGTAGGAACTGTTAGGGTTCCAGCTATGGGCAAAAGCACCATGAAAGTGTAAAAATAGGTTTTGATACCAGCAATGTTGAGTTTTTTCAAGATCATCATTTCCAAATGTAAATACATATATCGTAGGATTAGTTCTCGTCATCATCAGTACATTGACCTCAAGAAGTAAAGCAGAAACACTGTTTTCTTTTCGTAGATTCGTTTGGAATTTGAAGTATTTAGTATGCATTAATTTAACTGCATAATTTACTATGATGGATTTAGCATTGGTGCCGCCAATTTTCATTCCAATTTCAGATCATTTATGGTTTTGAAATTTCCGCAATAAGTGCTTGATGTTGATTTTCTATTCAAGACTATTCTTACCCCAACTATGTATACCTACGTCATCAGCAGTACATTGCTCTCGTGTGGGAGACCAGGATAGTTTGTTTGGGATGTGGTATGGAATACTTAACTAATCAGCGCCCATCTCTTCAAATCTACGCTTGTAAATGCCCTGAGCACAAACTAGGAAAAAAAGATTCAAATTACTGTGGCTATCAATTGGTAGAAATTCTGATTACGGCTAATTTCTTACACGAAAGTTAAAATATATGAGGCGGTTTTAACCTTTATCACGATGTTTGTGATATTAATTTGCTGTACAAAATTACTGCTACTGATTCTGATCCCTGAACTATGCTGTATTTGAATTTTATAGTTGTGTTGTCATATCCCGCTATGACAACAGAAAATTGAAATTGAATGAAATTAACACTAAGGATAATACAACAGAGATGCCTTGGAAAGAATGCAGCGGAAAAGGAATGTAATATTAATAATGCAGAGTTCGAAAGGTTAAACACTAATATCTTAATTTAAATTAATTTTAATTTAATTATCTTAATTTAAATTAAAATAACATTATTTTATGTATTTTAAATATAAACAAGGATAGGAGAAGGAACTGCTTGAAATATCAAAGATAGGTTTTTCCTTTTGTCTTTATTCATATATATATATATATATATATATATGAATAAAGACATATATATATATATATATATATATATATATATATATGAATAGACATATATATATATATATATATATATATATATATATATATATGAATAAGGACATATATATATATATATATATATATATATATATATATATATATATATATATATATATATATGTAATTATTTATTTAAATATTATAACATAAATATGTTATAAAATCACTACAAAAATAGCCATTTTGTTTCAACACTTCTGGTGTCTTATCAAGTGATGATGTTGAATGTAGAATAAATGGTTTTAAAAGTTTCAAATTAATTAACGATCCTTCGCTTGGGGTAAACGCTGTTACTTATGCTAGAATGACCAATCAAAATACTTGTATATATATATATATATATATATATATATATATATATATATATATATATATATATATAGGGTGTCCATAAAGTTTGTGTGCACTTTAAAAAATGTATAACTTTATTTATATCTGCGATAGAAATAATTTGTAAAAAAGGATTAGAAAGAAGTGAATCTATATTATTTAAGGTTTTATTGAAATTTTATTTAAGTTTCCACATGTCCACCATCATTAGCAATACAAAGGGTAATACGATTTTGCAGTTCACGGAAAACATTTGCCAACTGATTTACAGTAATGCCTAAAATTACATTAGTTATTTTAGCTATACTTCAAAACTAGGTACATTAAACTTTATAACATTTTTTACAGATTATTTCTAGCGCAAATACAAATAAAGTTATAAATTTTTTTAAGTGCACACGAACTTTATGGACACACTGTACAACAGCTTACATATCTGGGGAGTTTTTTTTTAACAGAGGAGAGAAGTGCTACACTGAAATCCAAAGGTGTATTGGGATTACGAAAGATGCTTTCCAAAAGCTAAGCAAAATATAAAGGAACAGAAAAATTGTTTTCAGTTTCGAAAATTATTATCTTGAAGATTTTAGTTGGAATGTTGATATTTCGTCCCAAAACATTTCTAATCGAACGATGAATGCCTACGCCATCAGTATATGGCCACTGATTATTAATTCTTTGTCCTCGTTAAAGAAATCAGAAACATTGCCTTTTATTAGTAGATTCGCTTCTGTTGTGCTATGGGGCGCTTAAATGAACAGATGCCATCTGTTCACATCTGTGCTTGCATCTAGATCACATAAAATAAAGGAAGATAATATGAGAAGGTAATTCACAGGGCGCATAAACGCAGTCTTAAGTTGCAGACGATGAGAAAATAACGCTCATATCCGGGGTCAAGGCGACCACTTTTCCGCACCCCCGTCGGATAAAGATTTCCGGAAAGAAATGTGTGTTAATGTAGATTTATTTTGAGTCGTGTTCACACGAAAATGATTTTGCACGAAAATAACCACCTCTGCATGATTTATACTGAAGAAAAAAGCCATTAAGGTCCTCGAATGTCTTCGTTTTTTAAATTAATTCCTAAATTCTCAGACACCAAGGAATGACGTGAAAAATGTAAAGATGCATGGGTGGAAATTGGCAGATTTCCTTTTCTCAGTTATATATATATATATATATATATGTGTGTGTGTTTGTGTGGGTGTGTGTCTGTCTGTCTGTGTGTGTGTCTGTGTGTGTGTCTGTGTGTGTATGTATATATATATATATGAGTGTGTGTGTGTGTGTATGTATGTTTCTATATATTTTAAAAGAATTTATCTACCTATCTCAGTTTTCTCATATATCTACATCTGTTTCCTCATATCTATCTATCTATCTATCTATCTTAGTGTGTTCATATCGATCTATTTATCTATCTATCTATCTACCTATCTATCTATCTATCTATCTATCTATCTATCTATGTTAGTGTGTTCATATCTATCTATCTATCTATCTTTGTTTTCATATAACTATCTCAGTCTCTTATTATCTATATACTTGTCTTAGACTATGCATATCTATCCTTTTTCATTCTGATCATATCTCAGTTTATTCATTATCTATCTATCTATCTATCTATCTATCTATCTATCTATCTATCTATCTATCTATCTATGTATTTATCCATCTATCTAACTATCCATCTCTCTCTCTCTCTCTCTCTCTCTCTCTCTCTCTCTATATATATATATATATATATATATATATATATACATATATATATACTTTATGCAAGTTTTTTTCATATAGTCTGATAATCTTAATACCATTATCATTAAATAATGAAAGAAAATCACAATATTGATACATACTTTTTTTTATTTAATCCGATCTGAGCTTTCGGCTTACATAAGCCATTATCAAAGATGACAATTACACAATATATTTATGCAATACACGAACAAGAAATTGATGATAGTATTATTTGTTTACATGGATGATATCCAAGCAACGATAAACACGTGCATATAAAACGCTGAAAACGAAAATCGCACGACAGCTTATGACGTCACACATGACCACGCGAGAGTGAATCCGATGAGTATTGAGTATGGAAAGCCGTTGGTATGAACCAATGACTTCTGTTACTAATTATAGGCATTTAAGGATATTTTTGGAGATTTCATAGTTTATTTTGTTCAGGTTAGGTTTCAACTGTTTTATGTATATAGCTTCAAGAATTTTTAGTTTTTGTTTATTGTTTTCATGTTTAAGTATAATTGTGTTTTCGACGAGGATTTTCCGGAATTGTGTATGCGGCCAGGCATGTTGTTTTAAATGTCTAAAAATGTTAGAGTTATCATTCAAATGTAGTGTCAAGCGTCGTGAAAGCGAGTTTGTGGTGTGACCAACATAGATATTATTTAGTTCGTTGGAGATACAATCTCCCAAAGGGCACCTGAATTTGTAAACTATGTTGTTTTTTTTCAAATCGCTAACCGGGGGAGAAGAATCATTTCGAATAATTGAGTTGGATATTTTAGATTTAGTGTAGTATATAATTAACTTAATTCTTTTGCTAGGATCTGTTGTGGATATGTTAGTATTTACTAATTTTTTTAGTATATTTTCATCTTGTTTATAATTAGTATGCATTTGATTACGATATAGGAGATTAATATGTTTGAGATTAGTAGAAGCAGTATTATGTACTATTTGCTTAGTATTGAGATTTCTAAGAAAGCATCTTATTTGTTCATCAATTATATAGTTTGGAAAACTATTATTAACAAGTGTTTGTTTTATATTCTTTAGTTCACTGTAAAAAATCTGTTTTGTGGATGAATTAGTTTCTGCACGGTGTATTAGATTTTTTATAATTGCTATTTTGTAGTAATATGGGCATTCGCTCTTGTAGTTAAGTGTACATGAATTTATGCTAGTAGGTTTTTTATATGGCGAAATAGTAAATTTGTTATTATTTGTGTTTATCAATATGTCAAGGAAAGGAATTTTATTATTAGTATTGAGTTCATACGTGAATTTGAGGACAGAATTATTTTGGAAACATTTTTGTAGTTGAAGTATTTCATCTGTATTTTCAACTAACATAAGAATATTATCAACGTATCTTACATAGATGGATGGTTTTTTAAAGTCTGTAAATATCTTATTTTCCAGGTTCGACATATAGAAATTGCTAAATGTCGGACCCAGTACTGAACCCATAGAGACACCATCACATTGTATATATATATTATTATTATGATCTAAGAAAGGGACTTCAGTAGTACAAGCTAATAGTAGTTTCCGTAATATATTAGGATTAATTTTAAGTGGGGGTAAAGATGAGTTATAATTATATATAATTCTATATGTCGAACCTGGAAAATAAGATATTTACAGACTTTAAAAAACCATCCATCTATGTAAGATACGTTGATGATATTCTTATGTTAGTTGAAAATACAGATGAAATACTTCAACTACAAAAATGTTTCCAAAATAATTCTGTCCTCAAATTCACGTATGAACTCAATACTAATAATAAAATTCCTTTCCTTGACATATTGATAAACACAAATAATAACAAATTTACTATTTCGCCATATAAAAAACCTACTAGCATAAATTCATGTACACTTAACTACAAGAGCGAATGCCCATATTACTACAAAATAGCAATTATAAAAAATCTAATACACCGTGCAGAAACTAATTCATCCACAAAACAGATTTTTTACAGTGAACTAAAGAATATAAAACAAACACTTGTTAATAATAGTTTTCCAAACTATATAATTGATGAACAAATAAGATGCTTTCTTAGAAATCTCAATACTAAGCAAATAGTACATAATACTGCTTCTACTAATCTCAAACATATTAATCTCCTATATCGTAATCAAATGCATACTAATTATAAACAAGATGAAAATATACTAAAAAAATTAGTAAATACTAACATATCCACAACAGATCCTAGCAAAAGAATTAAGTTAATTATATACTACACTAAATCTAAAATATCCAACTCAATTATTCGAAATGATTCTTCTCCCCCGGTTAGCGATTTGAAAAAAACCAACATAGTTTACAAATTCAGGTGCCCTTTGGGAGATTGTATCTCCAACGAACTAAATAATATCTATGTTGGTCACACCACAAACTCGCTTTCACGACGCTTGACACTACATTTGAATGATAACTCTAACATTTTTAGACATTTAAAACAACATGCCTGGCCGCATACACAATTCCGGAAAATCCTCGTCGAAAACACAATTATACTTAAACATGAAAACAATAAACAAAAACTAAAAATTCTTGAAGCTATATACATAAAACAGTTGAAACCTAGCCTGAACAAAATAAACTATAAATCTCCAAAAATATCCTTAAATGCCTATAATTAGTAACAGAAGTCATTGGTTCATACCAACGGCTTTCCATACTCAATACTCATCGGATTCACTCTCGCGTGGTCATGTGTGACGTCATAAGCTGTCGTGCGATTTTCGTTTTCAGCGTTTTATATGCACGTGTTTATCGTTGCTTGGATATCATCCATGTAAACAAATAATACTATCATCAATTTCTTGTTCGTGTATTGCATAAATATATTGTGTAATTGTCATCT
Source organism: Acanthosepion esculentum (assembly GCA_964036315.1). Classification (NCBI taxonomy): domain Eukaryota; kingdom Metazoa; phylum Mollusca; class Cephalopoda; order Sepiida; family Sepiidae; genus Acanthosepion; species Acanthosepion esculentum. The sequence goes on from OZ038505.1 coordinate 66,545,408, forward strand.
TTGATAATGGCTTATGTAAGCCGAAAGCTCAGATCGGATTAAATAAAAAAAAGTATGTATCAATATTGTGATTTTCTTTCATTATTTAATGATAATGTTATTAAGATTATCAGACTATATGAAAAAAACTTGCATAAAATATATAGACAACGCTTATCTATATTATTTAATGAGACATGTATTAATGAAAAAATGCTGCCTAAATACACACAATATATATATACATATATATATATATATATATTTATACCAAGATAAGTATCTATAACAGTTTCTTAATATCTATATACTTCTCTTAGTCTATGCATATCTATCTATCTATCTATCTATCTATCTATCTATCTATCTATCTAGCTAGCTAGCTAGCTAGGTAGGTAGCGAGCTCGCTAGCCAGATATCGTTTTTTATTATATCCCAATCTATATTCATATCTATCTATCTATCTATCTATCTATCTATCTATCTATCTATCTTCTTTTTATGCTGTTCGTATCTATCTCAGTTTTTTCATATTTATCTATTTATCTATATATCTATGTTTGTTTATATCTATCTGTCCGTCTGTCTATCTGTTTATGTATCTATCTATATTAATGTAAATAATATTTAATATATATATATATATATATATATATATATATATATATATATATATATATATATTCCCAAATTCACCTTAATTCAACTTAATTTCAAAAATTATATTGATGGTTTCGGCTCTCGCTTTTGAAACATGAGAACTCTTATGTAGCGAAGGAATCATATTTTTTTAAAATATATATATATATATATTCTTTTGAGTTTGCTTGAAGCGTGAGCTGTTTCTGTTTATCTATGTTGAAAATAGATAAATAAATAGATAGAAACAAAAAGAGATATGTAGATCTATCTCCCTCTTTTTTTTCATATCTATCTATTTACCTATCAGACACAAAATTTACTTTGCAAAATAATTCAGAGCTCGGAAAGGTAACCTAAAATTTTAAGAGCGGGGATGGGGGTGTTCTTAGAGCCTAATGTTAGAATTACAAAAAGATTTTAATTGCTTAATCCAGACATGCCCAGAAGTATATTTTAAAATTCTGACATTAGGCTTTTTAACTTTCAAAAGAAGTAAAGATTTGTTTTCAAATTTCGCAAATAAATCATTTTTATTATATGTTATCTACCATCGCCCGATGGGGAACGATTGAAGTTCCGAAACATGAATGTTTTTGTGTAAAGATGTAAAATGTTTTTATTGTAATCTATTATAATAAAAATATTTTAATAATATTTTGCTCTACGTTGTAATGAGCACTTAAAAAAATGCTAAGAACTTGTAACTCCATCTGTTCTTTCTTTTTATTATATTGTTGTAACCTAGGAAGGATTACTGAATGAAGAATAACCAAAACGGAGGTTGGAAATGAAATGGTAATCTTTATAACTGCAACAAAATACAATACTCGCCAGCGGCGTGAAGTAGGTAAACCACTGCTAGTGGTGGACTACTTAGACAGCATATTACTACCACTTACAATAAAGTCCAATCTATTTATGAGGATCGGAGCATACCCATTAATGTTCATAGGTACAGTATATAACATATATGTCTACTATATACCTTATTCGGACTATTGTCCTCATCTTTGTTGCCATATTTATCACACCTGTACGCTTCAGGTTTTTGGAATGTCGAACTGAACACTTTATTTCGCTCGATGGGGTAGACCTTTCTAGTTCCACGTGCCATGTCTAATGGATGTCAGTTGTCAGTTATCTCCTGTTAATTCACCTCTCCAATTTCTCCACTGCTTTAACCAGGTATTGAACTCACAACTCTTTGGGTCCTGTCAAAACGACTTTATCCACTGTGCCATGTGTCCTTACCGACATCTGTCCACGAATTTCAGGGACTTATAAATATAATGTCTTCAACAACCATTTTAACCAGTGTTCATATTGCAATTTTTGCAGTTATCACTGCATGTCTTATTACCAGAGCTCATATTGCAATTTTCGTTGTTATTATTGCTTTTCTCTGGCACTACTTATTACCGCTTTCCATATTGTGTTCATTTCTATGCTTGGTCGGCTCAGGAGATTTTTGTAGCCTAGCATATGTGCTGATTTCTTAGGTTTACGAATTTTCCAATGATGTTCTTTGTTTATGATTTCAACCTGATCCCACAGATCAGAAAAAATTATAATAAATAATTATTGCTCTGTGAACTTTAGAATTTATATATTATTTTCGTTCTCATTACTTTCGGATACATACATATATATATATATATATATATATATATATATATATATATATATATATATATATATATATATAATGAATATATGTATCCAGGACACCAGACCAGATGAGATATGGCAGCAGTATTCAATGCACGGACGAATGGTAGATTTATAAATGACCAAGATACATATTGGCAGGAAAGATGTTCTGACGGCACAGTGAACAATTCTTCTTAGCGTCAGACCTTTCAATTGTTATATATAATATAATATATTATATATATATATATATATATATATATATATATATATATATATATATATAATATATTATATATATAATATATTATATCTATTATATAAATAATATATTATTATATAATATATAATTATATATATTATATTACATATATTATTATTATATAATAATATATTATATAAATATAATATAATAAAATATATATATATATATATATATATGTATATATATATATATATATATATATATATATATATATATATATATATATATATATATATATATATAGGTAACTATACTCGTGTCGAAAAAACTTCGAATTCTTGATTTACCAATAGTTAAATCAATCTCGAAGGGAAAAAAAGCTTTTAAAAAAGAAAGAACTAGGAAAGTCTGTCGAAAATAATCGCAGAGATATAGGTTCAAAGCCCAAAGAAAAAACCTCGATACGAGTAAACAACTAACTAAAGAGCTCGATACAAACGTAGAGCAGACCTAGTCAAACCTAATGAGCCAGATAAACCTACCAAGGTTTCACTTAGGCAGATCGTCAGGGTCAGCTGACTATATATATATATATATATATATATATATATATATATATATATATACATATATATATATATTATATATATAATATAATATGCAATATAATCTCCCCATTTCATGTCAGTAGAAACGTGAGGCCAGTGACTTGTTCTGCTGGAAGTTGGCATCTGTCTGTCTGATGGAGTGCAATGATTGCTCATTATGATTATTAAAGGATAACAATAGCGTTTTGCGGGCGTTAAAATTTACACTCATTTTTTTGCTCTAGTTAACAACTGATTGGAGATCATTTTGAAAACAGCTGCCAGTTTTACATTGTGGCAATTATCGGAGTTACTATTAAGAAAGGAGCAAATAGTTATCTTCAGCATAAACGCTTAATTGGGAAAATAATACTTGTAAAACCGAAGTTTCATTGTTGAATGACATTTCCTTTTGTTTCCTTTTGTTTCCTTTTATTTTATTTTTTTTTTCATTTTCTGGAATCTGAAGGCTGCTTTTTTATATTACACAAATGCTTTTATCATATACGTGTATTGTTTAAGGTATTTACCGTACCTCTTGTTACATATTCTGTGAATAATTTGTCGTTCTAACGAAGCTTAATTTTGCAGTAAATTAGCAGGCAAAATTACAAAGACTTAAGCGTTCTCGTCGCTTGCGCGTCACCGAAATTTGACCTCCCGACTTATTAGGAATCATCTCGGTGCTTAAGTGGCGGGAAAAAAAGGAAAGTAATGAGACGGACAGTCATGCTTACTTTACCTTTCAATTCGGGGGTGTCTGCTTGTGTAACATCATACAACTTGAGTAGTAATTTCGCAATGAAAATAAAATTCAATACATTTGTTACATATATATGTATATATATATATATATATATATATATATATATATATATATAAATATATATATATATATATTGTTATATATATATATATATATATATATATATATATATATATATATATATATATATATATGTGTGTGTGTGTGCGCGTGTGTGTGAATCGGGATCAAATACAGAGTAAATCAGTCAGTTATGTGCCATGCGTTATACACGCTTAGCCGATCATATATCTTTCAATACATGACTGACGAGGCAGATACTTTTTCCGTAGTACGTTGCCATTTCTTTCTGCGGTAGACCAGTTGCCATCCAAGGCTAAAGAACCCGATTTGTCCTGCTATTTACCTATAGCTGAGTGGAGAAGACGACGATCCATACCATTCCCAAGGTAAGTGAATGGATTCGACTGGAATTCTGGAATTCCTCCTCGTGCTATTCTCTGCCTTTCTAACAGCCAGATCAGGCCGAATATGGAGAACTCTTGGCATCTGACCTCTCGTCCGATCTAAGATTAACTTCCCAGGGGAAACTGGCTGTTTACATTCAATGCCGCTAAGACTGGTTAGATTCCATTACCGTCGGTCAGACCCCGAACTGCGTCAGTCACGATGAACGGATGTCCCCTCGACGAGGTGCTGTGCCTTGAGAAGATGTTGGGCCTCAAACTCATACCCGACCTCAAATGGACCGCCTATATACCATACATCGCTAAAGATGTAGGTAAAATGATCGGCTTCATGTACCTGACTCCTAGTGCTATTCTCTGCCTTTATAAGAGGCAGATCGGGGCCGAATATGGGGAACTGTTGGCATATTTAGACTGTAGCTGCCCAGACCTTACTTTATAGTCATGGTAGATATTCTCCATCTTCCGACCGTTCTCACACAGGTGGGATATACTCTATCACTACTACAATGGAAAGTGCTCGGACGAACTACATTCCTTGGTTCCGCCTGCTCTAACCTTCGCGGCTAGGACCCGCCAAGCAAACCTTCCACATTCCCACCGTATTCCATTGGCGAGTAGTAAGTTCTACTCAAACAGCTTCTTCCCACGAACGACTGCTATAATCTTAACCTGTTCAAGTCTAGAGTCAACCGATATCTTCCCGTCATATCCATAGAAACTATCCCTTAACGTAACCCTCTACCTCGAGTGGCCCGCATGCTTTGTACACGGTGAAGCCTACTGTAATATATATATATATATATATATATATATATATATATATATATATGAAGAAATATAGTCTTAAAGTGTGCTATATTTATGGGATAAAGTGCTCAATATCAGAGATAGAGCGTGTGTAAATATAAAAGTGAGCATAGAAGTCAACACTTAGAGGCGACTGTCTGTTTCATGCTAGATGCAATCGTCAGGTCTGACGATTGCATGTAGCATGAAACAGACTGTCGACTATAAGTGTTGACTTCTATGTTCACTTTTATATATATATATATATATATATATATATATATATATATATGTATGTGTATATATATATATATATATATACATATACATACATATACATATATATATATATATATATATATATATATATATATATATATATATATATATTGTGTATATTTCTTAAACATGAAAATAATGAACAACAATTAAAAA
>OZ038505.1:66555927-66558427 GCA_964036315.1 Acanthosepion esculentum
GCCATGCATTCACACCTGCTGGATTCTCCGAGCTATCTTGCCCTCAGTGTGCTTGAGTGTTACGTTTTCCAAACATTCTTTCCTCATTATGTGCTCAAAGAATTTCAGCCGTCGCTTCCCGATTCTGAACATAAATGATGTTTTGGTTCCCATTTTGTTTAAGAATTCCTCGTTGGTTACTCGCTCCGTTCAAGCAATTCACGGTATCTTTCTGAAGAACCACGTTTTAGTTGGTGATAGTTTTCTCCTCTCTCTGAAGATATTATCTAGCTTCTCTTATCATATAAGAGGATGGATATTAGATGGATATCACATAGTAATCCAGCACTCATTTCTTGGTTTTTAACGAAATTTATATGTTTCTAAGTACTTACATTAGATTTTGGAATACCAATTTCGCTAATCCAGTGCGTACTTCGGATTTCGGTGTCACATTTTCCATCCTCTGTTAAACGAAGTAACATATATGTAATCATTAGTAACTAACATCTGTTTTTTTTTCTTTCTCTAGCTCCCTTCATTCAGCTGCTCCCACATAACGCCCGATCATCGTGCTATATATTTAGAGGTTCTTGATAACATCCAATAAAGAATCAGCCATATTATCTGTCCTGGTCTGGTGTCACAGCTTCAGTCTCTTTCCTGCCGCTGTAAAGATGCTTCCCTGTGCCTTTTCTATAAACACTTTCATGGTAATTGTTCGGGTGAGCTCTTCGCTATGGTAGCTAGACTTTATGACAGACAACGCATTTTCATCAATTTACACTTGAGCTGGCTAGATGTAACTGTAAGTTCTATGTTAAAGATAAAGTTTTTTAACGTCTGTTACTGTGAAATGGAATTTTTTGTCTATTTCAAACCTTGCGATTTGTACCCCCTTACTTCTCAAAATTCCGTTTTTGATCGCGTGGAAAGACAGAAAAGACATATCAGAGAGGCAACTTGGTATCAGTGAAAGAAAGAATGAAAGAAAGATACAGTTTTTTTAAGGTCTGTTTCCGTGAAATGGAAAATTTTGTCAATTTCAGATCTTTTGATTTGTACCCCCTTACTTCTTAAAATAGCGTTAAGCTTTAATGCTCATAATTGGTATTGTAATGCTTTGTTAAATTTGTTAACCTTAAAAATTTTACGATGCGATAGGAGGGGGGTTTCTAGGGATAGTTTATCGTCTTAAAACTCGCCTTGAGCTTATTCAATCATTAACTGAAGAATCATGATTCATCAGAAAATTTAAATAGGAAAACCGTGAAATTTTTAGTAATAATAATTTGCAAAGAGCTATGATCCCCTGTGTCCGCAAAGGACATGGCTCTAAGAAAACGAATTATAAACTCAGCCGCTACTATTTTAGCCACCAAGTAAGAACAGAATTAGATAGGTTGAGAAATAAACAAATGCCAGTTCGGAACAGAACTATCAACTATATATTCTTTCTTTTCTTTTTTTAATTAAATCGAGATTTTACGACGCGATATCTTGTGTAGGAAGCTTTTATTGCTATTTGTAATAATTAAAAGACGTATTTAAGTCTTCTTGAAATGTCTGAACATTAAGGCGGATATTTTCCACGTACTTAACCCCCGAAGCAAAGAAGCTTTGTGTAAACGGAGAAGCCAGGGTTTCAAATGACAGTCACGCCTTCGCTGTGCAGCCTATCGGATTTCTGCAGTAGAATAGAATGGGTTGATAAGGACTACAAAATTTATCACTTGACTGTCGGGGTAAACAAAATAGGCGGTCAAAAGACGCAGAAGAGAATGTGGCATTCAAAACAATATATATATATATATATATATATATATATATATATATATATATATATATATATATATATATATATATATATATATATATATATATATATATATATATATAAATGGTGTTCCAACTACTTGGACCGATATTAACTTAAAGCGTCTAATGACTTTTTTCTTTCAGATTTAACAACTTAAGACTTTGGCAATTTCAACCATGGAAAGATTAACAATCAAACTAAAAATTTAAAATTTTAAGATTGCCGTTGGAAAAATTGTTCGTCAATTCAAACAAACTGGGCCGATGGCAGATGTGAAAACACTACTGCGTGCTCGTTTACGCCGTTTAACTGAAAACATTGCTTCAGTGCACGAGAATGTGGCCGAATATCCAGACCCCTCTATTCGTCATCGCGCTCAGGAATTGAACCTCTCCACAACAACGTTACACCGTTTCCAATTGTTCACTGGGTTGGTCGATTATGTTGACCAAGAAAATCGCAAAGTGCGCGAAATACATTTCTGTTTGAACATCCATTTTCGTAATAGGCTTCCATAACTTTAACAGGTGGTTTGATTGTTAATCTTTCCATGGTTGAAATTGTCAAAAACTTAAGTTGTTAAATCTGTAAGAAAAAGAAAGAAATCATTAGACGCTTAAACTTAATTCACATTTAAAATCGGTCCAAGTTATTGGAACACCCTTTATATACAAAGTATATACAATACAGAATCTGCCTTTC
>OZ038505.1:66563427-66583427 GCA_964036315.1 Acanthosepion esculentum
CAGCCACAATGAAATCTTCAAAAAATTGCCTTTTCAAAGATTGATTTCAATTGCGAAATGACTACTCACAACAAACATACGACAATTTGACACTAACATTCGCCGATTGCGACTCCATAAGGATGTCAAATATAATCATATGTACCTAACAATACTTACAAATGTAAAATCAAATAAGAATTATCATAAAACTAAATTAGAATAAAATTATTCTATGTTCAAAATCATTTTTTTGTGAAAAAAAACTACACACAGATCCGGCAGATTGCACATTTTATCGAACAAAAACAGGTTAATGAGTTTGCGCAGTAGGCACAATATAGGTATTTCCGCTTCCTTTTAGAATTGTGATGATCGGAAATTTTGAGAAATATCTTTAATTATAACTTGAATAAAAATAGGAAACGCAAGCCGTAATGAAATTGGAGAGGTACAATTTATAGGGTTTGATTACCAAACAAGGGGTGCGTATTATGTGTGAGTAGAAGCATTTTCTCATAATTTCAGCACAATTTTAGGGGTACGTTAAAATTGTACGTTACTTTTACTTATAATTGTTAGTTACTTATACTTAAACTCCTACTGCCTTACACAACGTAAGGCAGTAGGAGTTTAAGTAAAATATGTGGTCTAATATTAGGAGGTGGGTGTTTATATGTTTTTAATATAGAATATTTTATATATAATATATATATATATATATGTTATATAATATTATAATAAGTATTTAATATATAAGATTTTTTTTATTTCTATATATATGTTATTTAGCAGGAATATTAGTACATAGACTTTCAAAATTTTCTTAGTTTTATAGAATGTAATATATCAAGGAAATCAGCACCGTCCATATATATATATATATATATATATATATATATATATATATATATATATATATATATATATATATATGTACAGAGTGTCCCCAAAACTTTGACATCATATCGCAGGCCAATAATTTTGGCAAGTCTTGTTGAAATTACCTCAAATTTTCACAGAATGTACACAAAAACAGATCAAGATTTTATATTTAATGGAAGAAGACAGTACGTGCTTATCTCAATGAGAATCTGTCAGAGAATTGGATCGCGCGTGGCGGAGATGAAGACAGTTTTCTGATGAAATGTCCGCCGCAGTCACCGGACCTGTCCCCGTGTGTTTTCTTTTTATGGGGATATGTGAAGAGACTGGTCTATGTCATCCCACTTCCTGCTAGCATTTGAACTCAAGTAGAGAATCACTTCCGCACTGGATAATGTTACCGGAGTCATGCTACAGCGTGTTTGAGCTTAACTACCGACTTGACGTGTGCCGTGTGACAGTCACACGCGGTGCACATATTGAACTCTTATGAAATCGGTTCCATAATAAATTTATGATGTTCATTTAAATGTTCAATTTCATTGGCCTAGACTTGGTAGTTTTCAAGATAATGGCTTTTACAATGATATCAAAGTTTTAGGAACACACACACACACACACACATATATAAATATATATATATATATATATATATATATATATATATATATATATGCGAGCGCTTTCGGACTTTATTAAGGATGCTTTTTGTGCCTAACTGAATATATATATATATATATATATATATATATATATATATATATGCATGCAAGTATGGGATTAGTGTATAGGGAAAATAGATTCCAATAACCAAAAATTACTATTCTTAAAAGAGTGCTCAATACAGAGTAGAGCAAATATAATTATTTATTCGAAAATTATATCGTAAGTATGATTTTATAACATATTTATGTTATAATTTTATTATTTTGTGCTTAACTGAATATATATATATATATATATATATATATATATATATATATATATATATATATATATATATATATTTCTTTATTAAGGATGCCTTTTGTGCCTAACTGAATATGTATTTATATATATATATATATATATATATATATATATATATATATATATATATATTCATTGTATACTGAATATGTATTTATATATATATATATATATATATACATTTTCAGTTAGGCACAAAAAGCATCCTTAATAAAGTCTGATATTTTAGCCGAAAGCGCTCGCCTCCACAGATCCCTTGGACAGGCGAAAATAGGAAATTGTTGAACTGTGATGTTCGCCATAGCCGAGTGATAAATCAGGCGGGATAAAACAATGTTTTTTTTTTCAGCAAAGGAGGATACAGTTCGATACCTGCCGGAGAGCATATTCTTCTTTATTAAGATTTCTCGAATACGATAGACGGAATATTCACTATTTAAAATAAGAGTATCCATTATAATAATGTTTTAACTAAAATAATAATATTAATAATAATCATAATAACAATAATAATATATATATATATATATATATATATATATATATATATAATTTTAGTTAAAACGTTATTATAGAGTTTATATATATATATATCTATTTATATATATATATAATATAAAAGTGACCATAGAAGTCAACACTTAGAGGCGACAGTCCGTTTCATGCTAGATGCAATCGTCAGGCCACGATTGCATGTTCACTTTTATATTTACACACGCTCTATCTTTGATATTGAGCACTTTATTTCATAAACATAGCACACTTTAAGACTATATTTCTTCATATATATATATATATATATATATATATATATATATATATATATATATATATATGTATGTATGTATATGGAAAATTTTCAGTAAACGGCGAAGCATGATAACAACCGCAACGATATTTACATCCTCTGCCAAAAGAAAAAAAAGCAATTATGACATTTCCGTATCCAAAGAATCTTTTGAGCCAGAAATCAGAAAAGTCTTGAATCCTTGGTTACATATTAGAAAATTTCTCTTAAGTACATATGAGGCAGGATAAAAAAAAAAGGTTTCAGTTACCCCCAGCCGCCGATACATTTATTTTCTTCTCTTCTCACTTCTTTTCTTCTCTACCCTAGTTCCCCTCCTCTTTCTTCCTTTCGTTTGTTTATTTATTTATTTAAAAATAATATAGCGCCCATTAGATATTTTTTAAAGACAGCGTTAAGAGGTCATTTGATAAAAATCGCCTGAGGATACCGTAAGTTTTAATCCAATCGCGCCCCTACATTTTCAAAGAGAGGTAGGGGCTATAACTTAAATATATATATATATATATATATATATATATATATTATAAATTAACTGATTATTATATTATTATATTACCTGATTTATATATATATTATAAATTAACTGATTTAAAATCTTTTTATTATAATATATATATATATATATATATATATATATATATATATATATAATATTAGTGGTCAATATATATATATATATATATATATATATATATATATATTATAAATTAATTGAAGTTACTCCAAAATTCCCTTGACGAGGAAATGGAACTAACGTCTTTAATTTAATAACGAAAGTAAATTCAGGGGCTTTAGCTTCCATTTTTGAAACATGGTTATCACTGTGTAGCGAAAAAATATTTTAAATCAATTAATTTATAATATTAATGCTCTGTAAATTTAAATTGAGCACTATTGTGTAAAAATTAAAATATCTATAAGAACACCGGATTTTATATCTTACTGTTCTTTCTTTTTATTTATATACCTATATATATATATATATATATATATATATATATATATATATATATATATATATATATATATATATATATTTCCAAGAGGATACTATTCAGGTAGAACTCAATGTCCAGGACAGAGTAAGAATATAATATAAAAGGCTCAAACACTAATATTCCATGGTTATAATTTATTACATTGGAATCGTAATCACGATCCAATTCATCAGACCAATAAATTCCTAAAACTTGTAGGTCTGATGAATTCGATCGTGATTACGATTCCAGTGTAATCTATTATAACCATGGAATATTAGTGTTTGGGTGTCTTTTATTATATATATATATATATATATATATATATATATATATATATATATATATATATATATATATATAGATGTGTGTGTGTGTGTGTGTGTGTGTGTGTGTGTGTGTATTCCTGTCGAATCCATTACATTCACTTAGGAAAGGTGTGAATCCTCTTCTTCTCCCTCCAGCTATGGGTAATTAGCAGGACAGACTGGGTTCTATAGCCTTGGATGGCAACTGGTCTAGGAGAAAGACAACTCTGAATTCAAAATCTGCGAAGGGTCGTTTGGGGACGTTGTGGTACTTAGTGCACCAGGTCTCTGTATTCGGCCTTTCAAAAAGTGTGGAAACCTTCAACACTATAATCAAATCTCATGTGCTTTTATCGGGCTGTCGGTTTCCTGGGAACTGATCTGCTTGACCCTCATACGTCGTATTCGACGGGAGAGTCTATATATATATATATATATATACGAGGGTCATTCAATAAATATTTTTCGGTATAAGGACTTCTAATACAGATAGAAGCTTACTTTATTGTTTCAACATTACTCTCCCAGCACTGTCTCACACTTTTCCCATCTGTGCACAAGCTTCCGTATTCCCTCAGCATAAAAAACTTTGGACTGATGTCTCAGCCAGTCGTTCACAACACTTTTGACTTCATCGTCACTTTTAAACTTCGTGCCTCTCGTGAACGCTTTCAAGGGACCAAACAAGTGAAAGTCTGAAGGGGCAAGGTCTGGGCTATAAGGGGGATGAGGGAGCAGTTCGCATCCCAGCTCGTTGATGGTCTGCACCGTTTGGGCTACTGTGCTGTTTGTGCTCTGCAGTAAGCATCTTTGGCACCCACCGGCAGCTGACTTTGTGTGCTGTCCCAACAGATAAGGTCAAAGTCCTTGCAATGTCATCCACTGTCACCCTTCTGTCAAACTGAATGAGGTCATTGACTGATTCGATCAACTCAGGAGACCTCACTTCTGTAGCCAACTTGTAGACATTTTTTTGCTGAAACATGTGGCACCATACGCAGTTGACATTTTCCTATGAATTTCAACTGGTTTGCACCCTTCAGCAACCAAAAACTTGATAACTGACCGCTGTTCAATCCTGGAGCATGCTTCTTGGTCGGCCATCTTTGTTAATCGCCAAAACACTCAAAGTTTTTTTTAATCTGCAAAAGAAATTAAATCCATGTGAAAAAGAAGTAAAACAAAAAAGTTTAAAAAAAATTAAGCTTCTATCTGTTTTAGAAGTCCTTATACCGAAAAATTCACCTTATTTATTGAATGACCCTCGTATATATATATATATATATATATATATATATATATATATATATATATATATATATATATATATATATATATATATCGAGAGAGAGAAAGAGAGTTTGGAGTTATTCAATTTCAAATATTAGAAATATTAAATAATAAGCAAACGTTCTCTTGGACGAAAACTTTAAGATGCACAGGATGTTTACCAGTTCTTCTTTAGGATGCCGTATGTCCTATTTAATTAATTTTGATGACATTAGACGCGTGAATAATCTACGATTTGGAGGTGGCTCCATTTGCTTTTATTATGGCATGTTAATTAAAATCGAAAGGCTTTCTAGTCTTAAATCATTCAACGTAAAAATAACACAAAAAGTAACAGAAACATAAATAAATAAATAAAAAAATCTGCGTTCTGCTAAATTTGAGTTGCCTGCGTCTAAGAATAAAAAATGATATATATCCTTAGCAAATAGGGATTATCAGGTTGTATAGCTAATAAATAAATTGAGTCTCATTACGTTTTTAATATATATATATATATATATTAAATATATGTATATTAATATATGGGGTACCTCGACGTGGAGCAATAGTTAGCAAGCTTGTCTTGCTAAAATTGTTACGACTAGCAAGTGAGTTCGATCCTCACTGGGTGCCCCATACTTTGGGACTTGTGCCACAACTCAGCTACGCTTAGAAAATAAGTGTGTGTTTATTTAGCAAAACATACTTGAATGAAAATCCGCTGTCTATATTATATATATATATATATATATATATATATATATATATATGCAGCGGATTTTCATTCAAGTATGTTTGGTTAAATAATTTATAGGTATTATGCTTTTTAAATTTTAATTTTAATCCTTTCACGTCCAAGGATTAATTTCTTGCTAGCTGGAGAAAATTGGTGAAGAAAAATTTCGAAATTATCTTTCAAATAATTTTTATTTTCCCTAATACTTTACTTTCAGTCCCTTCCGAGATCATCATCTGTCTGCCTGTGGATATTATGTGCCTGAACACCGCAAAAATCAAAATATTACCAGTTATGCAAGGGAGGTAAATTATGCGATTTTTTGAGTATATTTTTATGGTTTTAAAAGATATTTTTTCTAATTGTAGTTTTTAACCTTTCTGATTCAGAATATTTAAAGATTTTTCTGCTATAAACATTTAAGAATTTTGTTCCTTTACTCGTAGTTGACTTTATTTATTTTTGGCCTAAATTCTAGCTTTTAGAATATATATATATATATATGTTTATATATATATATATATATATATATATATATATATATATATATATATTGTGGAGAACCATTTTCGCCTATGTCCTGATTGTACGAGGTATGTACAACAATAAGCAATACGACCTTAGAGCAACCTCATTCAATAACCTTCTACCTTAAATGGCTCTTGCGCCTTCTATTGGATGAACAATAGTATAAAATAAAATTCCAAGAATTATCCAATTCTGAGATGAAGAACTGTTATTAATCTATGAATTGTTCTGTCTATTTTCTGAATTTAATCACGATTCAGCCGATGCATTCTCCGAACTTCCATTTATTGATTAAAATTCTGGACTAAAATGCTTTTTGTATTTATTTAGTCAGATATAGGAATCAAAACAATAAAGATTAGTAGAGTAGACGGAATAATACATAGTATAAAGACACAATTTCACAGAACAATTTCATACAATAGTAAGAAGGCTGAAGAATGTATCGGCTGAAATTAGGTGATCAAAATAACACAGATTTGGATAGTAGACAGAATATTACATGATATCAAGAGACAACATCATACAAGAATTTCATACAATAGTAAGAAGGCTGAAGAATATATCGGCTGAGATTGGGTGATCAAAATAACAAAGATTAGGATAGTAGATAGAATAAAACATGGTATAAAGACACAACTTCATAGAATAATTTCATACAATAGTAAGAAGGCTGAAGAATATATCGGCTGATATTGGGTGATCAAAATAATAAAGATTAAGATAGTCGACGGAATAATCTATGGTATAAAGATACAACTTCATAGAATAATTTCATACAATAGTAAGAAGGCTGAAGAATATATCGTCTGACATTGGGTGATCAAAATAATAAAGATTAAGATAGTAGATGGAATAATTTATTGTATAAAGATACAACTTCATAGAACAATTTCATACAATAGTAAGAAGGCTGAAGAATGTATCGGCTGAAATGGGATGATCAAAATAACAAAGAATAGCATAGTATACAGAATAAAACATGGTATAAAGACACAACTCTCATAGAACAATTTCATACAATAGTAAGAAGGCTGAAGAATGTATCGGCTGAAATGGGATGATCAAAATAACAAAGAATAGCATAGTATACAGAATAAAACATGGTATAAAGACACAACTCTCATAGAACAATTTCATACAATAGTAAGAAGGCTGTGGTGATGAAAGCGGTAGAATTAATTGATAGATTAATGTCAGTGTTTCATCGACGGATTTCATAAAATAGGAAGGAAGAAAAGAATCTATCAGTCTAAAAGGAGTAATCGAATCAATAAAGATGAGAACGTTGGACCAAACAATTCTTTAAATAATCACAACATTTATCTTAGACCTTCATAAGCTTGTAAGGCATCGCAAACGTTCAGTTGAGTTGAGCAAAACAAGAGAGATTAAAAACTAGTCAAACTAAGTCAAGGGACAAGGGTAGGCTTTTAAGGTTTAGCCTAGATTTCAGTGTTTGTAAAATCCGAGATAAACAGAGTTATTAGTAATCGGCACTCTGTGGAGCGTTCTTGTGCCGTCCCCAACATAAAACGCCCTAGTTTTATCAACGCCCTTACAAAAACCCCGGACTACCCAGCACTTCACTACGTTCCGGGGACTGAGTGTCAAAATTAGGGCTTCCGTTTTCTCTATTCTCATAGATTCATATCTGGGAGTGTTTATCATCAAAATCATCTTCAGAGGAAATAATAATCAAACAATTTGTCCATTTTTCACACACACACACACACACACACACACACACACACACACACACACACACACAGAGTGGCAGCCCAGACAAGTACGCGCACAAGTCAGCTTATACATTCGTGCATACACTCCCCACATATATATACACACAGATAGATCGCCCTGATATATATATATATATATATATATATATATATATATATATATAAATAAAGAACAGTAAGATATAAAATCCGGTGTTCTTATAGATATTTTTCTTTTTACACAATAGTGCTCAATGAAAAATTCGCTTGACGAGGAAATGGAACTAATGTCTTTAATTTAATAACAAATTTAAATTCGAAGCTTTTAGCTTCCATTTTTGAAACATGGTTATCACTGTGTAGCGAAAAAAAACATATTTTAAATCAATTAATTTATAATATATATATATATATATATATATATATATATATATATATATATATATTCAAACATGTTTAATTGAATAATATTGACATATTATTACGTCTATTTATTTGTAAAATAATCCTTTCTAGATCTCTAATTAGCTTCTTGTTGTTAAGTGGAAGTTCCTCAATGAAGGCGCCGTAGTTTTTGTTATCCCAAGTCCTTTCGATCTAACTCCGATATCATCCTCAGGGGTGAATTGCGAAGACAAACTTAATGTAACTGTTATCGTTGTGATGGCGACCTTTGTAAATGAGCGTGAACGCTCTCTGTTATAATTATTTTAAAATTTCGAATTTATCCGTTGTAACTACGATGATTTTTGTAAACAAGCGTCCACAACGTAAGGGAGCTAACCAGAGATGTAAAAATGCAACGTGGCGTGAAATGTTAGTCAACTGCATTTTAAAACATTGCTGCTATCCTCGTAATAAATTTTGTTCAGAGTTGGTTGGTTGATCGGAGGAGATCGAAAGAAGTTGGGATAACAAAAACTACGGTGTCTTCCTTGATGAATTTAAACTTAACATCAAGAAACTAATTAGGGAACTAGAAAGGACTATTATAAAAAATAAATAGACATAATATGTCAATATTATTCAATGAAACCTTTTTGAATATATATATATATATATTCATAATTAAGTAATTCATTGAGTTTTTTTTTAGAAAGAAACCTCAACAGAGTGGAGAATGCACTGGACGGCCGTTTCGTCCTATATTTGGGCCTCATCAGCAGTGCGCATTCACTACCAGGAACTGAAACCCGGACAGTTACGTTATTAAGCAAACGTCATACCAACTGTGCCACGGGCCCCGGCGACGAAGAGGTAACGAATTAAACTCGACATAGGTCCTGATCTGACATCTCGTCTACAGTCACTTTCTCACAGACGTGATGTGGCTTTCCTCTTTCTTTTCTATAAGTATTTTCATGGCAACTGCTCTGACTAGCTACTTTCGCTGGTACCCCAACCGCATGAATTTAAGCGAGCTACTAGGTTGTCATCTCAGTCCCACCCTTTCACTGCTGAAACAGGTTAAATGTAACCGCCTCTTGCGGAGTTTGCTCATTCACATATTCCGTGGTGGAACTCATCCAAGTTCCTTAAACCAAGGATTGCGCTCCGGAGAGCCACGACTACTATCATCAAGCCGTTCCATCCAGAACATTAGAAGTCGGCGCTATGTTGAGTTTAATTCGTTACAACAAAAGTGAGATTAATACACAGGGGAAATGAAAAGTAAGTAGGCATTAAAAATTAGTCATAAAATCCATATTCTTATTACAAATTTGATGTGGCCTGGTTAGGGTCATAAACAAAGACACAAGAAAGGAAGTGAGTCAAACAAATATATTAACAGAAACAGTAGCACAAACATATACAAACGAGAGTGTTTCATGTTCGGTTCAACTGTCATAGATGACTGATGGAAACTTCCCTCCCAAAAGGCAGTACCTGCTCCTATTTATAGCCGGGAGAGTCCATGCGTGCGTAGGTAAATTACCATAACAAAATTTACTGAAACGATACATGTTCTTTATCAACTGGGAAAATGAAAGTAAATCCTATTTGAACGTAAGCATCGGTGTCGTCAACTAGTTTCTTCAAAATGGAATGAACAAACTTATGAGGACGTCATCTGGGATATCATTGAGAACCTCCTGGTTTTGTGCCTCTAAATCTTCCAGTGTATGTGGTTTTGTATAATACGCCCTTTTGTGTAACTCCACAGGTAAAAATAACATGCAGTGAGATCTGGACATCTTAGAGGCCATTCATGATGTCCGTATCGTCCCATCCAACATTCTGGAAAATCTTTCATGACTTAGTTTGACTAGTTTGACTGTCACGCCCGCACAGTATGAGCAAAACGGGGTGATGCCCCATCTTGTATGAATACCAAGTCATCAATATTATCCCAGCCAGACACCGTAGGCCACACGTAAATTGATGTTGAAAGAGGGTTTACGAGAAATAGCAAAAAGACGAAATTAAATTTATTATGAGCTACGAAGGTCAGGAATTGTGGAGAGCCATGATCGCCTGCGTCCTGAGGGGACTCGTCTGATAAAGAATAAGAAGATTCCCAATATCTGCGTTGCCAGTTCGGTAGAAGAAGGAAGCAAATAAAGGAAATGCAATGTGATAGGGATCTTGATCTGACATCTCGTCTACAGTCACTTTCTCACAGACGTGATGTGGCTTTCATCTGTCTTTTCTATAAGTATTTTCAGGGCAACTGCTCTGGCTAGCTACTTTCGCTGGTACCCCAACTTCATGAATTTAAACGAGCTACTAGGTTGTCATCTCGGTCCCACCCGTTCACTGCCGAAACAGGTTAAATGTAATCGCCTCTTCCACTCCAACTGCTTGTTCTCTCGCACTACCCACCAGTGACACTTCCTTCCTCTTACTTGCTTCCCTGAAAAATATAATCTTCAAATATTCAAATGTAATGTCAATCAACATCTTCTGATGCCTTGATCCTGATCCCTTCCTACATCCTTTCCTCAAACACCCCTCTTTACTCTTGCTCTCATTCTCTGCAACCCCTTGCGTGCTAGTGTCACTGCCGACATGCTTGGGGTGAAATGCTTAAAAAAATCGCTTGACTGGATAGAGGTTCGGAATGAAAATCAGAGAACTATTTGAATTCCAGTCGGGTTTCTTTACATTCACTGACTCGCAAATAACCTTGAGAAAGGTATGAACCCACATTTCTCCCCGCTTATCCACAACTACAAGTTGTACAGTAGAACAAGAAGAACTCTTGAGCCTTGGTTGGAAGTCAGTGTAGTAGAATGACAACTGAATTCAAAACATATGCAGCTAAGGAACCCGACTACGATCAACCCCAATTTCATATCTAAATTCAAAATATCTTAAATTTTCAAAATATTTCTATTAAAAAACATTAAGATTATTTACTGTGATCTAAAGGCTGAGGAAGTTACCCATTTCAGAGCATTATTTGAATAACTAAGCAGTTTAATAACAGAAACCATCAACAAAGCGATTTCTATATCTAAAAAGGATCAGATTGAAAGTGAATGATAAAAAAGATTAATTTATGTGGCATGTTTCTTCAGGACGTCAGCGATCATCCTTCTAATCTAGATTCCTTCCTCTTGTAGCTCTGAACCCATTTTGACTCTTGACCATCCCTTTTTGCCGTTTAGGTAAATTAATGCGGTAGGTAAATCGCTGTTTCCACCTTAAATCTCTTGCTTTTAGTATATCCTGTGAGTGCCAAATAACCCAGGCCCACTTTGACCATGACTGTGTTACAGGAATTTCGGCTGTCGATTTCGGATTTGAAAATGAAATGTCTTTTTTCTATGGGCTTTCCTTAAAACTTCCTCTTTCTTTACAAATTCTGTTCATTGTCATCTCAGTATTATTCTATAAGGCGATTTTCTTGCCCCACCCCCACTTAGTCAGGGTGTAACACATGGCCAGATTTTAACGTGGGGACGCCGGTGTTTTCAAGAGGGTCACTGGTCTAAGCAGGTCTTAGCTGGTCATACATTGTCTAAGCGGCCAGAGCTCGTCTAAGCTAATCACATCTGGTCTTAGATCGTCATAGCTTGTCCAAGCTGGTCAGAGTTCGTCTAAGCTAGTCATAGCTCGTCCAAGCTGGTCAGTTCGTCTAAGCTAGTCATAGCTGTTCTTAGTTGGTCATAGCTTGTCCAAGCTTGTCAGAGTTCGTCTATGCTAATCATAGCTGGTCTTAACTGGTCATAGCTTGTCCAAGCTGGTCAGAGTTCGTCTATGCTAGTCAAAGCTGGTCTTAGCTAGTCATAGCTTGTCCAAGCTGGTCAGAGTTCGTCTATGCTAGTCATAGCTGGTCTTAGCTGGTCATAGCTTGTTCAAGCTGGTCAGAGTTCGTCTATGCTAGTCACAGCTGGTTTTAACTGGTCATAGCTTGTCCAAGCTGGTCAGAGTCCGTCTATGCTAGTCATAGCTGGTCTTAGTAGGTCATAGCTTGTCCAAGTTGGTCAGAGTTCGTCTATGCTAGTCATAGCTAGTCCAAGCTGGTCAGAGTTCGTCTATGCTAGTCAAAGCTGGTCTTAGCTGGTCATAGCTAGTCCAAGCTGGTCAGAGTTCGTCTATGCTAGTCAAAGCTGGTCTTAGCTAGTCATAGCTTGTCCAAGCTGGTCAGAGTTCGTCTATGCTAGTCATAGCTGGTCTTAGCTGGTCATAGCTAGTCCAAGCTGGTCAGAGTTCGTCTATGCTAGTCATAGCTGGTCTTAGCTGGTCATAGCTAGTCCAAGCTGGTCAGAGTTCGTCTATGCTAGTCAAAGCTGGTCTTAGCTAGTCATAGCTTGTCCAAGCTGGTCAGAGTTCGTCTATGCTAGTCATAGCTGGTCTTAGCTGGTCATAGCTAGTCCAAGCTGGTCAGAGTTCGTCTATGCTAGTCATAGCTGGTCTTAGCTGGTCATAGCTAGTCCAAGCTGGTCAGAGTTCGTCTATGCTAGTCAAAGCTGGTCTTAGCTAGTCATAGCTTGTCCAAGCTGGTCAGAGTTCGTCTATGCTAGTCATAGCTGGTCTTAGCTGGTCATAGCTAGTCCAAGCTGGTCAGAGTCCGTCTATGCTAGTCATAGCTGGTCTTAGTAGGTCATAGCTTGTCCAAGTTGGTCAGAGTTCGTCTATGCTAGTCATAGCTAGTCCAAGCTGGTCAGAGTTCGTCTATGCTAGTCAAAGCTGGTCTTAGCTGGTCATAGCTAGTCCAAGCTGGTCAGAGTTCGTCTATGCTAGTCAAAGCTGGTCTTAGCTAGTCATAGCTAGTCCAAGCTGGTCAGAGTTCGTCTATGCTAGTCATAGCTGGTCTTAGCTGGTCATAGCTAGTCCAAGCTGGTCAGAGTTCGTCTATGCTAGTCAAAGCTGGTCTTAGCTAGTCATAGCTTGTCCAAGCTGGTCAGAGTTCGTCTATGCTAGTCATAGCTGGTCTTAGCTGGTCATAGCTAGTCCAAGCTGGTCAGAGTTCGTCTAAGCTAGTCATATCTGGTCTTGGCTAATCATAGCCTGTTCCAGCCTGTCAGAGCTTGTCCAAGCCAGTCATAGCCGTGATATCACCTGCGTTAGGAACGTATCCCTGTGGCAGGTAATCATTATTCTGTAAGTCACCACAACTTTGTCGTTTCGGTTCTTTTAATCACCTGGGAGAACATTTTCCATCATTTTCTGTCATATAGGCGTCTTTATATCATACAGAAGTTTAACAATTTTTTTCTTTGTTTCTAAAGAAATTTCCTTGTTTTAGCATTTAGTTAACGTTTACTGCATATTATGAGGATATAGATAACGGTTAATCCTGGACTTGAAGAGGTAAGAGATGCAATCACGAGTTTCCCATGTGCAATATGAGTGCATCTCGTGTCGGTAGCAATTTGCACACAGCTCGCATATTGCATTTTCCCCACCGGTAAATGGCATCATTCTCTCCCGCTTTCTCTTTCTATCTCTCACCCTCTCTCTCTCTCTCTCTCTCTCTCTCTGTATTATCTACGTATATATATATATATATATATATATATATATATATATATATATATACAAGTATAGGGCTGGTATAGATGGAATGAAATTCCGATCACCAAAAAACACTATGTTTAAAAGAGTACTCAATACAAAATACAGCGAATATTTATTCAAAAATTTATTTTTAATAAATTTATTTTAATTTATTTATTCAATTATAACATAAACATGTTATAACATCACTACAAAAATAGCTATTTTGTTTCTGTACTTCTGGTGCCTTGTCAAGTGCAATCAACGCCATCACTTGACAAGAGACCAGAAGTGTTGAAACAAAATGGCTATTTTTGTAGTGATGTTATAACATGCTTATGTAATAATATATATATATATATATGTGTGTGTGTGTGTGTGTGTGTGTGTGTGTGTGTGTTGTGTTGTGTGTGTGTGTGTGTGCCCAGGTAAAATGAGAACGAATAGAGTACAATTCCAATGTTCGTAACATTTAATTTAAAATACGGCTCAACACAAAGTAGAGCAATTGTATTTATTTTAGTATATTCCATCGAAAACATGTCAAAATCGCTACACAGTTGGAGTCTTGTTTTGATGCGTATCAAATGCATCTCATCAGGAGACTAAATTACTCGCGAATAACGATTTATTTACATTTAAAAGCAAAATACTACCTCTTTTACGAAAAAATAAAAAGTGGGTGGTTATAAAGTTTGTGGGCTTTGCTTAGATCAACCAATCAAATATGATGTACGTTAGATCCAAACTAAGCGAAGAAGCCAAATTTAATAAATTATTTTTCATGAATGGGTCATGACCCGTAGATTGGCAGTCAATGGCAGCACAGACTTTAAATAGGAGCGGATGTTAATGGATACGTATTTTACACACTAGACAATGTTATGTCCTAAGGAAAAATGAGATGGAGTGGTAGTTTAACAAAATGTTAAACAAGTTATATGCTTTGTGAGTTTCCTACATATTTTTGTACTTGATAAATAAATAGCTTTTTCAAGAAACCAGTAAATAATTTAAACGTATAGAATTATTTGGTAAATTAATACGCAGCTGTTGACTAATGATATTTTTATATAAGTTATTAATAACAATAACCAATCAATGCAAAAATTTAAAAAATACCAAGCAAGTACCAATAGATATTACTAATATTACCAGGAGATTAATACAATATAATATTAAATCCAAATTAATCTTACAAATAGAAAGATAAGCCATATATGGTGCAACACATTTCAATTAAAACCTAAGAAAAAGCATTGTCAAATTCCAAGTTTAACCGAATTGTAAAGTAAAAGGTAGAATGTGTTTACAGTTTACCTTTAACTCGGATCTTTGCTTTAATAAAGCATTCTTATCATAGAAGCTGATAATCTCCAATATATATATAGGTAAAATTCTGTTCAAAAACATGTATAGAGAAAATAAGATTTGCAAAAAAAACCCAGCTAATATTTGTTTATATGTAATATTTATAAGACATGTATTTTTACATAGAAATATTAAAATTAAAATCGTGTTACTTACGAATGGGTTCTCAGAAAAATATGTTTTACTTTTTTGTACTTTAAACTGTTTTAAAAAAAAGTAAAACAATTTAAAGTAAAAAAGTAATTAAAAAGTAATTTTTTCTGAAAACTTATTTGTAAGTAACACGATTTTAATTTTAATATTTCTATGTAAAAATACATGACTTATAAATATTACATATAAATAAATATTAGGTGTGATCTCATTTTCTTTCTCTCTCTCTCTCTCTCTCTCTCATACACATACTCTCTCTCTCACACACATACTCTCTCTCTCACACATTCTCTCTCTCACACATTCTCTCTCTTTCACACACATACTAACTCTCTCTCACACACATACTCACTCTCTCTCTCTCACACACATTCTCTCTCTTTCTCTCTCACACATACTCTCTCTCTATCACACATACTCTCTCTCTCTCTATATATATATATATATATATCATAAAGTAACAAATTATACAAAGAATTAAATAGCACTGTTAGTGTGATTAATGGCGGAATCACTTCGCTAACAGGATTTAATGAGACATTAACTTACTATCAATTCCTTATATTCTCGTTGTTGTCAATCTGTGAAGAAACAACGTCGTCTTCCTAAAATAGCGCCGCGTGACGACGTATTATATTATGGGTGATGGCGCCGTAAACAGGAAATGCAGGACGTCGGGTTCGACGTAACCCGAGGATCCTCTGTATATGGAGAGAGAGAGAGAGAGAAAGAGAGAGAGACAGAGTGTGTGTGTGTAAGAGAGAGAGAGAGAGAGAGAGAGAGAGGGTGTTAGAGATAGAGACACAGAAACAGTGAATTATTGAGAGCCAGGCTGGCAGACTTTGCCAGCAATTTAGTGACAAGGAGATGTTTAAAGCGAATAATTTTATTTTTATTTTACTCGATGAAATTTACTGAAGTTTTGGTTAGGACTTCCTCTACCTCTCTATCTACCAGAAGTGAACAGAGTGACTTAGATAGATAGATAATTTTTGATTTCCTAAAATCTTTCTTATTTTCTTTCTATGTTTATTCTTACTTTCTTATCAGACTGTGAAATGGTGGTTGCCTTGAGCGGGAGAAATTACTGAAAAAATATAGAAATAAAAATGAAAAAGATAAATAGGTCGATGAATAAAATACTAAAATAGAAACTGATAAAATATAGATAAAATACCTTTTTTTTAGTATCAGATTATATTTCTTAGATTATGTATTATGTAGACTATTTACATTATTCGGACTATTGTCCTCATCTTTGTCGCCATATTTATTATAACGTTTCGGCCTTTCAGTATCTGTCTATATTTCTGAGATGAGGTATTAT
Organism: Acanthosepion esculentum; assembly: GCA_964036315.1. Lineage (NCBI taxonomy): Eukaryota > Metazoa > Mollusca > Cephalopoda > Sepiida > Sepiidae > Acanthosepion > Acanthosepion esculentum. The sequence goes on from OZ038505.1 coordinate 66,580,411, forward strand.
GTACACTATTTACATTATTCGGACTATTGTCCTCATCTTTGTCGCCATATTTATTACATTGTCCTTTCAGTATCTGTCTATATTTCTGAGATGAGGTATTATGTACACTATTTACATTATTCGGACTATTGTCCTCATCTTTGCCGCCATATTTATTACAACATTTCAGCCTTTCAGTATCTGTCTATATTTCTGAGATGAGGTATTATGTACACTATTTACATTATTCGGACTATTGTCCTCATCTTTGTCGCCATATTTATTACAGCGTTTCGGCCTTTCAATATCTGTCTATATTTCTGAGATGAGGTATTATGTACACTATTTACATTATTCGGACTATTGTCCTCATCTTTGTCGCCATATTTATTACAAATTTGTTAATGAATGTCAGTTATCAGTTATCTTCTGTTAATTCCCCTCTCCAAGTTCTCCACTGAACCGGGTATTGAACTCACACTCTTTGGGTCCTGTCACTGGATCTAACCAAAGCCTTTATCCACTGTGCCATGTAAACTTGAGGACATCTATGTTTGAATTTCTGGGTATTATAAACCTAATGTCTTCAGAAATCATTTTTTACCAGTGCTCATATTGCAATTTTTGCTGTTATGAAATCCATGTTTTACCAGAACTTATTAACTGGGGATAACTGATAACTGACATCCATTAAACATGGGGCGTTGAACTAGAACAGTCTACCACAGTGAGCGAAATAAAGGGTTCAGTTCGACATTCTAACCACATGAAGAAGGCCGGGGCGTACAACGGCCGAAACGTTGTAATAAATATGGCGACAAAGATGAAGACAATAGTCCGAATAATGTAAATAATGTAACTTTTTTTCATTAATTTTTCAACCAATGTAAAGCCCAAAAGCCACTCATTCGAAAGGTTAACTGAATGAAGTAGTTGTATGTAAGTGGAGATTATGAGCATATGTAGGAAAGATAACGTTTGGTACGAGACGTGAAGAGGCTAACACCGCAGGGATTGGGAAAGCTTCATCGCGGGACTCTGTTTCACAGAGTTACTGTTCTTGGGAAGAAGCTGTCTGAATGAAACTACGACAGAAATAAAAAAAAACCAACTGGGAGAGAGAGTGAGTGAGAGAGAGAGAGAGAGAGAGAGAGAGAGAGACCGGTAGAATGAGATAGATAACGGAACGGAGAGAGAGAGAGAAAGACAGAAAGAAAGATAGATAGATAGATAGATAGATAGATAGATTGATAGATAGATAATGAACAGAGTGAGATATTTAGATATTTAGATTGATAGATTGATAGATTGATAGATAGATAGATAGATAATGAACAGACTGAGATAGATAGATAGATAGATAGATAGATAGATAGATAGATAGATAGATAGATAGATAGATAAAAACAAACTGAGAAAGATAATGCACACCCGGAGATAGATAGATAGATAGATAGATAGATAGATAGATAGATAGATAGATAAAAACAAACTGAGAAAGATAATTGTTGCGGTAGGATCCACCTAATCTGCATAGGTGACTACCGACTATATAAATAATGGTTGGTACCGGAAGACAGGGGAGCGAATACAGAGATCCAGCTAGAGACTCTGCCCGACTGCGACTTAGTCAACACATTCTCCAGGAACGTCTTCCCAGAAATATACAGAAATACTATATGTAAATATTGTGTACATTTTCTTGTTATAATACATTCTTGTTCTAAGTACATTTTGTTTTGCATTATTATTCCATGCATTAGTTGAGATTCGACAATGAGTCAAGACTCAACAATAATGCACACCCGGAGATAGATAGATAGATAGATAGATAGATAGATAGATAGATAGATAGATAGATAGATAGGTTGGTTAAAACTTCATAAAATTACCGGCGAATATCAGTAACACTTTTGTTAGCGTCCACAAAACAAGCCTCTTTCCGCGACCATCTTAGTAACATTTGTTCACAAACCGACGGCGTCAAACTTTTATATGTACGACTAACAAAATATTTAATAAAATTAAGAAACATATTTCCTATTTAAAAATTATATATTAAACATTTAACTAAATATTTAATTAAATATTCCAGCCAGATAGATAGATAGATAGATAGATAGAGATGTTGTTCTGATAGATAGATAGATAGATAGATAGATAGATAGATAGATAGATAGATAGATAGATAACGCAAAGGTGCCTTTGATAAGAAATAATCTATATAAATGAATGCGAATGTGTCACACTTTTGTCACATTAAAACATATTTTTAGTGAATACTCGTATTTTAGTAGACGTTCTGTTTATTTATGAAACAATATATTTATTTATTTTCATCTACTGCATGAAAATTATAGAATATAATGATATAATATAATATATATTTAATATATATTTTTTGATATGACATATAATAATATTATAATAAAATAATAAGACGTATAATATATATATTTTAATATAATATATATTTAATATATAATTTTAAGACAATATACATATTTCTTATTATATATTATTTTATTATAATATTATTAATATTATAATAAAATAAAATATAATAAGAAATGTGTAATATATATATTTTAATATAATATATATTTTTTAATATAATATATATTAAATATATATTTTAATATAATATATAATAATATTATAATAAAATAATTTATAATAAGAAATATTATGTAATATATAATTTTTAATATGTATATTTAATGTATATTTTTATTATAAATATAATATAAAATATAGAATATATACGTGAAATGATAAAATATTAGCGAAATCTCATTAGAAAAATATGCGCGCTCTGTTAAGATCCGAACATGCATTCCCCTACGAGAAAGCCGCCATTTGATCAAACGTGCTTTGGCTTTTAACTACGGAAGACTTCAATAACCATTTCTTTGAATGTGATTTTCCCAATAAGCAAATTACTTGGCTATCTGTTAAAACTAGTTTAAGTTGAATTGAAGGAGTTTTCGTTTTTAGTCATTTTTTTTAGAATGTAACTCCCTTTCTTGAAAAGTCTA
>OZ038505.1:66593427-66603427 GCA_964036315.1 Acanthosepion esculentum
TGACATCCATTAAAACATGTCACGTGGAACTAGAACAGTCTACTCCAGTGAGCGAAATAAAGGGTTCAGTTCGACATTCTAACCACCTGAAGAAGGCCGGAGAGTACAACGACCGAAACGTTGTAATACATATGGCGACAAAGATGAGGACAATAGTCCGAATAATGTAAATAATGTACATAATACCTCATCTCAGAAATATAGACAGATAATAAATGAGGTATAAATATTTTCCTCCTAAATATATATTTGCCCTCTCTTCTAACGGTCTTTTGCTCTATCTATCTTAGTTATGATTTACAATCCTGGCTTGACGTTTCAGTCCTCCCCGTAACTTTTTCTCAATCTTTTATTAGTCTATAGATCTTCTCCCTGTGTGTATATGTGTGTATGTGCGTATGGTATGTGCTTATGTGTATGGTTGGTGTGTATGCGTGCATATGTGTAGCGTGTGTGTTCTCCGCGAATATATCTTTATTTTGATTCCAGGTTTTTTTCTTTTTTGCTTTCGCTTTCTTGTTTCATGCCCTTTTCTCTCTCGTCGTTTCCCTCGCTTTTCCCAATTTCTTCCCAATAAATATTATGTATGTTTCTCGGCCAGAAAGCGTAACTGATTCAAGTTCAGAAAAGCTGAGCGATCGATACAGGAACTATACACTAATCCTAGGTAGAAATGCTGTTGTCTTCATCTTGATTGTCATATTCAAGACGTTTTGGTTACTATGTGCTGCTGCCTTCTTCAGGGTGAGATTGGTGCCATGCCTTTGCTGGATGGCTCAGTTTCAGTTAATTAATTCCTTTTAGTAACTCAACTCTCCAAGTTTTTGTTCACCTCTGATGTGGTCAGGTATTAAACTCTCAAGTCTTTGGGTCAAGTAACTTTTGCATTAATTCAATCAACTGGGCCATATGTTCTTGCTCTTAATGCCTCCGGATACACCTTTTCTCCAGAGCTCATATAATTTCTGATGTTGGTTTTCTTTTGCCCTCTGTATTTTTCTTTCTTTCTTTCTTTTTACCCTAAACTCCTTCTTTTAATCAATTTTTTCTCATCTTTTCTTTCTTTCTGTCTTTCTTTATTTCGTTGAGCTTTCCTTTTACCCTACATTCGTTCTTTTATACAATTTTTTATCATCTTTTCTTTCTTTCTTTTTTCTTTCTCTCTTTCTTTCTTTCTTTTTCACTTTATTGCTTTCTTCGTTGAGCTTTTCTTTTAACCTACATTCCTTCTTTTATTCAATTTTGTCTAATCTTTTCTTTCTTTCTTTCTTTCTTTCTTTCTTTCTTTCTTTCTTTCTTTCTTTCTTTCTTTCTTGCTTGCTTGCTTGCTTGCTTGCTTTTGTTGAGATTTCTTTTTACCCTACATTCCTTCTTTTATTCAATTTTTTCTCATCTTTTATTTTCTTTCTTTCTTTCTTTCTTTCTTTCTTTCTTTCTTACTTTCTTTCGTTGAGCTTTTCTTTTACACTACATTCCTTCTTTTTTTCAATTTTTTCTCATCTTTTCTTTCTATCTGTCTTTCTTTCTTTTTTCTTTCTTTCTTTCTTTGAGATCTTCTTCCCTACATTTCCTTCTCTTTTGCAACGTTTTCTGATCTTTTCTTTCTTTCTTTCTTTCTTTCTTTCTTTCTATGAACTATTCTTATTCTCTTCATTATTTTTCCTTATATTTAAACCATTTCTTTCTTTCTTTCTTTCTTTTCTTCCTGACTTTCTTCATACTTTTTAAGCTTCTTTCCTTCTTTCGCTGTGCATTCCTACATTCCTTCGTTTTTGCAAGTTTTTCTCATCTTTTCTTTCTTTCTTTCTTTCTTTCTTTCTACAGTAGTCAAGAATGAAGGCAAGTGTTACTTACAGAATGATATATCAATAATGTATATATTTTGTTAATTATTTTGCTATAGAAATGCATTGAACCTCTAGATGAAACGTATTGTCGGTGATCACGACAACAACTAACGTATCTATATACATTTATAATTTGTATTTCAACATCCCCAAGAAATACACGATTATAGTAATATCACATTCTGAAAATATACTTCCTGTTGATCGACTTCCTTGAAATTTAATCTGTGAAAAACACTTGCAAAATTTTCGGTTATGATTCGCCTTCAGAAAATTACATTTACAAAGAATGAGATATAATTGGCACCTTTCCGAATAATTCAGATTTCCGAGGGGTTCGAAAGCTACCATTATTTTAAATTTGAAACCATGCTTACCGCTTGTCTTCGCTCCTTCTCGTTAGAATGTCGCTCTCTATAAGTAAAGTGACAAACAACGTTTGTGGGAGGAGCAATGAACAAAAAGAAAACGAGTCTTGAATTGGTTTTAAAAGTGACCTACAATTTTCAATTAATCTGTTATTTAGTGTCATCAAATCGAGCGAACATTAGATGATTCGAAAAAAACAAAAACAAACCTGGAATTTGCTAAAAGGTCGCATTGGTTTTGGTCGAGTTCTTCGCTTACTTAAAGAATGTTTCTAGTTTTTTCGTCTTTTAGAAATTTAGTATTTCATTCTTTCGTTGAGAATTTCTTCATGGAAAGCGGTTAACGAGTCGAGAAATAAACCCGGCGAACAGATTTCAAACTCTGTTCTCTCATTTGAAACGTTTTTAATATTTTAACACAATGCAATGATTAATATTCACAAGAATCAGATTAGAAAAAAAAATAGTGTATTGCTGGCATGTCACGGATGGAATTTTCCAGTTTTAACAGAGTTCGCAAATGCATGGAATATCTGTGCTCCTATATGGCAGGAAAAGGCTGAAAAATCTCCTCACAGTTGAAGAAGAGACTTGAAGCGACAGAAACCAGGTTATACAGAAGGATGCTGAGAATACCATGGATCGAACATATGAATAACGGCGAAAATTTAGAGAAAATGGAAACAAAACGGACACTTATGCTTAATATCAGGAGGAGAAATTTGAAATTGCTAAGGCACATCATGAGGAAAGGCTGCTATGTTCAGCCGTTGTACGCTCCGGCCTTCTTCAGTTGATATTTCTGTGAATTGTTTGATTAGTGACTTGATCCAAAGGCTTTTGAGTTTAATACATGGCCACAGTAGAGGGACAACTAAAACTGAGATATCCAAAGGTATGTCACGTGGAATTAGAAACATCTAGCCCCGTGGATTAAAGAAAGTGTTCGATTTGTAATTCCAAGAAATGTCAGCTGAAGAAGACCAGAGCGTAAAACGGCCGAAACGTCATGAATATCTTAATAAAGATGAGGACAACAGTCTGAACGATATAAATATGGTAAAAACGAAGATCCACTTTTGATATGAGATAAGTACTCCAATGCAAATTCGTGTTTCTGTGCGACATTTTCCGCCGTCCGTTATAGCGTTTCCAAAACGGTTAAATTCTTGGACTTGTTTGCTTATGACGTGTCCAGTCCGTAGCTTCGCATCACTAACCACAATACATTCTTAGAAAGTTGATGGTCTTAAACGTCATTTCGTCTTTGATATAAAAAAAACAAAACAGAACAAGCACGTTTGGCACAATGGTATCGCGTTGGGGTCGAAGCGGTTGTCTCTTTTGAACAAAAACTTGGAAAGTCGAGTTGCTAAAGAAAATTAACTGAAACTGAGCTATCCAGCAAAGGCATGGGATCAATCTCACCCTGTGAACTAAATAAAGGGTTCGAAGCGAAATTCCAACGTATATCACCTGAAGAAAGCTTCAGCGTACAACGGCCGAAACGTCAAGAATATGATAATAAAATGATGACAACAGATATAGAAAACAACAAGCACATTTAGCACAATGGTATCGCGTTGGGGTCGAAACGGTTGGTTCTTTTGTGTTGTCATCGAAATTAAAAATTTCCATAAGGCTGAGACAAATCCATTTATTACTGTAAATGGTATAAATAATTACAATACCTCATCTCATCCTGAAGAAGAACGGAGTGTACAACGGTCGAAACGTCGTGGTGTCAATAACGATGCGGACAATAGTCTGAACTAGGGTAAAGAGGAAGATACGTTTGATGTGACATCAGTACTCCAAAGCAAATTCGTGTTTCAATGCGACATATTCCGCCGTCTGTTATAGCATTTGCAAGATGGCTAAATTCTTGGACTTCTTTGATTATGGCGTGTCCAGTCCGTAGCTTCGCATCACAGGTTGCCTATCCGCCACCCGAATAACGACCATACATTTCTCAGAAAGTTAGTCTTTGATATAGAAAACAGCAAGCCCGTTTGGCACAATGGTATCACGTTGGAGTCGAAGCGGTTGTCGCTTTTGAGTTGTCATCGAAATTTAAAATTTCCATAAGGCTGAGACAAAGCGATTTTCTTATGTGGACAAAGTAGACAGATTTGGTAACATAAGATAAAAAAAGAAAAAAAATTACATATAGCAAAACGCGGATGCGTAAAAAATTATTACATTCATGCAAACGACTTTTCTGGTCTTCTGTTTGTTCTACCATAATTGGAATGTAGAAATATTTAAAGAAGGGAATAAACACGAAGACAACAGTCGAAACAGTGAAATTAGCTGCGATACCTCATCTCAAAAATATAGACAGATCCCAAAGAAGACCGGTGCGTACAATGGCCGAAACGTCGTGAATATGACAATAAAGATGAGGACAACAGTCCAAATAATATAAATAGTGTAAATAGTTACAATACCTCATCTCAGGAATAATGACAAATCCTGAAGAAGACCGGAGTGTACAAAGGTCGAAACGTCGTGAATATGGCAATAAAGATGTGGAAAACAGCCCAAAGTATGTAAATAGTGTAAATAATTACAATACCTCATCTCAAAAATATACCCCCCTAAAGAAGACTGGACCGCATAACGGTAGAAAAGTTGTGAATATGGCAATAAACATGAGGAAAACAGTCCGAAGTATGTAAATAGTGTAAATAGATACAATAGCTCATCTCAGAAATATAGACACATCCTGAAGAAGACCGGAGCGTACGTCAGTCGAAACTGGTTATATTTAAACGTTTTGCTTTTCAATAAATATATGTAAACATTTGTGTAACTTGAGTTAGACACACATAGACATAAACACATATAACTTCACATTCCTTTTATACATAATAAAAATTATAATAATAAAATAATAAAAATACAGTAATAATAATAATAATAATAATAATAATAATAATAATAATAATAATAATAATAATACGGAGATAGGACCTGTTACAATTCTCGCTGCAGACTGCAATGTATCAAAATACAAGGACCTTGAAATAGAAATCTCAAAAATGTGGCACATGGGAATATCAACAATCCCTGTTGTAGTTGGAGCCTTAGGATTGGTTGGAGAAGATTCCAGTAGACTAATTGAAGGGATCCCTGGAAGTCCATGCCTCAAAGTGATACAAAAAATTGATCTGACAAGTACAGCCCACACTTTACGAAGGGCTTTATCTATGTAATTATTTTTTTTTTCAGTGGAAAGTGTCATAACATTTCTAACCTTAGATCCCTGGGCGGGACCCGGAAAGAAATGTGTAAACGGCAGATATCGAAGGAAATAAATAATAATAATAATAATAATCATATCTAAGGTCAAGATGTTCTGTCCTTACGCCAAATGAATACAAAAATGGTTGAGCTAGAGTGGGGTAATATTTACACTGGACAATGTGCAAAAACTTTGAAAAAGATGTTAACAAACACATCACTCAGCACCGGTTACAGAAATAGAAGACATTACAATTCTATGGGATTACGCCGTTTTCCAGACTGGAAGATTGGATCAAATAAGTCGGATATAATTGTGAAAAACCTAAAAGAAAAAAAAATGCATACTAATTGATACGGTTTGCCAAGCGGACAGTAACATAACAACCAACCAATTTGAAAATTAACGATTTCCATAAGGCTGAGACAAATCCATCTGATGAGGAAAAAGTAGACAGATTTGGTCGCATAACATAAAAAATGGAAAACAATTACAAAAAGCAAAATGCGGATGCGTAGATAATTTATCCATACACGTAAGCGATTTTTCTGGTTGCCTGTTTGTTCTATCATAACTGGAATGCGGAAATATTTAAAGAATTCAATAGACACGAGGACGACAGTATAAACAGTGAAAATAATTGCGATATCTCATCTCAGAAATATAGACAGATACTGAAGAAGAACAGAGCGTACAACGGTCGAAACGTTTGTAAATATGGCAATAAACATGAGGAAAACAGTCCGAATTATGTAATTAGTGTAAATTGTTACAATACCTCATCTCAGAAACATAAACAGATCCTGAAGAAGAACAGAGCGTACAACGGTCGAAACGTTTGTAAATATGGCAATAAACATGAGGAAAACAGTCCGAATTATGTAATTAGTGTAAATTGTTACAATACCTCATCTCAGAAACATAAACAGATCCTGTAGAAGAACAGAGCGTACAACGGTCGAAACGTTTGTAAATATGGCAATAAACATGAGGAAAACAGTCCGAATTATGTAATTAGTGTAAATTGTTACAATACCTCATCTCAGAAACATAAACAGATCCTGAAGAAGAACAGAGCGTACAACGGTTGAAACGTTTGTAAATATGGCAATAAACATGAGGAAAACAGTCCGAATTATGTAATTAGTGTAAATTGTTACAATACCTCATCTCAGAAACATAAACAGATCCTGTAGAAGAACAGAGCGTACAACGGTCGAAACGTTTGTAAATATGGCAATAAACATGAGGAAAACAGTCCGAATTATGTAATTAGTGTAAATTGTTACAATACCTCATCTCAGAAACATAAACAGATCCTGTAGAAGAACAGAGCGTACAACGGTCGAAACGTTTGTAAATATGGCAATAAACATGAGGAAAACAGTCCGAATTATGTAATTAGTGTAAATTGTTACAATACCTCATCTCAGAAACATAAACAGATCCTGTAGAAGAACAGAGCGTACAACGGTCGAAACGTTTGTAAATATGGCAATAAACATGAGGAAAACAGTCCGAATTATGTAATTAGTGTAAATTGTTACAATACCTCATCTCAGAAACATAAACAGATCCTGTAGAAGAACAGAGCGTACAACGGTCGAAACGTTTGTAAATATGGCAATAAACATGAGGAAAACAGTCCGAATTATGTAATTAGTGTAAATTGTTACAATGCCTCATCTCAGAAACATAAACAGATCCTGAAGAAGAACAGAGCGTACAACGGTCGAAACGTTTGTAAATATGGCAATAAACATGAGGAAAACAGTCCGAATTATGTAAATAGTGTAAATTGTTACAATACCACATCTCTGAAATATAGACAGATACTGAAGAAGAACAGAGTGTACAACGGTCGAAACCTCGTCAATATGACAATAAAGATGAGGACAACAGTCCGAAGTATGTAAATAGTATAAATTGTTACAATACCTCATCTCAGAAATATAGACAAATCCTGAAGATGACCCGGGCGTATAACGGTCGAAATGTCGTGATTATGACAATAAAGTTGAGGACGACTGTCCGAATAATGTAAATAGTGCAAACAGATTGTTCTTAATTACCTCAACCTTCGCAAGGCTTTGAAAGCTACTAAAATGGTAGGGGGTTACTCAGAGTGAAAGGAACAGCGAGAACAGTAAAAAAAAAAAAAAAAAAAAAACAGAACAGAATTTACGATGACAGAAAATGATGACTGATATGACACTTAAATTCATGACGATGGAAGTTGACCTGAAAGCAGAAAGCCAGAAGAGAGTTCCACTAGCAAGAACAGCGGGAGAAGAAACCATTAACATAGAACTTACGGTAACGCCTAGGAATTTCATCAGGTAAATGATGAGACCTACCTGCCAATCAAGTACAGCGCTTAAATTCATGAAGTCGAGACACCACATAGGAAAGCTTATCGGGCCAATTAGCGTCAAAATATTTATAGTAAAGGCACATGGGAAAGTAACTGAATCCGATATGCCAGGCCAGGACAGATAATATCACTGATTCTTCTTTGGGTTTTGTTGAGAATCTCTAGATATATAGCAGAAGCCCCCTATGTGACTGTAATATTCGACGCACAGACAAATGGTAGGTTTATAAATTTGTAAGATTGATTCTGGCATGAAAAATTGTCTTGGACAACACAGTGAAGCTACTATCTTAACAATTGACGCAATATGATCTTTCCACTTTGTGTCAATGGAAACCGTGAAACTATGAAACTAACGAGGTGGAATAATTTCCTTTCCTGGAGGATAGCATCAGTCATACTGATGGAATGAAAAATGTTCTTTAAGATAGAGTTTCGTTTTGGAGACGTCAAAATTAACAGAAAATGCAAATGTGAATCTAACGCGATGCTTAGGGTGCTCTGGTTGAATATTTAGTGTACAACTGAGAGTTGATGTATTTTTTATGAATCGGGAGAAAATATCGCACATTGTATCGGAGGATTTTTGAATGAGAAAGATAAGTTTGCGAGTTCCTAGTTAAGAAACCCCTTTAAAAAAGAAATCGATATTCACCTAATTTGGCAGGTTAACACCGTAGGAGACTGGGTTATTTTCCAAAATTAAAAAAGCAAAAACAAATTGCTCTGACAGGAAATAGATTTGCAGACATCGTGCAACGCGTAAATATATTTCTGAAATGCATTTCGAAAGACAAGTTCCAAGAAAGCTTCCAGCAATGCCACTATTATTTCGCAAAAATACCTAACTTCACAAGCCAAAATTTTGAAGTTTATATCAGCCAATACTGACTGGAGGCCAGGTAGGCAAATTTTCTTTCGCGTCCTGGTTATGACAATAAACTACATGCCGCTGACCCGGAGGTTTTGAAAAGCGTGGAACCACCTCTTAATTCCTGTTGCTGCCAGGTCACAGGGTGGTAGCATCTGTTAAGTTACACTTATGGGCAAATAGTAAAGCCCCAAACTTGGGTTAAAACATGAAAATTTAAAAATGTATTATAAAAAAAAACTCACCAGTTTTCACAGTAAAAATATAAAAAAAAATAAAAAAATTACCAGCAATAAATTATTGAGAAAATATTATTACCAGCAACACATTTTTGGATAATAAGGAGCAAAACTCACAAGAAAATCATATTTCAGCAATAAATGGCACTTAATGAGTTGCGATGTCATTAAAACGCAAACCAAAACAAATCAAATTTTAATTTCATTAACCAATTCCCCGGCATAGACGTGTATATGCGTTTGTGCTGAAAGTTCTTTTATCTAACACGGACGAATTAACAGGTCCAAAACATCACGTTCAAAAACCAGCTACGGACGTGTTTATACGTCGATGTTGATTCATTTTATGCCCTTCTGAGCAAGCAACGCATCCAGTTGTCAACTCATACGTTTCGTAGAGGTGTTAACCACCGCTCGGGTACTTCAAGGTGCTTCAGTTCTTAGTCTTCCCAAACAAATAAAAAAAATTGTTTGAAAATGAAACGTATTTGCCAAAATAATTACCGGAGAAGGGGTTATAATACCACTGTCTGCGTTCGTGCTCGCATATATAGGGTGGCCCGAAATTTAGTTTTCTGTAATTTTAAAAAAAGCAATTATATTTCATCCAGAACACAGTTGTTGCTTTTTGATGGAGTTTTGAAACCCGACATTATTTCTCATTCTTTTAAGTTATTTATTGTGCAAACGTGTTTGAGTTGCTAGATCTGTATTTTTATTTTGAAGAGTGAAATTAATTTTTACTTACACTTTGGGATTCATGTGTTTTTATTAAATTTGTTATTTTTTTAATGTCATATTTAATTCGTGATATCATATTTAAATTAACTCACCCCCAATCTCAAGTGGGATTGCAATATAAGAGCAACGATAAAGATGCAGATAAAATGCTGTCAGGTACTTGCTCCAGCAAGTCAGGCCAAAAATGTAGTACTGTTGCCATATTTGGGCAGGACCTGCCCAGACCTCACTTTCAAGTTTTGACAGATTTCAAAAGAAAATACAATCACAGTAAACTCATCCAGTTTTAAAAAAAAAAAAAAATAACATAAAA
>OZ038505.1:66605927-66620927 GCA_964036315.1 Acanthosepion esculentum
TTGTTGTTTCTGAAATATATTTAGCATGTTTCGTCGAAAATTGCATACTATTTTATTGAAGTTGGTTTGTTTGCTTTTAATATCTGTGTATAAGCAAAAGATGAATCTTCACTTAGGAATATCATACAGAAATACACAATACCAGTCAACTGGAACAAGAAAATTAAATTATCTATTATAAAAATATTAAAACAGATAAGCTTATCATAAAAAAATAACAACACACCTGTAAAATCGAAAACTACGCAGAACCAACATTATTTACGAGTTCAAATATCTCTTAAAAAAACTTTGTTCCTGATCAAATCAAACTCATAAATAATTATATCGGTCACACTACTTCCTGCCTATCTAGACTACTTACGTTACACCTACCTGACAATAGCCCCATTAGGACTCATTTAAACACACACAAAATCCTACCATCCATCCGAAACATACTAGTTAAAAATACAAGCATACTAACCTCATCACATGTAAAACAAATATTAAAAATAATGGAAGCCTTAATAATAAAAAAGTAAAAATTAGTACCCAATGGCATTAACTATGAAGACGGCCACAATAAAGGCCACAAAAACGTCTCACAGAATGAGATTAACTGATGAACATTTGTCATCTTTGATCAAAGTGTGATCTACACAGACATTCCAACTTGATATATCAAGAATAGTTTGTCTAAAGCGATGTCAGTCACCAAGACAACATAGAAATGATTAAATTGTACTACCTTGTATTGTAAATATTTTGTATTTAAAGTTTAGTTACCACTAGCTGTGATTAATGTAAAACTGTAAACATGTACGGCGCTCGAGGCTGCAGATATGACCGATGCGGATCTCCATGTCATGAGTTTGACAGGTCTGTAGTTGGAGATTCGTCTCCAGCTGTGCTGGTCAAAGTCTCTGCCCATGGGCAGAGAGGATTCCCCAGACGATGCTATGTCGAGGAGCAGAGTCTCGTCTTGGGAAATAGCTATCCGACCCCGTTTTATACGGGGTTTACGGGAAATTTTTGGCCGAGCTTACAGGCTCGGATACCCCACATTAAATTCGACCTTGTGCCACATCTAACCGCGTGGGGCGGTTGATAGATATCTTGCAGTTGGAGATTCATTGTGGAGTTCACTTGACTCACTTCTAGCAGTTGACTACTACTTCTACGCGCCGCTGGCGAATCTTATATGTGTTGTACTTGTCCTAAGTATTATCGTTCATTACCAACCTTCGTGTGATTATTCTATTCAGAAAAATTCCCTACGCTACAACAATTACCAACAATACATTTTATTATCTAAAAGCTATATATCTAAAAAAACATAACTGTACCTTGAAAGCATAAACCTTTGTACAAAATATTTAGATTTCGGCATTAAAAACCCATAGGCATTCATGAGTTTATCACGCCGACCATTACACTTCTGCATCAAGTGCGAAAGTTCATTAAGGTGACATTCTGTGTCATAACATGGTCTATGTAGGTTATTGCTTGGTGGCCAACCCTTTCTTATCTATGGCTAGGTGTCCAGAACAGTAGATCCCTCATTTTGCTCACCAGCATTCGCGTAAGATTGTAGAAATATGGAGGATGGGTTCATAGTGCTGCGATTTATTTGGACGTTGTCTCCAAGAGATGTGAAGTATAGCTCTCAGCATTTAAGCGTAGGTTTCATCAAGCTTAGACTATAAGGTTTCAGTTAATGTCCAGACAGCGACAACATTCATTCAAACCGCCTCTTACAGCGTCGCGAAAGAATTTCTGTTTCGGGTTTTCTGGGAGATCAGATTACCAGATTACATCCATTTATTATTATTATTTAAAAAATTTTTTTTTTATTTTTATTTTTATTTTTATTATTATTATTATTATTATTATTATTATTATTATTATTATTATCATTATATTTCAATTTCTGCTGTGGTCACACGAATTAGGTGCTATGGCCACACTAATTAGTTGCTATGTTCACACTAATTAGTTGCTATGGCTACATTTAAAAAAAAAACTACACTAGCGTTACATGGACAAAGTTCTTCTTAGCGTTTTTTGCTTTACTTTTCAAGACATTTTTTGTATTTCATTAAACCAGGGATTTCAGTGATATTTTTCAATGTGTTGTTGTGTTCCTTTCTTTATCATTCCAAGCGCACCTATCATGACAGGCACTATACTTGCTTTCGATTTCTAGATTTTCTCTATTCCGATTACCAGGTCGTTATACTTCGATAGTTTTCCAAATACCTTGGTTGCTATGTTACAGTCCGCTGAGCAAGCCATATCAATTACTATGTAAGTTTTTTTTTTCCGGTTTTTGACAATTATATTCGGCTTATTTGCTTCCATCTTCCTGTCTGGAAAGATGGTGCAATCCAGTAGAATTGTCATGTCTTCTATTTCTGGCGCTGGGTGATATTCATCATTTCCAAAGTCTTTGCACATTGACCTGTGTAAATATTGCCCACTCTATCTCAACGATTCATTTGGCGTAAGGACAGAACATCTTGACCTTCGATACGATTATTATTATTATTATTATTATTATTATTATTATTATTATTATTATTATTATTGTATTTTTATTATTTTATTATTATTATTATATGCTTAAATTTATTATTTATTTATTTATGAATTTAAATTAATTTAAATCAATTTAAATTATTTATTATTTATAAATTTATAAATTTTATTATTTTATTATTATTATATGCTTAGATATCAAAGGAATGTAAAGTTATATGTGTTTGTGTCTATGTGTGTCTAACTCAAGTTACACAAATGTTTACATATATTTATTGAAAAGCAAAACGTTTAAATATTACCAAATTCCAGTTTCGACTGACGTACGCTCCGGTCTTCTTCAGGATGTGTCTATATTTCTGAGATGACCTATTGTATCTATTTACACTATTTACATACTTCGGACTGTTTTCCTCATGTTTATTGCCATATTCACAACGTTTCTACCGTTATGCGGTCCAGTCTTCTTTAGGGGGGGGGTGTATATTTCTGAGATGAGCTATTGTAATTATTTACACTATTTACATACTTTGGGCTGTTTTCCACATCTTTATTGCCATATTCACGACGTTTCGACCGTTATGCAGTCCAGTCTTCTTTAGGGGGGGGGGTATATTTCTGAGATGAGGTATTGTAATTATTTACACTATTTACATACTTTGGGCTGTTTTCCACATCTTTATTGCCATATTCACGACGTTTCGACCGTTGTACACTCCAGTCTTCTTCAGGATGTGTCATTATTCCAGAGATGAGGTATTGTAACTATTTACACTATTTATATTATTTGAACTGTTGTCCTCATCTTTATTGTCATAGTCACGAAGTTTCAGCCGTTGTTCGCACCGGTCTTCTTTGGGTTCTGTCTATATTTCTGAGATGAGGTATCGCAGCTAATTTCACT
The DNA here is from genome assembly GCA_964036315.1 of Acanthosepion esculentum. NCBI lineage: Eukaryota > Metazoa > Mollusca > Cephalopoda > Sepiida > Sepiidae > Acanthosepion > Acanthosepion esculentum. Next base: position 66,609,352 of record OZ038505.1, read on the forward strand.
GTTTAGACTGTTGTCTTCGTGTTTATTCACTTCTTTAAATATTTCCTCATTTCAATTATGATAGAACAAACAGAAGACCAGAAAAGTCGTTTGCATGAATGGAATACTTTTTTACGTATCCGGGTTTTGCTTTTTATAATTTTTTTTTCTTTTTTTATGTTATGTTACCAAATCTGTCTACTTTGTCCACATAAGAAAATCGCTTTGTCTCAGCCTTATGGAAATTTTAAATTTCGATGACAACTCAAAAGCGACAACCGCTTCGACTCCAACGCGATACCATTGTGCCAAACGTGCTTGTTGTTTTCTATATCAAAGACTAACTTTCTGAGAATGAATGGTCGTTATTCGGGTGGCGGATAGGCAACCTGTGATGCGAAGCTACGGACTGGACACATCATAATCAAAACAAGTCCAAGAATTTAACCATCATGGAAATGCTATAACAGACAGCGGAAAATCAGAGAAACACGAATTTGCTTTGGAGTACTGATCTCACATCAAACGTGGATCTTAGTTTTTACCATATTTATATCGTTCAGACTGTTGTCCTCATCTTTATTGAGATATTCAGGACGTTTCGGCCGTTTTACGCTCCGATCTTCTTCAGCTTACAACTGTTGGAATTACAAACCGAACACTTTCTTTAATTCACGGGGCTAGATGTTTCTAATTCCACGTGCCATACCTTTAGATATCTCAGTTTTAGTTGTCCCTCTACTGTGGCCATGTATTGAACTCAAAAAGCCTTTGTATCAAGTCACTTTTCAACCAATCCAAAGAAATATCAACTGAAGAAGGCCGGAGCGTACAACGGCCGAACAAGGCAGCCCTTCCTCATGATGTGTCTTAGCAATTTCAAATGTCTCTTCCTGATATTAAGTATAAGAGTCCGTTTTGTTTCCATTTTCTCTCAATTTTCACTATTATTCATATGTTCGATCCATGGTATTCTCAGCATCCTTCTGTATCACCTGGTTTCTGTCGCTTCAAGTCTCTTCTTCAACTGCGAGGAGATTTTTCCAGTATTTTGCTGTCATACAGGAGAACAAATATTCCATCCATTTGCTATAACGGACGGCGGAAAATGTCACACAAAAACACGAATGTGCTTTGGAGTACTCATCTCACATCAAAACTGGATCATCGTATTTACTCTATTTATATCGTTCAGGCTGTTGTTCTCATCTCTATTGATATATTCAGGATGTTTCGATCCTCTTACGTTCCCATCTTCTTCAGCTGGCATTTGTTGGAATAAAAAACTGAACACTTTCTTTAATCTACGGGGCTAGACGTTTCTAATTCCACGTGCCATACCTCAGTTTATCTGTATATCAATCTTAGTTTTAGTTGTTCCCTCTGCCGTAGCCAGGTATTGAACTCATTAGACTTAGGATCAAGTCACTTTTCAACCAACGCTTTTATCCACCGGGGCATGTCACGTGGAATAAGTTATAATCTAGCCCCGTAGGTTAAATAAAGGGTTACGTTAGAAGTTCCAATAAATATTAACTGAAGAATGCCGGTGTGTACAACGGCCGAACCGTCGTGAATCTGGCAATGAAGATGAGGACAACAGTCCGAATAATGTAAATAGTGACTTTTGGATGATTTTCTGCTGACGGAATTATATATATATATATATATATATATATATATATATATATATATATATATATATATATATATATTATGAAATATGTTTTTATGTTTATACATTCTTTTTATAGATACAAATATTTAAGTAAATGCTCTGTTTAATATAAACAGCATTGACAACATTTACCGGCCTGAATGTCTGAGAAATTTTTATAGAAAATATTCGTCCTCCGACAGGAATCGAACCTGTATCCTACACGGAACCGTCATATAGCCTGACGAGATAGATAGAGAGCTAGATAGATAGATATTAACAGAATAAAAAAGATATATTTGAACAGAACAGGAAAGAAAGATATCAACAGAATAAAAATATGGATAGATGAATAGATAGATCGATACATATGAGCAGGCTGAACGAGCTATATACATATGGACAAAATTAATAAGATAGATAGATAGATAGATAGATATAGGTAGGCTGAAATAGCTATATACATATGGACAAAATAAAAAAGATAGATAGATAGATAGATAGATAGATAGATACATATGAGCAGGCTGAAAGTGCTATATACATATGGACAAAATAAAAAAAGATAGATAGATATAGGTAGGCTGAAATAGCTATATGCATATGGACAAAATAAAAAAGATAGATAGATAGATAGATAGATAGATACATACATATGAGCAGGCTGAAAGTGCTATATACATATGGACAAAATAAAAAATGATAGATAGATAGATAGATAGATAGATATGAGCAGGCTGAAAGTGCTATATACATATAGACAAAATAAAAAAGATAGATAGATAGAGAGAGAGAGAGAGAGAGAGAGAGAGAGAGAGAGAGGGAGAGATAGATAGATAGATAGATACATATATACATACATACATATAAGCAGGCTGAAAGAGCTATATACATATGGACAAAATAAAAAAAAGATAGATAGATAGATAGATTGATAGATATGAACACACTGTTAGATAGATAGATAGACAGATAGATAGATAGATAGATAGATAGATAGATAGATAGATAGATATGAGCAGGCTGAAAGAGCTATATACATATGGACAAAATAAAAAAGATAGATAGATAGATAGATAGATAGATAGATAGATAGATAGATACATATGAGCAGGCTGAAAGTGCTATATACATATGGACAAAATAAAAAAAGATAGATAGATAGATAGATATGAGCAGGCTGAAAGTGCTATATACATATAGACAAAATAAAAAAGATAGATAGATAGAGAGAGAGAGAGAGAGAGAGAGAGAGAGAGAGAGAGAGAGAGGGAGAGATAGATAGATAGATAGATACATATATACATACATACATATAAGCAGGCTGAAAGAGCTATATACATATGGACAAAATAAAAAAAGATCGATAGGGACAGAGCTTGGAAAATTATTTGTTACTTATTGTTTTTAACTTTAGGATATAATGTGTGTGTTTTTTACACTTTTGTAAATGATTGTACACTCACACACACACAGACACACATACAGATACACACACACACACACACACACACACACACATATATATATATATATATATATATATATATACATAAATATATATGTGTATATAGAGAGAGATAGTTAAATAGTAGATAGATATCAACAGAAAATTATTGATAGATATAATTTGACAATGATAGCTGGGTAGATAGATAGATATGGACATACGAAGATAGATACATAGATAAATAGATAGACAGATAACAAAAAAGGGAGAGAGAGAGAGAGTGACAGAAAGATAAAGAGATAATGAGAGAGATACGAAGCCAATGAGATAGATAGATAGATAGATAGATAGATAGATAGATAGATAGATAGATAGATAGATAGATAGATAGATAGATTACATTTTCCAACTGACTTGGTATGTGAGAGTTTGACATAAAACTGAATAGAAATTTAAAACATTAATTTAACGACTTTTACCAAGTGAACTGCTTTCTTTATTTTTTAAACTAAATTAGATTTTTTCATGTGATCATCACAGTGACAAAAATCATAGCTTACGTTTCGCCTGCCAGTCGTGACAGATCACGCACAGAAAAAGGAGACTTATGTCAGAAAAAGTAAATTACTTGACTGATTTAGATTCATCTTCGTGCGATCAAAAAATCTATTTGCTTAGAAGTCACTTAGCAGGTGACACAAGTGTGGGTACGTGAGGTTTTTTTAACAATTACCGGACATTTTCACAGCCTAACTGGTTACACGTAATTTGCGCATTCTAAAATGTCGGTTTCCATATCTGTCGTTCGACTTATCAAGTAGAATCTACTGATAGTGTCTGGTTTCTCGTAGGCTCTCAAGCAGTGAGTTTACACTTATATATCGCCAACTTGCGAAAAGCCAAGATAGTGGACAATAACGCAGAGTGAGAAAGATCAAGAGAAAAGAATAAGTAGAGAGTGACATGATACATTTTAAATGTATACACCACTAAGTGTATTAAATATGATTTGCGATATGCATTTTGGAATCAAATACCGATTTTCAGGCGCTGAATGCTAACTAGAATAAATGATAACAGAAGACGATGCGATCTATCTATCTATCTATCTATCTATCTATCTATCTATCTATCTATCTATCTATCTATCTATCTATCTATCTATCTTTCTCTGTTCTAATATATCAATATATCTATCTCAGTCTGGTCCAATCTATCTATCTATCTATCTATCTATCTATCTATCTATCTATCTATCTATCTATCTATCTATCTATCTCTCTCTCTCTCTATATATATATATATATATATATATATATATAATGAACATTGAAGTCAACAGTCAGAGGCGACATGCTGTTTCATGCTAGGTGCAATATATATCTATATCTATCTATCTCTATATATATATTTATGCACCACCTGTATATACATATACATACATACATGTATATATATATATATATATATATATATATATATATATATATATATATATATATATAATGGACCACTTGTATATATAGTTCTTTTCCAAGCGTAGCTCAGATGTGACACAAAGTCGAAAGCATGGGGCACTCAGTGAGGATCGAAATCATTACTCAATCGTAATTATTCTAGCGAAACAAGCTTTCTAACCATTATATCACCTCGAGGTAATTTTGGATTTCTCATACATATATATATATATATATATATATATATATATATATATATGTTATAGTGTCTTATATACATTAGAATGAACTCTTCCTCCTTCATAAATACTAACCTGCGAGACTTCCTAAGGAGACAGCCGACCCGCAGTCTTGGTCGGACTTATTTTTGGGAGTAGTTTCTGTGAGTTGGACGAGCGTTTTAGCTGATAAGTGTTCGATTTTATTTTTTATTTTGCTAAAAACTTTTTGGAATTTTTTAGTTTTTCTTTACCTTTTGATTTGTTCATATAGATTTGTGCATTTTTGTTCTATTCGTTTTTTGTTGCTTTCCTTTCGCATATTTTTGCCCTCCCCACATTTTCAGTTTTCATTATCCTTTTTTTTTTATTTGTCTTTCAATTGCTTATTTTCTTTGGTTGTCTGCATTTTTCTTTCGTTTTGTTTTGTTTGTTCTTGACATTGTTGCCGTTGCTGGAATAATTTTTTAAAAGAATAAAAAGAAAACAACAGGTTATTTGGTCGGTCGTGGTAGCCATTTCGACTACCATGAACGACGATAACATTTCCAACTCAACACCACCGGTGTCCTCAGTAAAAAGTGCCTTGTGTGAGGATAGGCCCAAGAAAAAGAACGCCGAGTATTATGTAGAACAGAGGGATAAATTTAAGGACAGTTTCAAGGAAAATGAATTCCTTACGATCGAGGAGGCATTTAAGGTCGTGAATACGAGGAGAGTGTCCCTGCTGACTTCCGACATAAAAAGTCGTAAATTAACTGGAGTCAGCAGGGAAACAATGGAAGAGGTTCTGTAGACCTTAAAAATCACCCCAAAGATTCTGGCAAGAAGAACTAACGGTATATGGGACATTTTTTTTTCAACAGAGCAAGATGCCAAGCAAATGGCAGGTAGTATTTTAACTACCAAGAAACTCAGATTACAAACGGAATACATAGATACCCGTAAGACAAGGATCACCGTCCATGGGGTGCCCGTATATATCTCTGAAGACAGGATGGGAGCATTCTTCTCAAAGTTTAGCAGGGTCGAGGAGGTGAAGGCAATAGTGGGAAAATCGGGGATTACAACGGGAGACGTTGAGTTGCAGGTCACATTAACCCGAGCAAGTTTAGAAAAAATCCCCCATATTTTCGAGAAAGGAGCATGTTAGTATTTGGGGGGGGGGTTGCAGAAAACCATACAGATGGTCCTGCGGCGTATCTGAGCACATGGCAAAGGAGTGCCCCGCTAAACGTCCTCCGACTACAACGCAGCCCACATCAGCAAAAACAGCAGTAGCAGTAGTCGCAACACCCCCAGTAGAAGTAGCCCAAAAAGACACCGATGGTGTCTGGAAAGTTGTGGGAGGGGGTAAAAGAACGAAGAATGTGCCCCGCTCCCCCCCCAAAAAAAAAGAGGGCACTGTGCAGAAGCAGCAACAATCACCACAGCACCGGGGCACAAGAACAAAAGACGGAAGCCGACACAAATGGGAGAGAAAAAGCAGCAGCAGCAACAACAACAACAGCAACAAAAACAGCAGGAGAAGCAGCAAGGGAAGGAAACTGATATGGAGGTGGACGAAATGCCTCCACCGCGGGCATCTTCCCTAAAAAGAAGCAGAGAGGAGGAAGAGGACGTGGAGACAGCATCTCAAAGACACTCCGGGCGTAGTAGAGCGGATAGGGTCATGGACAAAACCAGGTCCCTATCCGTCCCTGCTTCCCCGAAAGACACCGTGAAAGTAACAAAAGCAAGGAGCCCCCCCTCTTCTTCCCCTTCCCGTGCTGCGTCCCCCACTCCCTCAAACTCTTCCCTCAGTTCCATTTCAACACCCCCTCACTCGTCAACATCTTCCCCTCCCCACCCCTCGAAGGAGAAGAAGCACAAAAAGAAAAAAATTGTTCTCCGGTCCCGAAGCAATTTGCAGAGTGGACAGGGAGGAATATAAGATCCAGCTAAAAAAAAGACCAAATTGGCCCTACTATTTAAGATGACTACAGTGGATGGGAAAACCGTGGAGCATCCACGCAACTTCCCGAACGCCCCAGGGGTAATTACTTGCGTGAGAGACACTGGGGCATACTTGAAGGTTTGGAAGCATTTAGCAGAAGTTAAGGACTCTTACCCAAAAATAAGAATGGTGGAAATGGTGTCGCCATACTTGAAAAAATTAAGACAATATTGTGCGGGGAGGGTCCCAGTTATGCTCCACCCTTCTCTATATAGGTGTGAAAAATTAACCTCACGGACGTCGGAGTGGTCCTGGATGGACGGATGACATCAGAGCTACGTGTAGGGGGCAAAGGACAATCCATTGGGGTCCTCACTAACGCAGATTTCCGCCCGGAATGTGAGTAGTTTTTTTTTTCTTTTTATCTTTCTTGCAGGCCTAAACGATATCAATCAAGTTAACCAGTCTGAATGCGAAGGGCTTGAGGGATCGGGGTAAGGCGGCCCGTCTGCTCCGGGATCTCTCGTCTTTCGGTGTGGATGTCACCGTGATCCTAGAGACTCACTTTGTTTGCAACGTCAATGCGTGTGTGATGGAGAACGACTTTTCGTTTATTCAGCATATGGGGAACGGCGAGCCACAGGAGCTTCTTTGCTGGTTAGAAGAACTCTTGATGCGAATGTGGATTTTGCGCATACCGATGCCGAGGGCCGGTTGGTCGTGGCCGATATTGCCGTGAAAAGTGGTTCGTTCGGAGTCATTGCGGTTTATGCGCCCAACGACGAGTAGGAGCGGATCTCTTTTTTTCGGCGGTTGGGGCTGTTCCTGGTGGATTCAACGCCCCTAGAGTTAATGGGGGACTGGAATGCCATCCTGGACGCCAAGTTAGACAGGGGGCGGGGAGCTAGTGGGAGGAGGGGTGATCGTAGCCTCGTTGATCTGATCAACGAGTTTGCTCTCGTTGATAGATACCGAGTGGATCATCCCGGGGGGGGGGGAAATGTAGACGTGGGCTCTTAATTGGCCTTTTGACCGGATGGTTAGCTACCTGGACAGAATGTTAGTTAGAGGAGCCGACGTAGACTTGTTAGATTGTCCCACTGGGTAGGCTATTCGGACCACAAACTCGTTTGTGCCCGGTGGTATTAGATCGTAGGCCTAGAATGGCTTGTTACTGGAAGTTCAATCTGTCTTTACTGGAAAGGCGGGACTTCCAGGAGCAGCAAACTAGCTTAGTGCAGCGGGAGCCAGTGGGGGCGGTTATCGGGAATAGATGGAGGGAGAGACAAAAGTGTAGAATTAGGTCCTTCGCCACTGATTTCAGCAAACGGCTCGCCCTAGATAGAGCTGAAAAGGTGAAGACGCTTAAGACTAGTTTTTCCCAGGCGGTGGCTGGGGGCATCCCCTAGAGATAGCCTTAGCTAGGGAGGCCCTGGAGCGTTTGAGTAGCGAGCGCTACATGGGCCAGACATAGTTTAAGCAAGCTGTGAATATGGTCGCAGATCTGTGCAAGGAAGAGATCCGTCGTGGTTCCGATCGTTAAATTCGTGAAGTCAAATCCCCGGAGATGCATACTCTTCAGGCCACTGACGACATGTGCGAGGCGTTTCCGCGGCATTTCGAGAGCCGCTATACCAACGAGCTTGGTCTTCGTGAGGACGAGTTTCGCAGCTATTTGGCTGACTTTCGTCGACTGAAGCAGCTAGCTGCGAGGGAGAGATTACTAACTGTGAAGTCAACGCGGCATTGAAGAAGGTCGGCAGAGGCAAGTCGCCCGGTCTGGATGGTTTGCCCTATGATTCCGGCAGAAGTCCATCTCCAACCGGCTCACCAGGAATGTGATCACACTGTTTAAAATGGGTAAGGGTGTTGTGGGGAAATTAGATGATTACAAGCCCATAACTCTGCGAAACACAGAGTTAAAGATTTTGGCCAAGATGCTGCAGGAGCGTTTGCAGTCAGTTGCCGAGTCTCTGTTGGGTCCTGATAAGACTTGTGCTGTGGGGGGTCGAACATTTCTGAGCAACCTGCATCTGATCTGAACGATCATAGAGGGTGTAAAAGACGACGATAAGGCCGCGCTGATCAATTTAGATCAGTCCAAGGTATTTGATAGAGTTGACCATCGCTACCTTGCTGTTGTCCTGCAGGCCGCCGGATTCGAACCCGACTTCTGCCGTTGGATTATCCTCCTGTATCGCTCCCCCAGTGCTGTGGTACAGGTGAACGGGGAGTTGTCGGGCGCTTTTGCGCTGTCTAGGTCGGTTCGTCAGGGTTGTTCACTGTCGCCCCTACTTTATGCTTTGGCGTTGGAGCCTCGCCTTCGCCGGCTGGGGGACAGGGTGTGCAGTCCGGCTCTACGCGGAATCACCGTTCCTGGAGGGCCAACGAGTCAGGGTTTCTGCGTAAGCCGATGACGTATCTGCTGTCGTGTTGAGGAGGTACTGAAGGCGCTTGATCGGTACGAAAAGTGACAGGGGCCAAGATTAACCGCGAGAAGTCGTCCGGATTGCCGTTAGGTGCCTGGAAGGGGGGCGATCTTCCGGGACCATTCGATTGGACGGACGGCCCTGTCCGCATTCTTGGTGTGTGGTTTGGACCTGACCCCCAGCTGGAGAAAAATTGGTATGATGTACGTGCAAAGGTCGATGCTGCCGACCAAACTTGGCATCGACGGAAGTTGTCTGTGAAGGGCAGGGCGGAGGTGTGTGCTACATAGATTTTCCTTTATCGATTGTCCGTACTTCCTCTCTGTGACGACCATAGGAAGCCGTTCGATCGCTCACTAACCTCCACTTTATGCAGGAGACGCCGGAATCGGGTCGACAGACGAGTCTGTGCACAACGTCCGTGTCATGGGCGGCTGGGAATGCCACACTTGGCGAGCCACAAACTCGCCTCGAGGTTGGCTTTCCTACCCCGCACATTGACAGGAGATTCGATTATAGAGGGGATTGTTAGGGACGCGTTCCCTTTCCTTACTATCAGTCCTCCCATCTCGCGGGTTGAGCGCCGGGATCATTGGGATTTCCTTCGCGAGTGTCGGTCGGCCTTGTTGGTCGTTCCTCGGTCCAGTGATCTTTCACAGCCTAGGAAGGTCTTTTATCGTTTTATAGTGGAGGGGGTCGCGAAGGATTCTCTACGTGAACAGCTCAACTCGTCGGAGGAGGAGTTTCGCTCTTACTGGTCTCAGTAACCTTGAGTTTTCGCTTACCTGGCGATTGGCTCGGAATCGGCTACCTCTCAATGACAACGTCTTCATATGGTGCTTGGCGGATTTGCCAGACTGTGGGCAGTGTGGCCTTGGTTTAGAGGAAACGGCTTCGCACGTCTTCTACCATTGTCCCCGGGTCTTTAAAAGTGTTCTCAATACAGAGTAGTGCCTGTGTGTATGATCGCTTGTATATGCCTTTCATTCAATGTATATGTTGTCAGTTTTTTTTTGTTTTGTTTTGAGGGTCGTGGCCATCTATTTTCTGTTTCATTCGTGTTTTTGCGTGTTTACATATCTAAATATGTCTACGTGTTTGTGTATTATAATCTGCTGGTGTATGTATAGTCTTTTGCAAGATTTCATCCTCCCTTGCTCATATCTTCACTTTACTGTCCCATTAGATTAACGTTTATTCTGAGATTTTGGCCTTTCAATTAAAATAAAATAAATAATAAAATATATGAACTTTTTCCTCAGTTTCTCGTTTAAATAACTTTATAATATTTTAAACTTAATACAGATTAAATTTAAATTAAATTTTCAATTTTATTGTAAGATTTAATATTAATTAATCAAAATGATTTCTATTTTAGTCTAACCTTAATATTAAGTCATTAATTATTATAACCAAGGTTCGTTGGCAATTTTTTTGAAATCTCATATACATGTATTTCGATTGGTCATTGCGATTTGATTGGTCATATATATATATATATATATATATATATATATATATATATATATATATATATATATATATGTGTGTGTATGTGTATATATATGTGTGTATATATATATGTGTATATATATGTGTGTATATATATATGTATATATATATATATATGTGTGTATATTTATATATATGTGTGTATATATATATGTGTGTATATATATATATATATATGGTCTGGTAATAAAGTATCCGGACTATTGCTATGGGGACTGAGCTAAATTAGGCAGAGTGAAGACGCCTAGCACTGACTTACCTTAACCTTGTCGCTCATGCACACTAAGTTATAATATTATCGTTAAATTACATCGTTTATAGGCGTGCTTGGAAGGAAAGTGTGTAGAATGTGGTCGTCTCGCCATACCACAGAGTTTCCCTAAGTGAAACACGGCTTGTGCAGCAGTTTTTGGCCAAGAACAACATATTCTAGGTCCGACGACCACCATATTCTCCTGATCTTGCGCCTTTCCCCTTTTCATTTGAATGGAACAAGACTTCAAGGAAATCAAGAGAAGCAGCTGCCTGTCAGTCCAAAGAAGTTTCAGTAATGCTTCTATCAATGGAAACGACGTTGGTAAAGTGTGTGACTTCAGAAGGGAACTATTTCGAAGGAGATTAAATGCCGAATTGTTATGCGTTGTAGTTTTCTTTTTATAACATCATCACCAATAAATTTTCGATCTGACATCGTGTATTGTCAACCACAGATAGACTGTTTCGCTGTTTCACAGCTCATCAATGTGACTAGACATCCGAGTGCGTCAAGCCGGGGTCGAAACCAGACTGATTTGGTATCAACAGTTCAAATGTTTAAACCACTCCCAGAATTACAAGAGATGAACTTCATAGACGTGTTAAAAAAAAAAATTGAAGAAGAGTTCTTAGCTTCATTGAAAAAAACATGGGGTCAGTTATCAAACTTATACTTTGAGAAA
>OZ038505.1:66625927-66698427 GCA_964036315.1 Acanthosepion esculentum
TATATACATCTAAATACAGACACGTATGATACTTTGTAAGTACCCAGTACACATTCATATCGATAAGGCGACTATCATGCTAAAAAGGTAATAGTCTATTAAGTTTCATTTATCATTATCATAGAAAGTATATGATTTCTATACTAAGTTAAATTTAAGACGATGCTTACAGTTAACTGTTAGTTCATATCTTTGATTTAAAAGATCAGTCTTATTTTTAAATCTAATTATTTCAAGTTTCTCGTTAAGGCATAAGTAACACGGGGCATATAGTGAGTTACATGTCCGGGCCTTTCTAATTAATTTCCATTTAACCTTAGGTGTTTTATTTTTCTCTTTTAGACTCCAAAAGTATTTGGATAATGAAGTCATATATTTATAGTTACTATTATTAAAAGATTGCAGGTGACCCCGCCAGCGTTCCTTGAATGGTCTCATGGTGCAACCTATGTAGAATTTCTTTATATTTGGATTTTCTAGTGTTGATATAGTACTGAGATAAACTACAGAGCTAGTTAAACAGTTATTATTTAGTGGACAATTATTGGGATTCCTGCAGTTACATGATTTATTATTTGTGTCATTTTGCTTAATGTTGCTATGTGCAACCTTGTGGGTTGTCAGGCTCTCCGAATTTATATACTTGCTGAATATACTATTGTTATGTTTTTTAATTATTTTTTCTAGGTTATCAGCACAACTATAGCTTAACTTAAGAGTATTAGAGTTAAATATTTTACTGAGTAAGTTGGTTCCAGATTTGGGGAAATGTTTTTTAATGAGGTTTAGAAACAGGTGCCCCAATTTGGTTTTAACCATAATGTTAAAAGGGGGAGTATACCATATGATTTTTCTAGATCTCTTTCTACCATTATTGTTGCTATTTATAGGGCTTTTATATTTAATATTAATATTTTTATATCCACTATTTTTAAGTGCGGAATTGTAAAGGTCACTATGCTTATTAAAAATATCACTGTTTGAAGAGTTGTTACTGATCCTACATTCAATAGAATAGGGTATGTGTTTGATGATTGCAGGGGGGTGGTTAGAATTTGGATGAACGTATATTTGATTGGAATTAACTTTTACATATGGTTGGTATGTGTTGCTAGTGAGGTCTAGGGTGACGTCTAGGAAGTCTACTCGTTTAACATTAGTGGAAACTATTACTCTGAGACCTAGATCCTTAAATACCTTATGTATCATTTTTCTAATACGATCTACTTTAATTTTAGTGGAATTCCTAACTACTAATAACCCGTCGTCCCTATATAATCCTACACTATCAGAATCTAGGCAATCAAATGCACTTAAATTATACAAAAGAAATAATCCAACAAGATCAGAAGCTTCAGCAGAATCCAGAGAACCCATTGAAATGTCAAATTTTTCGTTACAGGACTTTTTGGTCCACTGTTCATCTTTGTAGATTAGAACCGAATTTCGGCACTCCATGATGGTATTCACTTCTCTTTCAGAAATGTTGGAGTATTCCCGAGCGAAATCCAGGGCACAAGTGAACAGATTTTTGGATATAGATGGATAATAGTCAGTAATGTCAAACTGTATGAAGGTACATTTATCCTTAAATCCGATGTTGGTAAACCAGTTGATGACATCCGCAGTGTTAATCCATTGTAATAGTCCGAGGGTTTTCTTTATGGAGTGGTTGGTTCTTTCTAAGATGTTCTTACTAATCCTGCCGATTTCCGGTCTAGTTGGGTTTATAATCCTAGTTGATGGCTTAGATCTGAAATCGGGTTTGTGATCTTTTAATAAAATATAGGCTTCTTTAGGTTGTAATTTACTAACTCGATCACTTATCTTTAGTTTATCAGTAATTGATTTGCTGATAGAGTTAATTTTATCAATTTGGTTAAAATTGTCCGTATTAATTTTTTTGTAACTACTGGTTAGACTATTTGTTACTAATTTGTCATAATTCCTAGGGGATAATTTATAAAAGTTGGCAGTCTTATCAGATTTAACATATAGGTCTTCTGATTTATTGATGTCTTTGACAATGATATCCAGATTTTTTTGGAAACAGTTCTTGAATTTGTAGAAGGTTAATCCCTTGATGATATCTAATAGATCATTCTCGAAACTGAATAGATCCTTTATTATAGGTGCAGTTTTGAGACTTTTAAAACCATAGTTCTCTTGTTCATATAGTTGTTCCTTATTCTGAAGGAAGAAGAAAGCCTTCCATCTCATTCTCCTTATGAAGTTTTCGGTTTGCTGAGTCAAATGGACGAAATAATCCCTTTTGTTTGTGGTGGGAATGTTCTTCAGTGATAATTCGAAATCGATTTTATCCATATTAAGAATATAATAGATAGTGCTCGACAGTAATAGGAGCTAATATCCAAGTTCAGGATTGGTATATACGGAATGAAATCCAATAACCAACAATCAATATTCTTTAAAGAGTGCTCAATACAGAGTAGAGCAGATATAATTATTTATTTGAATATTACAACATAAATATGTTATAAAATCACGACAAAAGTAGCCATTTTGTTTCAACACTTCTTGTGTCTTGTCAAGTGATAATATAGAGTATAGAATAAATGGTTTTAAAAGTTTCAAATTAATCAACGATCCTTAGCTAAGAGTAAACGCTGTTACGTAAGCCAGAGTGGCCAATCAAAAAACAAGTATAGGATGATTCGAAAAATTTGACAACTAAGCAAGGCTATCTAGATATTAAAAGATTTATAAAATTTGAAATTAAAATTAAAAGTAAAAAATTAAAATTACCTATTTAGAAATCTAAATCAGATCTCTATTAAGTTTTAAATTGTAGAATTACTAAAGAGAAAAAAAATAAAATAAAATAAATAAATAAATAAATCTAAAAATAAAAATAAAAGATATATATGCTATTTAATTTATATTTTCATTGAAATTAAGTTGAAAGTTGTATTTAGAGTCCCAGACATAGATGTATACATTTTTCGTTACATTTCAGCATGTTAGTCGCCTCTCACGTGAAATCACTCGAACAACGGCATGCCAAACGCTCGGACGCATCTAGATATATACACACACATACAAAAAAGCAAACCACACATAGGCAAATGCACTACACCTACACACACACATCGATACACACAAGCACACACATCTACATTCAATATGATCCAGACGGTCAAATGTCGAAGCTATTCGTGGCTTAATATGTTATTAAACGAATTTAAACTTGAAAAATTTAAACAAATAACCATATATATATATATATATATATATATATATATATATATATATACACATATATATATATATATATATATATATATATATATATATATATATATATATATATATATATACACATACACACACACACACAAATATATACATATATACATTTTTGAAAACATATAGTTTTCGACACATTTACAGACAAAAGTAAATAACCACCTCCACATATAATTGAACACTCGCACATCCGCATATAAATTAATACATGCACCCGCATAGACACATATAAGGATAATAGGTACGCATACACAGACCTACGTACATAAACATACACATAGATAAGCACATATAAATATATTGACCCATACGTCGACGCAGAAAAGTAAATAAGGCAAGTGAAGAAATACATATAAAGATGCAACCATATACAAGCGCACACATACATACATACACATCTAGATGTACATACATAAGCACGCATGCATATATGTATATACACTAAATATATATATAGACATTTACAAATACAAGTGTATACATGAAAAATTAAACAAACGTAAATTAAAACGACATGAGTATAAAAATGCATATACACATCCGCTAGTACATATATATACACACATACATACGCAACTACACATAGATATATACACATATATATCTACAGACATACATATACATACATACATACATATTCACAAATATATATACGCATATATACATATACATATATATATATATATATATATATACATACATATATAAACACACATACACATATACATACACACACATACACATATACGCACACACACATACATATACAAACACATATACATATATACATAAACATATAGACACATGCATAAAAAAGGAAAAAGAAATAAGCATACATAGACCAACTTATATTCTAATAATATTCCAACAACATTATGATAAAATATATTAAAAGTTAATCATAATTTAAGAAAAGAACAACGGTCTGTAAGCAATTAAAGGTACTTTATCAACAAAAGTAGATTTTAGTTTGTATCTATGATACACTCCAAGACACTAAAGCCTACATACAAATACACATACAATGACACACCAACATATATATATAAATATCTAATCCTATATAAATACCCATATCGACACATCCAGATAAACAATACAGAGACAGTCGAGCTCAACCATATAATCACCCACACATACATATAAATATACACCCATATACAAACACATATACATAAACATATACATATTTAAACATACATATATATACATATATATGCATATATAAACCTATACATACACATAGAAACATACATACTACATATACATACATATATGCACACTCACACATACATATACATACATATGCAATAGGCATACATATATCTACACTCACACAAGTACACATAAATATCCCCATATACCCATACATATACTCACACATTTAGTGGTAGACACTTACCAGAATTTACTCCCTTACTCATACACATAAACAGGTTAACCTATGATAGAAGCCAATATACGCAACGATATACCTTCATAAAAAAAAAAAAAAAAAAAAAATCATATAATATATCCCTATATACACATATACATATCCTACAGTAGAAATAACTCTACATAACATACACATATATACATCTAAATACAGACACGTATGATACTTTGTAAGTACCCAGTACACATTCATATCGATAAGGCGACTATCATGCTAAAAAGGTAATAGTCTATTAAGTTTCATTTATCATTATCATAGAAAGTATATGATTTCTATACTAAGTTAAATTTAAGACGATGCTTACAGTTAACTGTTAGTTCATATCTTTGATTTAAAAGATCAGTCTTATTTTTAAATCTAATTATTTCAAGTTTCTCGTTAAGGCATAAGTAACACGGGGCATATAGTGAGTTACATGTCCGGGCCTTTCTAATTAATTTCCATTTAACCTTAGGTGTTTTATTTTTCTCTTTTAGACTCCAAAAGTATTTGGATAATGAAGTCATATATTTATAGTTACTATTATTAAAAGATTGCAGGTGACCCCGCCAGCGTTCCTTGAATGGTCTCATGGTGCAACCTATGTAGAATTTCTTTATATTTGGATTTTCTAGTGTTGATATAGTACTGAGATAAACTACAGAGCTAGTTAAACAGTTATTATTTAGTGGACAATTATTGGGATTCCTGCAGTTACATGATTTATTATTTGTGTCATTTTGCTTAATGTTGCTATGTGCAACCTTGTGGGTTGTCAGGCTCTCCGAATTTATATACTTGCTGAATATACTATTGTTATGTTTTTTAATTATTTTTTCTAGGTTATCAGCACAACTATAGCTTAACTTAAGAGTATTAGAGTTAAATATTTTACTGAGTAAGTTGGTTCCAGATTTGGGGAAATGTTTTTTAATGAGGTTTAGAAACAGGTGCCCCAATTTGGTTTTAACCATAATGTTAAAAGGGGGAGTATACCATATGATTTTTCTAGATCTCTTTCTACCATTATTGTTGCTATTTATAGGGCTTTTATATTTAATATTAATATTTTTATATCCACTATTTTTAAGTGCGGAATTGTAAAGGTCACTATGCTTATTAAAAATATCACTGTTTGAAGAGTTGTTACTGATCCTACATTCAATAGAATAGGGTATGTGTTTGATGATTGCAGGGGGGTGGTTAGAATTTGGATGAACGTATATTTGATTGGAATTAACTTTTACATATGGTTGGTATGTGTTGCTAGTGAGGTCTAGGGTGACGTCTAGGAAGTCTACTCGTTTAACATTAGTGGAAACTATTACTCTGAGACCTAGATCCTTAAATACCTTATGTATCATTTTTCTAATACGATCTACTTTAATTTTAGTGGAATTCCTAACTACTAATAACCCGTCGACCCTATATAATCCTACACTATCAGAATCTAGGCAATCAAATGCACTTAAATTATACAAAAGAAATAATCCAACAAGATCAGAAGCTTCAGCAGAATCCAGAGAACCCATTGAAATGTCAAATTTTTCGTTACAGGACTTTTTGGTCCACTGTTCATCTTTGTAGATTAGAACCGAATTTCGGCACTCCATGATGGTATTCACTTCTCTTTCAGAAATGTTGGAGTATTCCCGAGCGAAATCCAGGGCACAAGTGAACAGATTTTTGGATATAGATGGATAATAGTCAGTAATGTCAAACTGTATGAAGGTACATTTATCCTTAAATCCGATGTTGGTAAACCAGTTGATGACATCCGAAGTGTTAATCCATTGTAATAGTCCGAGGGTTTTCTTTATGGAGTGGTTGGTTCTTTCTAAGATGTTCTTACTAATCCTGCCGATTTCCGGTCTAGTTGGGTTTATAATCCTAGTTGATGGCTTAGATCTGAAATCGGGTTTGTGATCTTTTAATAAAATATAGGCTTCTTTAGGTTGTAATTTACTAACTCGATCACTTATCTTTAGTTTATCAGTAATTGATTTGCTGATAGAGTTAATTTTATCAATTTGGTTAAAATTGTCCGTATTAATTTTTTTGTAACTACTGGTTAGACTATTTGTTACTAATTTGTCATAATTCCTAGGGGATAATTTATAAAAGTTGGCAGTCTTATCAGATTTAACATATAGGTCTTCTGATTTATTGATGTCTTTGACAATGATATCCAGATTTTTTTGGAAACAGTTCTTGAATTTGTAGAAGGTTAATCCCTTGATGATATCTAATAGATCATTCTCGAAACTGAATAGATCCTTTATTATAGGTGCAGTTTTGAGACTTTTAAAACCATAGTTCTCTTGTTCATATAGTTGTTCCTTATTCTGAAGGAAGAAGAACGCCTTCCATCTCATTCTCCTTATGAAGTTTTCGGTTTGCTGAGTCAAATGGACGAAATAATCCCTTTTGTTTGTGGTGGGAATGTTCTTCAGTGATAATTCGAAATCGATTTTATCCATATTAAGAATATAATAGATAGTGCTCGACAGTAATAGGAGCTAATATCCAAGTTTAGGATTGGTATATACGGAATGAAATCCAATAACCAACAATCAATATTCTTTAAAGAGTGCTCAATACAGAGTAGAGCAGATATAATTATTTATTTGAATATTACAACATAAATATGTTATAAAATCACGACAAAAGTAGCCATTTTGTTTCAACACTTCTTGTGTCTTGTCAAGTGATAATATAGAGTATAGAATAAATGGTTTTAAAAGTTTCAAATTAATCAACGATCCTTAGCTAAGAGTAAACGCTGTTACGTAAGCCAGAGTGGCCAATCAAAAAACAAGTATAGGATGATTCGAAAAATTTGACAACTAAGCAAGGCTATCTAGATATTAAAAGATTTATAAAATTTGAAATTAAAATTAAAAGTAAAAAATTAAAATGACCTATTTAGAAATCTAAATCAGATCTCTATTAAGTTTTAAATTGTAGAATTACTAAGGAGAAAAAAAAAAAAAAAAAAAAAAAAAAAAAAAAAAATAAATAAATCTAAAAATAAAAATAAAAGATATATATGCTATTTAATTTATATTTTCATTGAAATTAAGTTGAAAGTTGTATTTAGAGTCCCAGACATAGATGTATACATTTTTCGTTACATTTCAGCATGTTAGTCGCCTCTCACGTGAAATCACTCGAACAACGGCATGCCAAACGCTCGGACGCATCTAGATATATACACACATATACAAAAAAGCAAACCACACATAGGCAAATGCACTACACCTACACACACACATCGATACACACAAGCACACACATCTACATTCAATATGATCCAGACGGTCAAATGTCGAAGCTATTCGTGGCTTAATATGTTATTAAACGAATTTAAACTTGAAAAATTTAAACAAATAACCATATATATATATATATATATATATATATATATACATATATATATATATATATATATATATATATATATATATATATATATATATATACACATACACACACACACACATATATATACATATATACATTTTTGAAAACATATAGTTTTCGACACATTTACAGACAAAAGTAAATAACCACCTCCACATATAATTGAACACTCGCACATCCGCATATAAATTAATACATGCACCCGCATAGACACATATAAGGATAATAGGTACGCATACACAGACCTACGTACATAAACATACACATAGATAAGCACATATAAATATATTGACCCATACGTCGACGCAGAAAAGTAAATAAGGCAAGTGAAGAAATACATATAAAGATGCAACCATATACAAGCACACACATACATACATACACATCTAGATGTACATACATAAGCACGCATGCATATATGTATATACGCTAAATATATATATAGACATTTACAAATACAAGTGTATACATGAAAAATTAAACAAACGTAAATTAAAACGACATGAGTATAAAAATGCATATACACATCCGCTAGTACATATATATACACACATACATACGCAACTACACATAGATATATACACATATATATCTACAGACATACATATACATACATACATACATATTCACAAATATATATACGCATATATACATATACATATATATATATATATATATATATATATATATATATATATACATACATATATAAACACACATACACATATACATACACACACATACACATATACGCACACACACATACATATACAAACACATATACATATATACATAAACATATAGACACATGCATAAAAAAGGAAAAAGAAATAAGCATACATAGACCAACTTATATTCTAATAATATTCCAACAACATTATGATAAAATATATTAAAAGTTAATCATCCCCGTGTTACTTATGCCTTAACGAGAAACTTGAAATAATTAGATTTAAAAATAAGACTGATCTTTTAAATCAAAGATATGAACTAACAGTTAACTGTAAGCATCGTCTTAAATTTAACTTAGTATAGAAATCATATACTTTCTATGATAATGATAAATGAAACTTAATAGACTATTACCTTTTTAGCATGATAGTCGCCTTATCGATATGAATGTGTACTGGGTACTTACAAAGTATCATACGTGTCTGTATTTAGATGTATATATGTGTATGTTATGTAGAGTTATTTCTACTGTAGGATATGTATATGTGTATATAGGGATATATATATGATTTTTTTTTTTTTTTTTTTTTTTTTTTTTTATGAAGGTATATCGTTGCGTATATTGGCTTCTATCATAGGTTAACCTGTTTATGTGTATGAGTAAGGGAGTAAATTCTGGTAAGTGTCTACCACTAAATGTGTGAGTATATGTATGGGTATATGGGGATATTTATGTGTACTTGTGTGAGTGTAGATATATGTATGCCTATTGCATATGTATGTATATGTATGTGTGAGTGTGCATATATGTATGTATATGTAGTATGTATGTTTCTATGTGTATGTATAGGTTTATATATGCATATATATGTATATATATGTATGTTTAAATATGTATATGTTTATGTATATGTGTTTGTATATGGGTGTATATTTATATGTATGTGTGGGTGATTATATGGTTGAGCTCGACTGTCTCTGTATTGTTTATCTGGATGTGTCGATATGGGTATTTATATAGGATTAGATATTTATATATATATGTTGGTGTGTCATTGTATGTGTATTTGTATGTAGGCTTTAGTGTCTTGGAGTGTATCATAGATACAAACTAAAATCTACTTTTGTTGATAAAGTACCTTTAATTGCTTACAGACCGTTGTTCTTTTCTTAAATTATGATTAACTTTTAATATATTTTATCATAATGTTGTTGGAATATTATTAGAATATAAGTTGGTCTATGTATGCTTATTTCTTTTTCCTTTTTTATGCATGTGTCTATATGTTTATGTATATATGTATATGTGTTTGTATATGTATGTGTGTGTGCGTATATGTGTATGTGTGTGTATGTATATGTGTATGTGTGTTTATATATGTATGTATATATATATATATATATATATATATATATATATATGTATATGTATATATGCGTATATATATTTGTGAATATGTATGTATGTATGTATATGTATGTCTGTAGATATATATGTGTATATATCTATGTGTAGTTGCGTATGTATGTGTGTATATATATGTACTAGCGGATGTGTATATGCATTTTTATACTCATGTCGTTTTAATTTACGTTTGTTTAATTTTTCATGTATACACTTGTATTTGTAAATGTCTATATATATATTTAGTGTATATACATATATGCATGCGTGCTTATGTATGTACATCTAGATGTGTATGTATGTATGTGTGTGCTTGTATATGGTTGCATCTTTATATGTATTTCTTCACTTGCCTTATTTACTTTTCTGCGTCGACGTATGGGTCAATATATTTATATGTGCTTATCTATGTGTATGTTTATGTACGTAGGTCTGTGTATGCGTACCTATTATCCTTATATGTGTCTATGCGGGTGCATGTATTAATTTATATGCGGATGTGCGAGTGTTCAATTATATGTGGAGGTGGTTATTTACTTTTGTCTGTAAATGTGTCGAAAACTATATGTTTTCAAAAATGTATATATGTATATATATGTGTGTGTGTGTGTATGTGTATATATATATATATATATATATATATATATATATATATATATATATATATATATATATATATATATGTATGTATATATATATATATATATATATATGGTTATTTGTTTAAATTTTTCAAGTTTAAATTCGTTTAATAACATATTAAGCCACGAATAGCTTCGACATTTGACCGTCTGGATCATATTGAATGTAGATGTGTGTGCTTGTGTGTATCGATGTGTGTGTGTAGGTGTAGTGCATTTGCCTATGTGTGGTTTGCTTTTTTGTATGTGTGTGTATATATCTAGATGCGTCCGAGCGTTTGGCATGCCGTTGTTCGAGTGATTTCACGTGAGAGGCGACTAACATGCTGAAATGTAACGAAAAATGTATACATCTATGTCTGGGACTCTAAATACAACTTTCAACTTAATTTCAATGAAAATATAAATTAAATAGCATATATATCTTTTATTTTTATTTTTAGATTTATTTATTTATTTATTTATTTATTTTTTTTTTTTCTCCTTAGTAATTCTACAATTTAAAACTTAATAGAGATCTGATTTAGATTTCTAAATAGGTAATTTTAATTTTTTACTTTTAATTTTAATTTCAAATTTTATAAATCTTTTAATATCTAGATAGCCTTGCTTAGTTGTCAAATTTTTCGAATCATCCTATACTTGTTTTTTGATTGGCCACTCTGGCTTACGTAACAGCGTTTACTCTTAGCTAAGGATCGTTGATTAATTTGAAACTTTTAAAACCATTTATTCTATACTCTATATTATCACTTGACAAGACACAAGAAGTGTTGAAACAAAATGGCTACTTTTGTCGTGATTTTATAACATATTTATGTTGTAATATTCAAATAAATAATTATATATATATATATATATATATATATAATGTACGCTATTTTGATAGAATGAAGAACAAATAGAAAGCGTGTATCAATTTAAAATGTTTGACTTATATTAAAGCTTCGAAAGAGAATAACAAAAAAGAAAAAAAGAAATAGTTTCTTTTCTCGCACTTCTCACCTGCGAAACTCCCTTTCTGATTTCTTGCTTCCCTGCCAACGACAATCTTCAAAAATTAAATGCAACACCAGTCACCATCTGTCATGCTGAAACCTGCTCTTTTATTGTTCTTTTCCTCATTAAAGTCTTCTCATTCTCTTTCACTCCCAGTAACCCCTTGTATCATAGTGGCTTTATTGCCTTGTTTAGGGTGAAATGATTAAAATAAAAAGTTGATTGATAATAATAGTTTATTTTCTTGCATTTCTTGCCTGTAAAACTTAAGAGATGCAGTGTGGCATATGCATTTTCCCATAATTCCAGAGGAAGTCATAGATAGTTCTTTATATAGAAATATGAATAGAATGTCCCTAACATTTTTTTCAGCAATACTTTATTTTTAAAACGTTTCACCCAGTCAAGGCGATAACGCCACTAAGATGCAAAGGGTTTACTGAGAGTGAAAAAGAATGAGAAGATTTTAATGAGGAGAAATCACAATAAAAGAACAGGATTCAGGAAAAGAAAAAATGTCGATTAACGTTCCATCTACATTTTTGGAGATCGTAGGTGGAGAGTTCTACAGGCAAGAAGTACGAGAAAAGAAACTAGCAGAATAGAACTTACGGTAGCAACTAGTTATTTCAATAGTAATGCAAAAATAACAAACACGAAGACACTACTAAAATTAACTAGCTCACACATAAAAATAGCGATAATTATTGTAGATTAGCATTTACTAGACCGTCCCCACACTAAATAAGCTGCACAAATAGTTGAATAGATACATTGAAATAAATTAAGTTCTTTACATTATTTACATTGTTCGGACTGTGGTCCTCATCTATCGTGTCATATTCGCGACGTTTCGGCCGTTGTACGTTCCGGCCGTCTTCAGGTAATTGGAAGATGAGGACAGCACTTCGAACAATGTAAATACCGTAAATAATTACGATACCTCATCTCAGAAATATAGACAAATAAATTAAGTTCATATTTGTGCGTTTATCTTTGTTTAAATCTATGATTTTATTTCATAACATTTAAATGTATCCTCTTGAAAAGTTGCTCCTAGGTGTGCCGTTGCTTAAAAAGGTTGAGAAACACTGTGCTAACCATACATGTGTTTTTATGAGGTATTATTATTATTATTATTATTATCATTATTATTATTATTTTGTAAATTATTATTATTATTATTATTATTATTATCATTATTATTATTATTATTATTATTATTATTATTATTATTATCATTATTATTATTATTATTATTATCATTATTATTATTATTATTATCATTATTATTATTATTATTATTATTATCATGATTATTATTATTATTATTATTATTATCATTATTATTATTATTATCATTATTATTATTATTATTATCATTATTATTATTATTATTATTATTATTATTATCATTATTATTATTATTATTATTATCATTATTATTATTATTATTATCATTATTATTATTATTATTATTATTATTATTATTATTATTATTTTGTAAACCAACACTAATTTTGATCATCATAAACGTTACATTTAGTGGTTGCACGGTATTGAGTAGACATCCCGGTTTTATTTTTTTCAAACTAGCAGCCATACTCAGCTGGTCGATCAGAAAAAAGCGTTCAATTAGAATGGAGCAAAACAGCACCATGTTTAGAAATAACAGTTCAATTACTTTAAAGTAGTTTCATTAAAAAAAACATTTGAATTAATGCAGTTACTCATATAACAGTAGTAATATGTATTTATTCATCGAAGTTAGCTGAGGATATGGAAGGGTAAAACAGGCAACATGAAGACCAACTTCAAACCACAATTATCTTGAAGTTTTTGAAATTCAATTTGTCAGTGTGCTAAGAGGGATGTGAAAGAGGATACATTTATAAAGCAATTGTTAAGTTTGATGAAAATTGGTTGAACGATCAACGAAAATTAAGAAAGAAACCAGTTAAAGTCGCAATTTTGGGTGGACTCAATTATCAATTTAACTGACATTTAAACAATCAACTTATTGTTGGCTACAATTGAGTGAAGTTCTATTAGATTGCTTGAAAATCGAGGACATTTTTAATTTAAATTTGTGTTGAAATCATTTTTTGTTGAAATAGATTTTTCGTTTTTCGTGGTTTTTCGCTAAAGGCAGTGGCATAACAATAAAAAAAATAAGCTATCGTTGAGCTCGTCATGATGTGAGTTACCTACATATCGAGTTTGAACGAAATCGGAAGAAAAAAGTTGAATTTATCGATTTTTGATCGGCTTTATCGATTATTGATTTTTAAAAAAATTATCGATGTTTTTACGCTAAGAACATATCTTTTACATTGTA
The DNA here is from genome assembly GCA_964036315.1 of Acanthosepion esculentum. NCBI lineage: Eukaryota > Metazoa > Mollusca > Cephalopoda > Sepiida > Sepiidae > Acanthosepion > Acanthosepion esculentum. The sequence continues at coordinate 66,640,090 of OZ038505.1, forward strand.
CAATGTATGTGCCAAGTTTGGTCAAAATCGATTGGATGGATATCGAGTGAAAAGGTATCACACAGACAGACAGACAGATAGACATCTGTTTTATATATAGAGATTAGCATTCACTAGACATCTGATGATCACAAAATTTATCAGAATCGAACATTTATCATCTGAATTAATACAGAAATAGTTGTGTTGTAATTGATAGTTATCTTTGATATATAATGGAAGGATATTAGAATATTCTAGGACATTACTTCTCAAACTATCTGATATGGCGCACCGGCATTTTTTTCTTAATGTGCCACGTATCTGTAATATTTCGTGGTAATATTAATTTAAAACCGGAAACGATATATATAATGAATAAAGTAAAAGTTGACATTTTTTATCTTCCATTTATTTTACAAAAATTTATAATAAAATAATTCAATATCAAAACATATCAAAAGTAACATATCAAAAGTAATAAAAAAAATAAGCTGTCTTCTTCAAATTCTTCAAATTTTTCTTCTTCAAATTCTTCGTCAATGCCGAAATCTAGATATTTTGAACAGAAATTATATAACGTTGATCTTTACAAATGATTCCTTAGAATGGCCTGGACACTGGCCGGGTGCCGCTAGCTGATGTTTCGCGTACTGGCACCGGGCCGCAGACCACCGCTTTGAGTAGCACTGCTCTAGAATCCTTACTGACAGAAAATCTACTTAATATGGATAGAAAATTAATTCAGTAAATATACAAAAATAAAAATTAATGTCAGACAAGGATGTGTTTTCTCAGCGGAATAATTCAACTTATTAGAGAATTAGAAGCTCTTCCAGGATACATTATTGGGGACCACAATCTTACCAACATATGATATGCAGGAGACACATTTCATAGCAAACACAGATAGGAAACTACAATAACTCCTACATAGGGTAGTGGGAGAAAATCAAGAAAAAAGGACTAGACAAATTAGAAATTGGATATACTAAAATCAAACAAATAGAACAATTTAAATATCTGAGAAGTATTTTAAAAGAGGGCAGAAAGTGCGACAGCGAAATCCGAAGGCGCATTGGGATAGGGAAAGATGCTTTGCGAAAGCTAAGCGCAGTATTAAGAAACAGGAAAATTTCGTTAGAAACAAACAAATGAGTACTGAACTGTCACATAATATCGGTCCTCCTATACGGTAGCGAATGCTGGACAATCTCCTTGCAGACGTAGAAGAGACTTGAAGCAAAAAGGAATGTGATTCTACAGAAGCATTCTGAGAATACCATGAATCGAACATGTAAGGAAATTTTATTGAAAATTAAAGCAAAAAAGAACATTGTAATTAATACAAGAAAGAGACATCTAAAATTTCTATGACTCATCATGAGGAAAGAGGGCTTGAAAAATTTTATACTCACAGAACGGATTGTAGGCAAGAAGAACAGAGGAACACTACGCGTAACCTACCTAATGAGCTTTTGTAAATTGATGGCAAATTGATTTACAAGATTACGAAAATAGTAAATGAAATATACGATAGTAGTGAAATACCGGAAGACCTTAGGAAATCTCTCTTTACAGCACTGCCTAAGAAGCCAGGTGCAAATGGAAAAGAAGCTTATCTAGAAATTAGCATAATGAGCCACATAACAAAAATGGTTTAGGAGGTATAACAAAAAGCCCAAATTTATTAAGAGCTACAAAGGTCAGTAAATTGTGGAGATCCATGATCACCAACGTCCTGAAAGGACACGGCACTTTGAAGAAGAAGTTTTCATAAAGTGTTATTTGCAAGATAAACAACCCAACGTCCGAGCTGTGTATTGAAGATGTCAGTATCAAATAAGTATGGAAGTTTAACAAATTTATTGAAACAAAGCAAGTTCAGTTGACCATTGATGACAATTCCAGAACAAAGTAACTATAAACAATTTTTTCCCTATCCTCTGCCAGCCGCAATGATGGAGAAAGCATTACCAGGAACCATCGCCAGCGAGACACGCTGCAAGTGCCATTCCGTTTCGCGAGGCTCGTCCCTTAATCGAGACGCAATCGCGCCAATCCTCCAAAGGAACGCCATCGAACGAGGGCCAATAACCCCAGAAGTCTCCACTGCCACAGGAGTAAAAAAAAATCTATCAGCAGGAGAAGAAAACTTTCCATCACAGAACAATAACTCTGAAATTGTTACACTATTAGGACCTTGAATAAGTTCTTGCTGATTTTTTTTCATGGTTTTATAAAAACTAGTAAGAAAATGTCACTGAAAGTATTGTCCATCACTAGCCACTACTTTTTCGCATAATTCTGACAGCATTTCAATTACACGGCAAAAAAAAACAAAAACACACACACAAAAAAAAAAAAACGACACGTCTTTTGAGGCTAACCACGAGTCGACCCATTTTTTATCATCTTCATAAGAATGAAAGTCCTGCTCTGCCATCGACCGGAACAAAGTGATAACCGTACGGAGTAATGTCTTGGGAATACGGCGGTGGGGATAGGTCATTCCAAGTACGTTTTCATCCGTTGTCGTGTCGCAAAATCACTTTGACGTTTCTCTGCTCGTATAGCGGCCGTTTTTACTTCAATGCCCAGCTCAAACGCATCCATTGTAGTCGATAGCGATCTCCCGTGATGGCTTCGGTCAATTTGAGCAGCTTATAATAAGTTCCACCCAACTGATCCCACCAAAAGCAGAGCAGAAGCTTCGAAACATGGATATTCGGCTTTTCTGTTGATGTTGATGCATGGCCAGGCTTATTCCACGAAAGTCTCAGGGTTTTCGTAGTGTATCCACTTTTCATCGCCGGTCACGATACGATGCAAAAAACCTTTCCTTTTCTGCTGTTGAAGCAGCTGTTCACACGTGACAAGACGCCGTTCGACGTCTCTCAGCTTCAACTCGTACGGCACGCAATATCCTTGCTTTTGAATCATTCCCAATGTCTTCAAACGTTTCAAAACTGATCAACTCCTCATGATTCTGCAAGTTCAGCTGGGTCTTCATGAAGTAATGCCTCTAATTCTTCGTCTTCAAACTTTTTCGGCACGCCAGAGCCTTCTTTATCGTCAACATCAAAGTCATTGTTTTTGAAGCCTCTAAATCAGTCTCTGCATGTTGTTTCCGATAGAGCATGGTCGCCATAAATGTCAACAAGAATTCTGCGTGCTTCAGCTGCGGAATTCTTTTGAATAAAGTAATGCAGTAAAATTAACCCCAAATAAACTTTCTTTGGCACGAAATGCGACGTGTTTAACGCTATGAAAAACAAAGTTGTTCATACTTCGACGAAATGACATTCACTGAATTTCAAGCTTGCTTATAATACTTGCTTATAGATGCGTTACCACCTGAAAGTACCCGCTCGCAGTTCTGGGAACGCCATCTGTTGGAAAACCTCGAGAACTTACTCAAGGTCCTAATACACTGTTCGAGCTATTGTCCTAATCTTTATTGTCATATTCCAGACGTTTCGGCCGTTGTACACTAGGGATCCAGAGAGCCGAGTCCGCACTCCAGTCGAATCCATTAAAATCACTTACGTGATAATAATCATGGGAAAGCTATGAATCTTCTTCTTCTCCCCACCCCCAGCTTGGGTAAATAGCAGGACAGACCGGGTTCTATAGCTTTGGATGGTAACTGGTCTAACGCAGACTTTCTGCGTTAGACCATTTGCCATGACAATCTACGGCGGAAAAAATCTGCCTGTATCGAAAGATACATGATCGCCTAAGCCTGTATCACGCATGACCCATAACTGACAGACTGATCCTTGGGAAAGGTACTTATCCTTTTTCCCCCTTCCTATGGGTAAATAGCAGGACAGACCGGGTTCTATAAACTTGGATGGCAACTGGTCGAACGCAAAAAGAAATGGCAACCTACTGCGGGATAAAATCTGCCTCGTCAGTTATGTATCGAAAGATACTGGATCGCCTAAGCGTGTATCACCCATGGGACATAACTGACTGACTGACCCTTGGGAAAGGTATGAATGCTCTTTTTCGCTCCCCCTAGCTATGAGTAAATAGCAAAACAGACCAGGTTCTACAGCCTTGGATGGGAACTGGTCTAACACAGAAAGAAATGGCAACCTCCTGCGGGAATAATTCTGCCTCGTCAGTCATGTATCCAAAGATACATGATCGCCTAAGTGTGTATCACGCATAGCACATAACTGACTGACCATTGTGTAGTTTTAGGTATGCCACATTTCTATCTAATAATGAAGTGTATATTTCCGGCTATAATTTCTGATAACAGAAGATGGAAAATACGACATCGAGATCCGAAGTATTCATTCGAATAGCGTAAGAAGCATTCAAAAAGCTAAGCAAGGTACTGAGAAACGGAAAATAATTCGTTAGAAGCAACGAAAAGTGTGCTGGATTGCTTTGTGTTATACATCCTCTTATATGGCAGTGAATGCTGGACAATCTCACCACGGATGAGGAGAAAACTAGAGGAAGCAGAAATGTGGATCTACAGAAGGATACTGAGAATTCCATGGTTGTGTAAGCAAAGAGGATATCTTAAAGGAAGGAGGGCTTGAAAAAAAAATTAACCCTCACGAGGCGTATTGTGGGCTAGAGAGATAGGGGTAGGCAGCGAGCCACTTACCTTAACTTGAACAGATAGCGGAACGGTTAGCAGGAGCCTCACCAAAAAAGAGAAAAACTGCTAAGCGACACACAAGTTGTGGAGAGCCATGATCGCTTATGTCCTAAAGAAGAAGATCTGAGGTCACATAATAATAAATTAATAATATTTCTCATATCATACAGGGTGCGGTACCAATCTTTCCCACATTTTAAACTGTCCCTTGCGGGGTACAACAATCCTTTTTTTTTAAGCATTTCACCCCAAGCAAGGCGGGAAGCCACTAGCATGCAAGGGGTTGCAGAGTATTTGGAGCGAGAGCGGATAGGAGTGATAGAGGAAAGGATGTGGAGAAGGATAGTGGATAGATCAAGGCAACTGGAGATGTCGATTCACATTACATTTGAATAGTTGGAGATTATAGTTTGTCAGGGAAACAGGAATAAGGAATGGTGTTCCACAGGCGAGAATTGCGAGATATGAAGGTATTGGAATAGAAGAGACGGCCACATTTAACAGTTTCAACAGTGAAAGGGTGAGAGCGGGATGCCAGCCTCGTAGGTCGCTTGAATTTATGGAGTCTGGGAACCAGCGAAAGCAGCTCATCGGAGCAATTACCGTGGAAGTATTTGTAAAAAAGACAGAGAGAGGCGACGGCACGTCTGTGAGAGAGCGACTGCAGACGAGATGCCAGATCATGGCCAATTACATTGCATATCCGTCTCTGGATCTCATCAAGAACCCCGAGGCAAACAGAAAGGGCTCCAGAACCATATATGGCAGCAATATTCCATGCAAGGGCGAATGGTTGATTTGTAGATTTGAAGGATCGATTCCGGGGAGACAGTGGTGTCTCCATTTAGTTAATATCATACTATTTTTTCCAGATACAATCAGTTACAATCATGGCTTGGTGCACACCACGCGTTTGCTCTTGAAATATATATTTTTTAAGACTGGTGATTCTGCCATTGCAACTGAGATGTTTTTGTGATCATTTCATGTTACGTTAGAATGATGCTGTTCCGGATATAGAAAATCGATATTGCCATGGGATAAAAATTCAAGACCACAATTTCAGCGCTTAAAAGAAAGCAACATGGAAGACCTCGAAGCTCTCAGACTTCCGAATATATGGAAGACTTTTGAAAACGACTACAACAATGTATAGCAAATAGAGGCCAACATTTTGAGGATGTCATCGTAAAAAAAGATGCCTACAAACTGTACTTTTTTTAAACAGCAGTGAAATATTTTTTTAAGTAGCACTTACATTAGTCTATTTGCCAACCTTTAAAATGTGGGAGGTATTTCTGTCGAACTCTGTATTACATTATTTGTAAGTACAGGGTATCCCCCAAAGTAAAAAAAAAATTCCAGAGACGAATATGCAATGTGATAGGTCCTGATCTGGCATCTAGTCGACTGTCGCTTTCAAGCAGACGTGCCGTGGCTTCCCTCTGTCTCTTCTACAAGTATTTCCACGGCATCTGTTCCGACGAGCTACTTTTGCTGCTTCCCATACTGAATCAATTTAAGCGAGCTACTAGGCTGGCATCTCGGTCCCACCCTTTCACTGTTAAAACGATTAAATGTAACCGCCTCTTCTACTCCAACAGTTTCCTCTCTCGCATTTCCCGACAGCGGAGCTCCCTTCCCTTTGCTTGCTACCCCGATAACTATAATCTTCAAATATTTTAAGTTTAATGTCAATCAGCATCTGATGCCTTGATCTTGTTCCCAGTCGTTCTCTGTTTCTTTTCCCCGAACACGCCTCTTTACTCTTGTTCACAATCCTCTGTAACGCCTTGAGTTCTAGTAGCACTCCCGCCTTGCTTGGGATGAATTGCTTTTGTCATTTAATAACATAGTCAATTCTCGTTCAAATAATGCCAAATTTTAACAAAATGTGTAAAAAGTAAGTTGATGGTGAGGAGAATCTACAATGAAGATGGATCGTGCGTGGCAGTAATAATGACAATGTGCTGTTGAAATAGCCACCACGTTCACTTAACTTGACACCTTGTGATTTTTTTCTATGGGGCCATGTGAAAGGACATGTCTATATCCCCCTCTTCCTGAAAGCCCAGAGGAACTTAAACAGAGAATCATTGGGGCGCTGGAGAATGTTACGCAAGACATGCTACAGCGTGTTTGGCAAGAGTTGGACTACCGAAACACATTTTTTTGGTGTAACATAAAGCCTGTTCAATTGCGCTTGCCCGAGATATGCACGTACTCAGATATTTACATTTAATTTTTCTTAAATCCGTATATCAATAGGCTTCCGAAAATGAAACATATCTGATATTGAGCGATATCTAGCCTCCACAGCGTGCAATATTCCTTGGTATTTAAAGCCGAGTTCGAAATCCAATCGAATCCATTATATTCACTTACGTGCTAATAGCCTTGGGAAAGGTTTGAATCCTCTTCTACTGCCCCACCAGGATAAATAGCAGAACAGACCTGGTTCTATAGCCTTGGATGGCAACTGGTCTACCGCAGAAAGAAATGGCAACCTACTGCGGGAAAACATCTGCCTCGTCAGTCATGTATCGAAAGACACATAATCGCCTAAGCGTGTATCACCCTTGGCACATAACTGACTGACTGACCCTTGGGAAAGGTATAAATCTTCTTCTTCTTCCCCAGCAATGGGTAAATAGCAGGACAGACTGGGTTCTATAGTCTTGGATGGCAACTGGTCTACCGCAGAAAGAAATGGCAACCTGCTGCGGGAAAACAACTGTCTCGTCAGTTATGTAAACAAAGATACATGATTAACTAAGCGTGTATCATGCATGGCACATAATTGACTGACTGACCCTTGGGAAAGTTATGAATCATCTCCTTCTCCCCAGCTATGGGTAAATAGCAGAACAGACCGGGTTCTATAGCCTTGGATGGCAACTGGTTTACCGCAGAAAGTAAGCCTGCCTCGTCAGTCATGTATCAAAAGATACTTGATCGCCTAAGCGTGTATCTTGCATGCCACATTACTGACTGACTGACCCTTGGGAAAGGTAAGAATCTTCTTCTTCTCCCCCAGGCAAAGGAAGGGAGAGCTAATGCAATAAAGAACAAAAAAAAAGAAGCTACATGGGAAAGAAAGAAAGAAAGTAACGGAAATAAAGAAGGAAATGGGAAAGAGACATAAAAGAATGAAAGTAAGAAAGAAAGAGAGAGAGAGAAAGAGAGAAATAGAAAATAAATAAAAAGAATGAAAGTAATAAAGAAAGAGAGAGAGAGAGAAAATAAATAAAAAGAATGAAACTAAGAAAGAAAGAGAGAGAGAGAAAGAGAGAAAGAGAAAATAAATAAAAAGAATGAAAGTAAGAAAGAAAGGTGAATTAAATCATCTGAAAACTAACAAATAATGAAAATAGAAAAACAGAGAATTTAATGAAGAACAAAAAACAATTATGTCAAAGAAAGAAGGAAAGAAAGAAAGAAAGAAAGAAAGAAAGAGCGAGAAAGAGAAAATAGATAAAAATAATTAAATGACAAACGCAAATGTAGCAGAAAACGTAAGGAAGAAATATGGTAAGTCAATGAATGAAAAACAGTAAGAAGGAACATAAGAAAGTAGAATAAATAAAATAAAGAATGTAAATAAAAAAACACGCCTAAGAGTGAATGAGAGAAAGAAATGAAGAATGAATCGAACATAAGGAATGAAATAAGAGACGAAAAATAAAGATTATGTCAAATAAACATGTAATGAAACGCGAATGATGTAAACAAAACAAAGATAAAAGTTATGTCAAAGAAAGAAATAGCGAAAGAAAGAAAGAAAATGAAGAATTAAAGAAAGAAATTGAAGAAGGAAAAATAAAAAAGAAAGAGAAGGAAAAATAAAGAAAAGCAAGGGAAAAGAATGAAATAACGAAAGAAAGAAAATGAAGGATAAAAGAAAAAAATTAAAAAAGGAAAGAGAAGGAGAAAAGAAAGAGATGTGACACCCGAACTCTTTCAGTCACGACGCCATTATGTGACGTCGGTCCTTTGTGACGGGCTAACCCTGGGACATCGGTTGAAGTCTTGTTGGGTTCTAGTACCAACTTGTCGTACTCGGCTCGCTTCCAACGCCTGGTCACCGAAGCAACTGCTTTGATCTCGATTCAACCTACCCACGTTGTGATTTGATCTTAGGTTGACGAGATCAATCAGACGTCGGGCCGTAGTGCCAGCCGAATCCGGGTCAAGGTGATACTGCACAATAAATGTAGACAAAAAACAAAAACAAAAGCACAAACAACAACTTCAAGGCGAGCGACTGGTTAGGAATAGTGATTAATTTTATGTCGGTTTGTTGAGTTACAGGAGTGCGTCTCTCTCTCTCTCCCAGCCCGAAGAAAAAAAAATGTGGATTGTAACACTTTTTGCATTCTTAGGTACTTCTAGATATCTGGGTTGTTTTTCAATAAAGTCGTCTCTGGTGGAGAATATAAGTCAGACTTCTATAATTTGTTCTTGGTTAGAAGTCAAAGTCGGACACTTGCTTTGGTGGGAAATCTAAAGTCGGACTTCAACGAATTTGTTCTTGGTTAGAAGTCTAAGTTGGAAACTTGTTTTGGTGGGAAATCTAAAGTCGGACTTCAACGAATTTGTTCTTGGTTAGAAGTCTAAATCGGAAGGCATGGAATCGTGCGGTCACCTGTGCGAGGCGTTATGTATCCGAGTCCCCTTGTCTCTTGGGCTCGACTGGATCTCTCTGCGAACTGCACTGCACTGCACTGCTCTCTCCTTACTGTACTGTACTGTACTGTCTCTCCCTCACTGTAAAACACCCGAAGACGTTTGCTTATATGGACGCCGATCAAAACCTGGCGTGGGGTCGGACGTGGTGTGGCCACCACGTTGATTTCATATCCCCAATAAGGATTTCCTTTGTTTTCGGTCAGAAATATTTATCATTTTCCATTTTTGGAAATCTTCTTCCACTCCCACCCTCTCCTGCTCTCATATGGGTATCTCACCATACTTTAGAGGGCGTCAACGGTTTTCCCACTTCCTTGCAGTAACATCTCATACCTATCCTCTCAATGGGCGGTGGCAGGCCTCCTCCCTGCGTCACATGATCACCTCCGCCTGGCTATTCGGCCAATAGGCGTCAAATGATAATCTCAATTTTTATCCAACTTCACGACATATGGAATTCCTCAATCAAGTTTTTCGCCAACATTAAGTGGACGGAATTTTGGCGAAAATTGGGTTAATTAAGAAAGACACAATAACATGGCTTTTGTTATCACAAACGAATTTCAACAGAACACAGATGTCCTGTCCAGCCGACATCTCTTCAATCCAGGGCCGGACTCTGTGTGCGGTCGGCAAATGACCCATTAAATCATTTCCCGATAACACAAGTCTTGGCCACCATGACACAGTTAATGTTTTATCTGCCCAAAAGCTCTGGGATTCATCAACTAATTTTTACGACAATGACCATCAGAATTTTCGCCATTCCACTACCCAAAACAACATCGCTTTTGTGGGTGGCCTTTTTCCTTCTTTTATCATCTAAGTTGTTAAGTCTTGTCCTTCTGTTTCTTTCTTTTCTTTTTCTTTTTCCTTCCTTTGTCCTCGCAGAGAATTTGGCATATCTCAGCATCAAACTTCAGCGAGAAAGTAAGAATGATTATCTTGATTCGCACTTGAAAATAACAAAACAAAAAATCTTTTTCACCGATCCTTGTTTTTGGGAAAATAACAAAACAAAAAGAACATCGCTCAGTATGTCTTTCGTTATATCTATCGGTTTAAGTTATCGCTCAGTATGTCATTCGTTATATCTATCGGTTTAAGTAATCCCCGTAATTAACTTCTGTGGTTAATTAATTGGTTAATTAACCTGCCGTTTCTAAATAGTGTTACAGAGAAGAAAAAATAAAGAAAAGGAAGGGAAAAGAATGAAATAACGAAAGAAAGAAAATGAAGATTTAAAGAAAGAAATTAAAGAAGGAAAGAGAAGGAAAAAGAAAGAGAAGGAAAAATAAAAAAAGGAAGGGAAATGAAAGAAATAACGAAAGAAAGAATGAAAATCAAGGATTAAAGAAAATAATGAAGAGGCAAATAACGGATGGAATTTAAAAAAACAGAAAAGAAAAGGGAATGAAGTAAAGAAAGTTAGGAATATCGGCACTTCAACGAAAGAAAGAAAAAAATTGATGAAAGAAAGAGGAGTGAAATAAAGAACGAGAAGAAAAAGTTCTTATAATGAAAGACAAAAAAAGAAAGAAAGGAATGCAATAAACAATGAAAATAAAAAAAGAACGGAAAAAGAAAACGAAATAAAAAAGAGAACATGATGTAAAGAAACACGTGAAAGAAAAAAAAACGGGGGAAAAAGGTCAGAAAGAAAAGAAGGAGAAGGAAAAACGAAAGAATGAGAAGAATGAAAAAGAAGGAAAAAAGAAAGAAATTAAAGAAGAAAGAGAATGAAAAAGAAAGAGAAAGAAAAACAAAGAAAGGGAAAAGAAAAAAGAACGAAAGGAAGAAAGGAAAAAAAGAAAGAAAGAGAAAAGGAAAAGAGAAAGACAGAAAAAGAAAAGAAAAAGAAAGAAAAGAAAAAAAGAAAAGTAAAAACGAAAGAAAGAAAAGAAAGAAAGAGAAGGAATGAAGCAGGAAACCAAGAATATTCCTCAACAACAAAAAAACAAAGGCGAAGAAAATAAAGAATGGAATGGAAAAGTTCATTGAAAGAAAGGAAAAAGAAAGAAAGAAAAGGAAATAAACAACGAAAATAAAAGAGAGGAAGAAATATTATTCAGCATTAAGAGAAAACAGAAAGCAAAAAGAAATATGAATTGGGATTTGTAGGAAGCGGGGGGGGGGGTACCGGGCAACAATATGGAAAGAAAGAAAAAAGGAAATGAAGAACAGAATAAAGAAGGAAAAAAAGAACACAATAAAAAATAAATCGAAAAACTAAAATGAAGAAGCAAAACAAGGAAGAAAAAAATTTTAAAATGTCAAAACATTTTCCTGAAATCAGGACTTCTTATTTTTTTGCGTCAAATGGCTGAAGTAAAGAGAAAAGAACCATAACGAGTTGGGATATATATATATATATATATATATATATATATATATATATATATATATATATATATGTGTGTGTGTGTGTGTGTGTGTGTCTAGATACATAGATAATTAGATAGATAAGGATTTTGGTAGATATATTTGTGAAGGGAGCCAGGCTAATGATGAAGAACTTCCAAGTCAAGAAAGAATCTATGATGAGTAGTTTTAACTTGCGTGCCGAGCGCAATAAATCCATGGCACAACAGATGTGTCACCGCAGGTCGCCCGGTATTTCTGATTTCAATTTAATTGTCGTTCCGCACAAATCTGTAGAGACTCCGGTGCCATGCTATTTTCAAAAAAGAAAAAAAAAAAGAAAGAAAGAAAATACTTATAAGATAACAATAACAAAACAAAAAAACAACAACAAAAAACAAAAACAAAACAAAACAAAAACAAAGAAAAATAATATTCTTCACTTTCTTTCATTTTACTACGTTCTTCACACGAACGAAGCAAGGAAAGAGAATGGGAATAATCAAGAAGAAGAAGAGGAAGAAGGAGAAGAAATAAAATACGAATTTTGTGTTTTTTTAATGTGGCTTGAGATAATCCTTTCTTTTTTCTTTCTTCCTTTGATTTCAACATTTCTTTTTCTATTATAATTTATATTCTTTCTTTCTTACTTTCTTTCGTTTCTTTTTTTCTTTTCTTCCTTTTTGATTGTCAGCCCTCTTTTGTTTTTATTGCTCTTCCGACTTTTTTCTATCTTTGTGTGTTTTACTCTTCTGTTCCCTTTTCCTCTTTTTTGTAGTGTCCCCTCCTTCTTTCTTTCTTTCTTTCTTTCTTTCTTCGTTTGTTTTCTTTTCTTTCAATGAATTTTCTTCTTTCTTTCTTTCTTTCTTTCTCTGTTTCTTTCTTTCTTTCTTCGTTTGTTTTCTTTTCTTTCATTTTTATTCCTTATATTTTCTTTTCTTACTTTCAATGAATTTTCTTCTTTCTTTCTTTCTTTCTTTATTCTCTTTGCTTTTACTTTTCTTCTGGTTAAATCTTTCTGGTTATGTTTTCTTTTCTCACCTTCAATGTATTCTTTCTTTCTTTATTTCTTTCTTTCTTTCTTTTTCGTTTGTTTCCTTTTCCTTTTCTTTTCATTCGTTTACCATTTTTCTTTCTTTTATTTCTATTCCTTATATTTTCTTTTCTTACCTCCAATGAATTTTTCTTCATTCATTCATTCATTCTTTCTTTCTTTCTTTCTTTCTTTCTTTCTTTCTTTCTTTCTTTCTTTTTTTCTTTCTTTCTTTCTCCTTATTGCTTTTCATTATTCTTTTATTTATCCGTCGCCCCCTTTCGTTTGTTTACATTTCTTGGGAACAATGGTTAATTTTTCGTCTTGCCTTCTAGGCGGGAACATTCGAGCGAAGAACATTTCAATTTTAGTTCTGACATATTAGAACTTGACTCAACGAAAATTCTTACACGCCTTTGCTACTGAGCAGGTCGAATCCCATTAAAAATGACACCGATGTGCCGTTGCTTACAAACAAGGATCCGCGGTAAGATGCGCGAAGAATGAAAATTACAGGAATTTGTCAAGAAAAGGAAAAGGAAGGAAAAGCAAAAAAAAAACTCGTCGGAAATCAGAAAGGTTGGAAAGATCCATTGTAAATGAAAGTAAAGAGAACCACCATATTGGACGTTCAGGCAGGCAGAGAATGTCGAGGGAATGTCGAGAAAAGGAAAGTTAATTGGACTAAACAGAGAAGAAAGGAGAGAAAAAAAACGTAAGAGAGAGTGACGTAATCAAAAAGTATTTAGGAAAAGAAAGAGAGTAGTGAAATAAACGAAATATATTTAAAGAAGAAAAAGATGAAAAAACGAAGCAGGAAAAGAAGAAGAAGAAGAAGAAGAAGAAGAAGAGGAGGAGGATGAAGAAAAGAAGAAGAAAAACGAAGTTAGCAAGGAAATTAGAATGACAATAATCAAGAAGAAGATGAAGAAGAAGAAGAAGAAGAAGAAGAAGAAGAAGAAGAAGAAGAAGAAGAAGAAGAAGAAGAAGAAGAAGAAGAAGAGGAAACGGAATAAGCAAGAGACGAGAATGGGAATAATCAAGAAGAAGAAAAAGAAGTAGAAATAGAAGAAGAAGAAGAAGAATAAGAAGAAGAAGAAGAAGAAGAAGAAGAAGAAGAAGAAGAAGAAGAAGAAGAAATAAGCATGGAGAAAAAAAGAAGAAAAAGGAAATAAGCAAGTAGACCAAGAAGAATAAACAAGTAGAAAAAATGGAAATACGTAAGAAAAAGAAGAAGAAAGTAAAGAAAAAAACCTAGTAAGCAACAAAACAAGAATGGAAATAATCAAGAGGAAGAAGATGAAGAAGACGAAGAAAATAAGGAAGTAAGTGTGAATAAACATGAAAAAGACGAGAGAGAAATTAATGAAGAAAAAAGAAGCGGAAAGTGCAAGAAGAAAAAAGTGGGTGAAAGCATAATGAAGAAGAAGTAGAGAAAGAAGAAGAAGGGTATAAGCAAATGTAAGAAGTGGACACTGAGGTCAACGTCGAGCTGTGACAGTCTGTTTCATGTCTGATAGCAATGTTCAAATCATTTTTACATTTAAACCTGAAACTTGAAATTTCGCATGAAACTCGAAGTTTGGTTGACAGTATTAATAGTGCCATCTACTGGCAATGTGCTCTTTTTTTTAAACACTACTTGCTATTGACGCAATATCTTCCGGAAACTGCCCCAGTCGATCGCATTTTTTAACACCTACCCAAACATATATATATAGCGATTTTCCAAGCATAGCTTAGATGTGGCACAAGGCCGAAAGTAGGGGGCACCCAGTGAGGATCGAATTCATTACTCAGTCGTAATTGTTCTAGCGAGACAAGCTTGCTAACCATTACGCCAACTGGAGGTGCCCAATAGTAATTTTCCAAGCGTAGATTAGATGTGGCACAAAGCCGAAAGTAGGAGGCACCCAGTGAGGATCGATCTCGCTACTCAACCGTTGTACTAGTGAGACAATCATATATATATATATATATATATATATATATATATATATATATATATATATATCCAGCATTTTGAGATTAAATAAAGAGTGTGACCGGGACAACACAGTGAACCCGTCCACACTAAAATTAGCTGCACACTCAAGGTGCTGGAGGCACTTTATATCGGGTCCCGCAAGCCTTCCCTATGTAAAGAGAGTGAGTGTTTGTTGGGACTCGCTGTTATTTGTCTCTAGCTCCTTGTGTTCATTTTTTTCCCTCCCCATTTCCTTTTCATTGTACATTTTCTAGTGTTTTTAATTTAAGTTAAATCTTCCGTGGAAGCCTGAAGAGTGGGAGCGAAACCAGTTGCTTCGCTTTTAATATGTCAAGTAATACTAAGCTTCACACTTTTATTTCTGTGATTAAATTTTGTACCTACAAAAATATCTTTATATATATATATTATATATATGCATATTCTGAAACAACTAACATCCACCTTTTCCCTTCAGGTTAACTCTGAGAAATTTTTCATATTTGTCGACATGGAAAATAAAAACAATATAGCTACTCACTAAATTCTGGTGGAGATACTCATCCAAGTATTTAGTTTAGTTAGTTTCTTCTTTGTCACCAAGGCCCGTTGGTCCAGTGGTATTTTTTTTAATCTTATCACCCCAAGCAAGGCTGGAAGCCACTAGCACGCAAGGGGTTACAGAAGGTTTGGAGGAAGAGCAGATAGGAGTGGTAAAGGAGAGGATGTGGAGAAAGATAGTGGATCGATCAAGGCAAGGTGGTTACAGAAGATTTGGAGCGAGAGCAGATAGGAATGAAAGGTGAAAGGATCTGGCGAAGGGAAGTGGATAGATCAAGGCAACTGGAGATGTCGATTGACGTTACACTAAAATAGTTGGAGATTGTATTTGTCAGGGAAACAGGAATAAGGAAGGGAGTTCCACAGGCGAGATGTGCGAGACATGAAGCTATTGGAGTAGAAGAGACGTCTACATCTAACAGTTTCAACGGTGAAGGAGTGGGAACGGGATGCCAGCCTCGTAGGACGTTTAAATTCATGAGGCCTAGGAACCAGCGAAAGCAGCTCATCGGAGCAATTACCGTGAAAGTATTTGTAAAAAAGACAGAGCGAGGCAACGTCGTGTTTGTGAGAGAGCGACTGCAGACGAGATGACAGATCAGGGCCAATTACATTGCATATCCGTCTCTGGATCTTATCAAGAACCCTGAGGCAAACAGCAGGGGCTCCAGATCATATATGGCACAATACTCCATGCAAGGGCGAATGGTCGATTTATAGATTTGGAGGATCGATTCCGGGGAGAAAAATTTCCTGGCTCGGCACAGGGAGCCAACTTTCTGTGCGGTGGATGATGCAATTGATTCGATGTATTTGTTCCATCTCAGATCAGCGGACAGCGTGAGACCGAGCAGCCGCAGAGAGGAGCTCTCGAGAAGTTGGTCTTCAGACATTCTAATGGGATGCAGGGATGGATCCCTGTGGTGGTTAATAGAGAGCAGTTTTGTTTTAGAGGCGTTAAAGTTAACCATCCATTTCTTGCCCCAGTTCACAACCAATAAAGTATTTAGTTTAGTTAGTTTCTTCTTTGTCACCAAGGCCCGTTGGTCCAGTGGTATGACACTTGCGTTGTTTTGTATCTGGTTTCGAATCTCGGCAGTGGATGCACACTACTGAAGAGTCCCAAACAGGATGAAACGGCCGTACAGTGTTTTCTGCATTCTGTTGAGGATTACTTCTAGACTCGATGAATTACTATGAATGATTATTCAAACCCCCCAAAATTTCTGTCACTAATATATACATATATATATATATATGTATATATATATATATATATATATATATATATATATATATATATATATATATATATATATATATAGATATAGATATAGATATATATCCAAAGAAACGAGATACTTAAGGTTTAAATGGATTGTTAAAAATGAAAAATCTTTCTTGAAACTATTTTAATTATAATTATCAAGTTAATAGAAGAAATTTAATATTTCCCGGAAGCGAAATATTTTGCTATATTTCAAAACTAATTTAAATTGATGGGAAGTGTTTTTTTAAATCGTTAATTGTCGCTTATTTTAGCCATTTTCAGCCATTTGTTAACACAATGTAAATCTGTTTATTAAAAAAAAACGTTCGAAAATAAAATATACGCATCTGAAGATTTATTTTAGAAATATTAGTTGATTTAAACTTTAATTAAACTGATTTGAGAAAAATGTTAATTCCTTTTAGTTTAAAAGATCGCAGAAATGCATTTTTTTAATGCAGAGGTAGGTGTATCGATTAGATGCTGATAGTTTATCTACTTCTGTTTACAGGGTATATATTTGTTAAAATTACTTGACAAACATAACGTGAGCGGCTTTTTTATATAATTTTTAACTACTCAGTTTTCACAAATATTTAGGAAGATATTCTCTGTAGTCGATGGTTTTATTGAATTTTAGTTACTTTAGCTTTAAATTTACTATTGTTACTGCACTTATTTTATAATATCGCTTATGGACATTCGTATTTACAAAAATTCGCACGTTTATACACACACACACACACACCCACGAAAAAAATAAAAATTCTTTTTAAAATATTGGGGGTCGTTGAATTGTAGCAAGCTTTTCCATTTAGGATTACTTCATATAGTTTTTACTTAATGACAATATCACCTAATCGGTACATACTAATACAGAATACTATTTAAATTTTTTTAGAAATTAAAACAAATCTTGTAAAATTCATTATTCATTGAAAAAAATTCTTTGGTTTAAGACAATAGTATCCATAATGAGTTAATTAACAAATATCTTAAGTAATCTAATAATTTATTGATTTTTCGGGACAATAGCTTTACAGCCTTGCTTGAAGATGGTTTCTGGAAAACTAATAATAAAATTTAAAATATTAAATTCCATATTACTGGAAAGCGCTCAATATCAGTGATATATAACATATTTAGTTGGATTGATGTGTGTTTGTGACCCTGGGTTTCACGCTTTTGCGATCGTCAATTTGCTTGACGATCGCAAAAGCGTGAAAATTCGTTGAAAAATACATCCCGACCCATCCCTAAACATAACCCCTTTTTCGAACGTAACTAATAACTGATACAACAAAAGTTAATTAAAATGAACACGCTACCACCCCTTGTCTGGATGAGTGGATTTCTCTGTATCCTTGGAAACAGCGAATTATGAATTTTTACCGTGCCTTTAAAACCCCAGTAAATTTAAAAATAAGTTACACCAAAATTCGCTTGAGTATGAAATGGAACTAATGTTTTTAATTTAATTACAAAATTAAATTCGAAACTTTTAGCTTCCATTTTTGAAACATGGTTATTACTGTGTAGCGAAAAAACATATTTTAAATCAGTTAATTTATAATATTAATGCTCTGTAAATTTACATTGAGCACTATTTTGTAAAAATAAAAATATCTATAAGAACACCGGATTATATATCTTACTGTTCTTTCTTTATACATATATATATATATATATATATATATATATATATATATATATATATATATATATATATATATATATATACATATATATATATATGTGTGTGTGTGTGTGTGTGTGTGTGTGTGTGTGTGTGTGTGTGTGTGTGTGTGTGTGCATTTATGTCGACAGGTAATATTTTTAATATATGCTTATAGCTTCAGAAATAGATGTAATTTGTGCCTGGAAGTAAAAATTGTTATAAATAAATATAATAATTTAAATTTATTTGATTTATCTGTGTTTGTTTTTGTGTATATATGTATGTGTATATATGAATTCATGTGTACACGTGTGTATGTGTGTATATATATGTGAATACATATGTATGTATATGTGTGTATGCATATATATATGTATATATGTGCGTGTGAGTATGTGAGTGTGTATCTATCTATCTATCTATCTATCTATCTATCTATCTATCTATCTTAGTGTGTTCATATCTATCTATATCAGTTCATATCTATCAATCGACCAATCTCTCTCAGTTTATATCTATCTATCTATCTATCTATCTATCTATCTATCTATCTATCTATCTATCTATCTCTCTCTCTATCTATCTATCTTAGTGTGTTCATATCTATCTATATCAGTTCATATCTATCAATCGACCAATCTCTCTCAGTTCATATCTATCTATCTATCTATCTATCTATCTATCTAGATTTGTGTATGTGTATGTATTGTATATATGTGTTTAATTGTGTATTTGTATGGATGTGCATATTTGTAAGTTTTATATATATATATATACCACACAAATATATAATCCATTTTATAATTATAAAGATGAATATAACTAATATAATGAATAAAGATGATATGACGAATTTAAGGATTTTATATATTATATTATTTATTTTTCACTCTTATTAATACATATATATATATATATATATATATATATATATATATATATATATATATATATATATGTGTGTGTGTGTGTGTGTGTGTGTATGATTGTTATTATATTGATGTAGATTAGATGATGACGATATAAATTTTGATTTAATTTCAATGTATTTCACTAGCTGTCACTTGTACTTCCCCCACCGATCCCTGCTTATTTTGCTGACACGTTGTTTCTACTTTTTCTTTTCCCCACTCCTCTCTCTACAATAATGAAAATCGCCAGGAAATTTTTTGTAGGTCAAGTAATTTAGACTTTTACTTCTTTTCCTCTTGTGATTTAACTTTAAAATAATTTTAAATAAACTCTCTGGATAAATTTAAACAAATTTGTAACTTCGGTCTGATGAAGCAGATATTAAAAATTATCTGTCAAAATAAATTTATTACCTAATTCTTCGATGATGTGTTAAGTATTTTCCCTCTTGATACACACACACACACACACACACACACACATATATATATATATATATATATATATATATATATATATATATATATATATATATATATATATATATATATATAATATGTGTGTGTGTTTGTGTGTGTGTATAATTATGGAAATAATTGCTGATTAGTAATAAGTTGAAGGAGATGAACTGGATAATGACGATGATAAGAATTCTAACAAAATAGACATTTATGCCGGTGATGATGAGTCTTATGAGAAGTTGGGGGCTTATATTCATTTACAACAACAACAACGGCAATAATAATAATAATAATAATAATAATAATAATAATAATAATAAGAAGAAGAAGAAGAAGAAGAAGAAGAAGATGAGGAGGTGAAGGAAAATAAATCCCTGACGATTAAGATGACAAACAAGAATTTAATGTTGCTGTTGCTGATGCTGATGATGATGATTATGTTGATGATGGTAAGTTGGAGAATCATATTCCTTAATACTTCATCTTCTTCTACTACTACTACTACTACTATTACTACTACTACTACTACTACTACTACTACTAACAATAATAATAAGAAGAAGAAGAAGAGGAGGAGGAAGAGGAGGAAAAATAAAACCCTGACGATTAAGATGACAAACAAGATATTGATGATGCTGTTGCCCTAGCTGTTGCTGTTGCTAAGGTAGAGGATAGTATTTCTTAGTGTGTCTACTACTGCTACTACTATTACTAGTAATATTAATTAATTAATTGAGAAGAATATGTTATTATTAATAATAAAATAAGATATTATAAGAAGACAAAGAAGACAAAGAAGATATGTAAACTTTCATGGCGCAGCAACGATTGGCCATCGTTTTATTGATCAGAAACGATTCGTTTTGGACAATTCAGAATCACTATTTTATATGTGACATGGGCAATCATGGCTCTCTACAACTTCCTATTCCTTGTACCTCTTAGTAATATTTGTTCTTTTGACTAGCTTCTCATTTACCGTTTCGCCTCCGTTCACTTAAGCTCGTCATTTACATGACCCGATGACTTCCCCTGTCCCTTTTGCCTACGATATGTCCTGTGGGTGTCAAATTCTCCAAGACCTCCTTCTTTATTATGTGTCCAAGAGATTTCAGCTTCACTTTCTTGAAGAAAAGAAAGATGAAGATAAAATGACGATATTAAATATGACGACACCGTGGAACATCATCATCATTATTATTATTTTTATTTTTATTTTCTTTGGTATCTGGCGTTTACACATTTCTTTCCGGGTCCCGCCCAGGGACCTAAGGTTAGAAATGGCATCAGGACACTTTCCACTGCAAAGAAAAAAAAATAATTACATAGATAAAGCCCTTCGTAAAGTGTGGGCTGTACTTGTCAGAACAATTTTTTGTATCTCTTTGAGGCATGGACTTCCAGGGATCCCTTCAATTAGCCTACTGGATTCTTTTCCAACCAGTTGAAGGGCTCCAACTACAACAGGGATTGTTGATGTTCCCATGTGCCACATTTTTGAGATTTCTATTTCAAGGTCCTTGTATTTTGACAGTTTTTCGAATATCTTCAAAGATACATTGCAGTATGTAGGGACTGCCATATCAATAAGAAGGTACTTATTTTGTTTGTGATCTTTAATAACAATGTCTGGGTGGTTGGCTTTGATTTTTCTGTCAGTGTGTATTGTGTAGTTCCATAGAATTGTAACAGGTCCTATCTCCGTAACCGGGTCAGGGTGGTATTCGTACCAGTTTCTTTCAGTTTCCTTCCCGTAGGAGTTGCAAATTTTCCAGTGCAGATATTGGCCCACTCTGTCATGCCGGGTTTTATATTCAGTGGGTGCCAATATCGTGCAACAAGATGATCAATGGTTTCTGGATATTTATCACAGAATCTGCATTTTGGGCTAACACAGTATTTTAGTATATGTGCTTGATAATTCCTAGTTAACAAACATTGGTCCTGTGCAGCAATGATAAAACGTTCAGTTTCATCTTTCAACCATGCACTACGTAGCCACTGATTTATTATTATTATTATTATTACTTACCTTTTGACAGTAAGTTTAACCCTTTACAGGGCTCGGAGCACACTAGAGTAAAAAGTTTACGATAGGAGGCACTTTGTATGGATAGGAGTGAAAGATAACAGTTAACCTTAGCTTTGAACAGGTTAAGATTGTAATGATCGGTGAAACATCCTCTTCGGAGTCGGTTCTACGGAGCAGTGGTTCGCGTGTAACTTACTTCTCATCAATGGAATACGAAGGGAATGTGGATGGCTTGCTACAATGTAAGTGGCACGGTGTGTTTGTGCTGTGAAGGTTTTGCCTCGGCTGAGCCAAGGAATGTATTACGTCCGAGAACTTTCCGTGCATGTACCGGTAGAGCAGCGAGAGGCTCGCCACATCCCGCCTGTGAGGGAGAGGTTGAAGGGTGGAGAATAATTCGTCACCCACAAGGGCAGGGTGACGCTTTCGGACTCAATGATGATGATGATGATGATGACGATGATTGTTATAAAATGGTGAGTATTATTTTGAAGAAGAAGTTAGAGAAGGATGAGGCGGAGGAAACATGGAAGATGGAAAACAGGATTATGACAACAAAATATGAAACAATGCTATTGATGCTGCTGCTGAGAATGATGATGCTGAAAAGAAGAAGAAGAAGAAGAAGAAGAAGGAGGAGGAGGAGGAGGAGATGCAGGATGATGAGGAGGAGGAGGATGAAGAGATGATGATGATGATGAGGAGGATGGGGATGAAGAGGAAGAAGAAGAAAAATAACAACAAAAACCACAGCAAGAACGAGAAGAAGGTACAGGATGACTAGGAAGAGGAGGAAGAGAAGAATTTGAAGAAGAGGAGGAGGAGAAGGAAGAAGAAGAAGAAGAAGAAGAAGAAGAAGAAGAAGAAGAAGAAGAAGAAGAAGGTTAAGGTTGATAAGGATCATGAAGGGAAGAAGAAGTTGAAGAAGAGGACGAGGAGGAAGAAGAAGAAGAAGGTGCAGGATGATGATTATCATAAAGAGAAGAAGTTGAAGAGGAGGAGGAGGAGAAGGAAGAAGAAGAAGAAGAAGAAGAAGAAGAAGAAGAAGAAGAAGAAGAAGAAGAAGAAGAAGAAGAAGAAGGTTGATAAGGATCATGAAGGGAAGAAGAAGTTGAAGAAGAGGACGAGGAGGAAGAAGAAGAAGGTGCAGGATGATGATTATCATAAAGAGAAGAAGTTGAAGAGGAGGAGGAGGAGAAGGAAGAAGAAGAAGAAGAAGAAGAAGAAGAAGAAGAAGAAGAAGAAGAAGAAGAAGAAGAAGAAGGTTAAGGTTGATAAGGATCATGAAGGGAAGAAGAAGTTGAAGAAGAGGACGAGGAGGAAGAAGAAGAAGGTGCAGGATGATGATTATCATAAAGAGAAGAAGTTGAAGAGGAGGAGGAGGAGAAGGAAGAAGAAGAAGAAGAAGAAGAAGAAGAAGAAGAAGAAGAAGAAGAAGAAGAAGAAGAAGAAGAAGAAGGTTAAGGTTGATAAGGATCATGAAGGGAAGAAGAAGTTGAAGAAGAGGAGGAGGAGGAAGAAGAAGAAGGTGCAGGATGATGATTATCATAAAGAGAAGAAGTTGAAGAGGAGGAGGAGGAGAAGGAAGAAGAAGAAGAAGAAGAAGAAGAAGAAGAAGAAGAAGAAGAAGAAGGTTAAGGTTGATAAGGATCATGAAGGGAAGAAGAATTTGAAGAAGAGGAGGAGGAGGAAGAAGAAGAAGGTGCAGGATGATGATTATCATAAAGAGAAGAAGTTGAAGAGGAGGAGGAGGAGAAGGAAGAAGAAGAAGAAGAAGAAGAAGAAGAAGGTTAAGGTTGATAAGGATCATGAAGGGAAGAAGAAGTTGAAGAAGAGGAGGAGGAGGAAGAAGAAGAAGGTGCAGGATGATGATTATCATAAAGAGAAGAAGTTGAAGAGGAGGAGGAGGAGAAGGAAGAAGAAGAAGAAGAAGAAGAAGAAGAAGAAGAAGAAGAAGAAGAAGAAGAAGAAGAAGAAGAAGAAGGTTAAGGTTGATAAGGATCATGAAGGGAAGAAGAAGTTGAAGAAGAGGAGGAGGAGGAAGAAGAAGAAGGTGCAGGATGATGATTATCATAAAGAGAAGAAGTTGAAGAGGAGGAGGAGGAGAAGGAAGAAGAAGAAGAAGAAGAAGAAGAAGAAGAAGAAGAAGAAGAAGAAGAAGAAGAAGAAGAAGAAGAAGAAGAAGAAGGTTAAGGTTGATAAGGATCATGAAGGGAAGAAGAATTTGAAGAAGAGGAGGAGGAGGAAGAAGAAGAAGGTGCAGGATGATGATTATCATAAAGAGAAGAAGTTGAAGAGGAGGAGGAGGAGAAGGAAGAAGAAGAAGAAGAAGAAGAAGAAGAAGGTTAAGGTTGATAAGGATCATGAAGGGAAGAAGAAGTTGAAGAAGAGGAGGAGGAGGAAGAAGAAGAAGGTGCAGGATGATGATTATCATAAAGAGAAGAAGTTGAAGAGGAGGAGGAGGAGAAGGAAGAAGAAGAAGAAGAAGAAGAAGAAGAAGGTTAAGGTTGATAAGGATCATGAAGGGAAGAAGAAGTTGAAGAAGAGGAGGAGGAGGAAGAAGAAGAAGGTGCAGGATGATGATTATCATAAAGAGAAGAAGTTGAAGAGGAGGAGGAGGAGAAGGAAGAAGAAGAAGAAGAAGAAGAAGAAGAAGAAGAAGAAGAAGAAGAAGAAGAAGAAGAAGAAGGTTAAGGTTGATAAGGATCATGAAGGGAAGAAGAAGTTGAAGAAGAGGAGGAGGAGGAAGAAGAAGAAGGTGCAGGATGATGATTATCATAAAGAGAAGAAGTTGAAGAGGAGGAGGAGGAGAAGGAAGAAGAAGAAGAAGAAGAAGAAGAAGAAGAAGAAGAAGAAGAAGAAGAAGAAGGTTAAGGTTGATAAGGATCATGAAGGGAAGAAGAAGTTGAAGAAGAGGACGAGGAGGAAGAAGAAGAAGGTGCAGGATGATGATTATCATAAAGAGAAGAAGTTGAAGAGGAGGAGGAGGAGAAGGAAGAAGAAGAAGAAGAAGAAGAAGAAGAAGAAGAAGAAGAAGAAGAAGAAGAAGAAGAAGAAGGTTAAGGTTGATAAGGATCATGAAGGGAAGAAGAAGTTGAAGAAGAGGAGGAGGAGGAAGAAGAAGAAGGTGCAGGATGATGATTATCATAAAGAGAAGAAGTTGAAGAGGAGGAGGAGGAGAAGGAAGAAGAAGAAGAAGAAGAAGAAGAAGAAGAAGAAGAAGAAGAAGAAGAAGAAGAAGAAGAAGAAGAAGAAGGTTAAGGTTGATAAGGATCATGAAGGGAAGAAGAAGTTGAAGAAGAGGAGGAGGAGGAAGAAGAAGAAGGTGCAGGATGATGATTATCATAAAGAGAAGAAGTTGAAGAGGAGGAGGAGGAGAAGGAAGAAGAAGAAGAAGAAGAAGAAGGTTAAGGTTGATAAGGATCATGAAGGGAAGAAGAAGTTGAAGAAGAGGAGGAGGAGGAAGAAGAAGAAGGTGCAGGATGATGATTATCATAAAGAGAAGAAGTTGAAGAGGAGGAGGAGGAGAAGGAAGAAGAAGAAGAAGAAGAAGAAGAAGAAGAAGAAGAAGAAGAAGAAGAAGAAGAAGAAGGTTAAGGTTGATAAGGATCATGAAGGGAAGAAGAAGTTGAAGAAGAGGAGGAGGAGGAAGAAGAAGAAGGTGCAGGATGATGATTATCATAAAGAGAAGAAGTTGAAGAGGAGGAGGAGGAGAAGAAGAAGAAGAAGAAGAAGAAGAAGAAGAAGAAGAAGAAGAAGAAGAAAAAGAAGGTTGATAAGGATCATGAAGGGAAGAAGAAGTTGAAGAAGAGGACGAGGAGGAAGAAGAAGGTGCAGGATGATGATTATCATAAAGAGAAGAAGTTGAAGAGGAGGAGGAGGAGAAGGAAGAAGAAGAAGAAGAAGAAGAAGAAGAAGAAGAAGAAGAAGAAGAAGAAGAAGAAGAAGAAGAAGGTTAAGGTTGATAAGGATCATGAAGGGAAGAAGAAGTTGAAGAAGAGGACGAGGAGGAAGAAGAAGAAGGTGCAGGATGATGATTATCATAAAGAGAAGAAGTTGAAGAGGAGGAGGAGGAGAAGGAAGAAGAAGAAGAAGAAGAAGAAGAAGAAGAAGAAGAAGAAGAAGAAGAAGAAGAAGAAGAAGGTTGATAAGGATCATGAAGGGAAGAAGAAGTTGAAGAAGAGGACGAGGAGGAAGAAGAAGAAGGTGCAGGATGATGATTATCATAAAGAGAAGAAGTTGAAGAGGAGGAGGAGGAGAAGGAAGTAGAAGAAGAAGAAGAAGAAGAAGAAGAAGAAGAAGAAGAAGAAGAAGAAGAAGAAGAAGGTTAAGGTTGATAAGGATCATGAAGGGAAGAAGAAGTTGAAGAAGAGGACGAGGAATGAAGAAGAAGAAGGTGCAGGATGATGATTATCATAAAGAGAAGAAGTTGAAGAGGAGGAGGAGGAGAAGGAAGAAGAAGAAGAAGAAGAAGAAGAAGAAGAAGAAGAAGAAGAAGAAGAAGAAGAAGAAGAAGAAGAAGGTTGATAAGGATCATGAAGGGAAGAAGAAGTTGAAGAAGAGGACGAGGAGGAAGAAGAAGAAGGTGCAGGATGATGATTATCATAAAGAGAAGAAGTTGAAGAGGAGGAGGAGGAGAAGGAAGAAGAAGAAGAAGAAGAAGAAGAAGAAGAAGAAGAAGAAGAAGAAGAAGAAGAAGAAGAAGGTTAAGGTTGATAAGGATCATGAAGGGAAGAAGAAGTTGAAGAAGAGGACGAGGAGGAAGAAGAAGAAGGTGCAGGATGATGATTATCATAAAGAGAAGAAGTTGAAGAGGAGGAGGAGGAGAAGGAAGAAGAAGAAGAAGAAGAAGAAGAAGAAGAAGAAGAAGAAGAAGAGGAAGAAGAAGAAGGTTAAGTTTGATAAGGATCATGAAGGGAAGAAGAATTTGAAGAAGAGGAGGAGGAGGAAGAAGAAGAAGGTGCAGGATGATGATTATCATAAAGAGAAGAAGTCGAAGAGGAGGAGGAGGAGAAGGAAGAAGAAGAAGAAGAAGAAGAAGAAGAAGAAGAAGAAGAAGGAGAAGAAGAAGAAGAAGAAGGTTAAGGTTGATAAGGATCATGAAGGGAAGAAGAAGTTGAAGAAGAGGACGAGGAGGAAGAAGAAGAAGGTGCAGGATGATGATTATCATAAAGAGAAGAAGTTGAAGAGGAGGAGGAGGAGAAGGAAGAAGAAGAAGAAGAAGAAGAAGAAGAAGAAGAAGAAGAAGAAGAAGAAGAAGAAGAAGAGGAAGAAGAAGAAGGTTAAGTTTGATAAGGATCATGAAGGGAAGAAGAATTTGAAGAAGAGGAGGAGGAGGAAGAAGAAGAAGGTGCAGGATGATGATTATCATAAAGAGAAGAAGTTGAAGAGGAGGAGGAGGAGAAGGAAGAAGAAGAAGAAGAAGAAGAAGAAGAAGAAGAAGAAGAAGAAGAAGAAGGAGAAGAAGAAGAAGAAGGTTAAGGTTGATAAGGATCATGAAGGGAAGAAGAAGTTGAAGAAGAGGAGGAGGAGGAAGAAGAAGAAGGTGCAGGATGATGATTATCATAAAGAGAAGAAGTTGAAGAGGAGGAGGAGGAGAAGGAAGAAGAAGAAGAAGAAGAAGAAGAAGAAGAAGAAGAAGAAGAAGAAGAAGAAGAAGGAGAAGAAGAAGAAGAAGGTTAAGGTTGATAAGGATCATGAAGGGAAGAAGAAGTTGAAGAAGAGGAGGAGGAGGAAGAAGAAGAAGGTGCAGGATGATGATTATCATAAAGAGAAGAAGTTGAAGAGGAGGAGGCGGAGAAGGAAGAAGAAGAAGAAGAAGAAGAAGAAGAAGAAGAAGAAGAAGAAGAAGAAGAAGGTTAAGGTTGATAAGGATCATGAAGGGAAGAAGAAGTTGAAGAAGAGGACGAGGAGGAAGAAGAAGAAGGTGCAGGATGATGATTATCATAAAGAGAAGAAGTTGAAGAGGAGGAGGAGGAGAAGGAAGAAGAAGAAGAAGAAGAAGAAGAAGAAGAAGAAGAAGAAGAAGAAGAAGAAGAAGAAGAAGAAGAAGAAGAAGCAGGAGGAAGACGAAGGAGAAAAAAACAAGAAGACGGTGCAGGATAATGATGAGAAGGAAGAGATGAAGTTGAAGAAGAGGAGGAGGAGGAGGAGGAGGAGCAAGAAACAACAAGGTGCAGGATGATGAGGATCATGAATAGAAGAAGAAGTTGAAGAGGAGGAGGAGGAGGAGGAGGAGGAAGAAGAGGAAGAAAAAAACAAGAAGGTTCAGGATGATGATGAGGAGGATGACGAGAAGAAGTTGAAGAAGAAGAAAACGAGGAAAAATGATAATAAAAATAAAGTTTATAAGATGCGGTCATTTAGCTTAATTTGAAAAAAGTCCAATTTAGTGCCATCAATGAAATTTGAATTGCCTCCATAGTATCTCACAGTCCATTACTTCTCGCTTAAGAACTCTCTATCTACTAAGCATAGTTTGTCACAAGTACAATAATCATAATTATACTACAGTCAATGAAGATCGACGTCGATACTCATTATAATGGTCCATTCGAATATCGAACCCATATACTACGCCGAGGTACCTCACAATATGATACTGACGATGAAACTTTCAAGAAAGTGAAAACGAAACAGTTGGAATGTTTCGATCAATTTCAGTTTGTTAATTGACCGAAAGGAAGGGTTAAATACGAATGACTGTGTCTGAGCTGTAGGAATTCCGAACAATGGGCACCCCTGGAGTCCATGTTGTCGTAACCGTACACTTACCCATAGCCCACCGTATAGCCTGCTTTTTTTCTTTCCGTTACCAATAATTTCTGTTTTTGACATCTCAATCTTAACACCAGGTGTTTCCAGGGTTACTTTACCCGGCGAAATCCACCTTAAATCTTCTGTAGGGACCTTTTACATTGACATTTGTTCCAATTAGTTAGGAGGGGGAAAAAAGAGACCCCTTAAAATACTAGTTTATAGGGGTTTGTTTTTATACTTTAGCAAAATGAAGTCATATTTCATTTACAAGTTCCAGAGTTTGAGATGTTTATTTAGAGGCGCAGTGTGAAATACCATGTGTTCCTTGGCGAAATAAACAAAAATCTCAACGTGGAAGGCTCGAGAGCGAAACAACCGGAGCTAAAACCTGAACTAAAGATCAGCTTCGGAACATTTACCGTATATATTATAGGTTTATGGGTGCACCCCTGAAAATCTATATGGCCAGAACCTTGCACCTCGTCCTGACTCGCTCTAACAGCTCAATGCGGACAAAATGGCTTTTTCAGTAACAGAAACAAAGAAGAGAGTGTTGAACTGTTATGTAATATCAGTCCTCATCTATGGCAGTGAATGCTGGACAATATTCTCACAGGGGATGAAGAGACTTCTACAGAAGGATGCTGAGAATACCATGAGCTGAAAACACACACACAATCACATAAATGACAGTTGAAATTTTGAGGAGGCCTAATAAGGAGGGATGCTTTGAAAATTAGGCACTCGCACGAAGGCAAGAAAGACAGAGGAAAACAGTGAATTAACTGCCTAACAATTTTGTATAAATAGATGGCAGAATGGGGATGGGGGGGGATGATTCCTTGTCTACTTCTTACCTTCTTTTTGCGTTCTCCTTTCTTTACCACATTCTTCCTTCAACCATTACTCTTTTCGTAGTTTTTTCTTTTTCTTTTTTCTTTATAAGATGGCGGTTTTGTTTTCCTATCTTGGTTTCTTTCATGAATTTTCTTTCATTCTTGTTTTTATCTTTTATAGAATGACCTTCATTTTCGCTCTTTCTTTTTCAACATTCTTTATATTTTATTTTTTGACATTTTTCATTGTTGTTTTCAGGATATGTTCGCTTTCTTTCTTTCTTTCTTTCTTCCTTTTATTCTTTCTTTCTTTCTGTTTTCCTTTCTTTCTTTCTTCCTTTCTTTCTTTCTTTCTTTCTTCCTTCCTTTCTTTCTTTCTTTCTTTCTTTCTTTCTTCCTTTCTTTCTTTCTTTAATTCTTCATTCTTTGTGTAAAATATCTTTTTCTTATTCCCTCCTTTCATTTTTTCACTTTATTTAATTTTAATTATCCTCTGATTTCGTTGTCTTTCACGATATGTCCGTTTTCTTTCTTTCTTCCTTTCTTTCTTTCTTTCTTTCTTTCTTCCTTTCTTTCTTTCTTCCTTTCTTTCTTTCTTTCTTTCTTTCTTCCTTCCTTTCTTTCTTTCTTTCTTTCTTTCTTCCTTCCTTTCTTTCTTTCTTTCTTCATCCTTTCTGTAAAATATATATTTTCTCATTCCCTTTTTTCTTTTTTCACTTCCTTTATATTTTAATTTTTGCCGTTTTTCTTTGTTGTTTTTAAGATATGTTCGCTTTCTTTCTTTCTTTCTTTCTTTCTTTCTTTCTGTAAAATATCTTTTTCTTATTTCCTCTTTCATTTTTTCAATTTATTTAATTTTAATTGTCGTCTGATTTCGTTGTTGCTTTCACGATATGTCCGTTTTCTTTCTTTCTTTCTTTCTTTCTTTGAAATATCTTTTCTCATACCCTCCTTTTCTTTTCTCACTTTCTTTAGATTTTAATTTTCGTCTTATTTGATTGTTGCTTTTAGGGTATGTTCGATTTCTTTCTTTCTTTCTTTCTTTCTTTCATTCATTCTTTCTTTTTTTCTTTCTTTCTTTCTTTCTTTCTTTCTTTCATTCATTCTTTCTTTTTTTCTTTCTTTCTTTCTTTCTTTCTTTTTTCTTTCTTTCTTTCTTTCTTTCATTCATTCTTTCTTTTTTTCTTTCTTTCTTTCTTTCTTTCTTTCATTCATTCTTTTTTTCTTTCTTTCTTTCTTTCTTTCTTTTTTTCTTTCTTTCTTTCTTTCTTTCTTTCATTCATTCTTTCTTTTTTTCTTTCTTTCTTTCTTTCTTTCTTTCTTTTTTTCTTTCTTTCTTTCTTTCTTTCTTTCTTTCTTTCTTTCTTTCTTTCATTCATTCTTTCTTTTTTTCAGTAAAATATATTTTTCTCATTCCCTTCTGTTCTTTTCTCACTTTCTTTACATTTTAACTTTCGTCTTATTTCGTTGTTACTTTCAGTATATATCTGGTTTCTTTCTTTCTTTTTTTTACCGTTTTTAATTTCTCCCTCTTTTCGTTCTTGATTTCTTCCTGTTTGTTTGTTTGTTTGTTTGTTTGTTTGTTTGTGTGTTTGTTTGTTTGTTTCTTTCTTTCTTTCTAAACCTGGTTGAAAAAGAATAGAAAAAAAAAGAAAAGAATCTATGCTTGTCAGCCGCACCAGTAATGGCTAAATACCAAACATTTGTCAAACATATATACTCGTCCCAATGCACATTTAACCAGTGAAGGGACAACTTTTCAATTTTCACAGTCACTGCATCACGAAATAGAAGAGCTACATGCAAAAGGCACAACCAGGTTTAGTTTTCAGAAAGAATATTGGTTTTGCGTCACACACAATCTCACAGGCATTACGAAAGCTACGTTGTTTTCTTAAAAATTAAATAAGAATCATAACTGCAGTTAATGTGTAAGTAGACATTATAAGACATACGATACTTTTGATTGACAATCGTTTGGAGTGTAATCGTCCGGATATCACACTTGTGTACAAGAATAGTCATGAATAGATCCTGACAGAAATGGATCCTGACAGAAATGGATCCTGACAGAACTTGGGGCACTTTGGGATATATAGTATAGCTGGCCAATCGTATTAGAGTATATCCTTCCACTAGGGCGGCTAAAATAATATCAAACACTTAAAATCCAATAGGTAATATTTTTTATTTCATGAGAGCTCTAAAAGAAAAAAGCTGCTCTCAATTTTCAAGACCTACAACCAAATCACAAATGAAATTGTAGCTCTAAAAAGAGCTCTCATGAAATAAAGATAATTACCTATGGGATTTTAAGTGTTTGACATTCTTTACTTAATAATAATTTTGCTCTGTCTTTAGACAAAGGGCTCAGGTGCATTCGTGTTTATCCAACACCCACAAAGCTCGCCTGTGGTCTATACCGAGCAGACCTTACGTTTTCTGGGAAGAGCGTATTATCTCGCGGGATCAACAATTTGAAAAAGGCCAGCACGCTCAAGCCCTCGGCCACAATGACTTGTGACTTCGTGCTAGCATTTCCTAACTGATATAAAGTAAAACATTTCCAGCTGATATAAAGTATAACGATTATATTAAATCAATTGATAGGTCTGCTGCTTTGGAAAATTGTCGTTCTAGACAAATTTCTCATTCGAATCAAACTTACATATTTATATGACTACCATACGTCCTTGCTCTGGATATTGTTGCTAAATCTAGTCTTGCTCCTGCTATATATTTGGAGATTCTTGATAACATCTAGTAAATCCAACGCCGTAATATAGGTTCCATCTGTATTTTTTTAATAAACATTTTAATGGTAATTGTTCTGGTAAACCCTACACTATGGCACCTAGACTTTATGAATTTAAGAGAAATACTAGATTGGCGGCAAGTTCTCATCATGTTACATTTGAAATGGCAAGCTGATACCGCAGGATCTATGCTAACAGATTCTTTCACCTGACTTCTCACTTCTCTCGTGGCTTCTTGCTTCCCAGCGAACGCTGATCTTCAGAAATTTAAATGCAATATCAATAGTTACCTTCTGTCATCAAAATTTATGTTCTTTTGTTCTTCCTTCTCTTTAATAATGATTTTTGTCATATTCTCTGACAATCAGCATCCCCTTGCGTCTCAGTGGATTTATTGCCTTGCTTCGGGTGAAATGATTAGGTATATACATACATATATATATACATATATATATATATATATATATATATATATATATATATATATATATATATATATATACAGAGAGAGAGAGAGGGGGAGGTTGCGATGGGTAAATTGTCGTCGAAATTAGGCAAAAATGAAATGAACTCTGACATCTCATTTTAACAAATATATTTTCCAAAATTACACAAAAATGTCATCTAATACTAAGGAGTAAATTATTTCAATAAAATCGACATTCGCTTCTACTACGTCCTCCAGACGACTTCGGAATCTCCTGCAACTCTTCTGGTCGTTCTCCTTGTTTAAGTTGGTGAATGCTGACATAATCCCTGTCTTCAGTTCATCTTTGGTGTTACAAGGAGTTTTGCTGCTCTCCCGCTCAACACATAATAATCAAGGGGGTTACAGTCTGCGGGAGTTATGTGGCCAGGTGTAAGGCTTGATTTTTATTTACAGTAAGGTTCACCCTTTACAATGCCTGGGTGCCACTCGAGGATTATGTAAGGAGGCTATTTGTGTGTACAGGAGCGGAAGATATTGGTTAACTCTAGCCTTTAACACGTTAAGATTATAGTAATCGGGGAAATATCCTGTTTGGTGTCGATGAGGTAGCAGAAACGGTCTGACAGCCACGACTTGGTTCTTCGGCTTTTGAGTCCTGTTGCCATACATGGGGTCTTCCACCAGCTACCTCCTCAAAGCATTTGATGTAGGACTCTGTGTTGAGTCTGAAGCCCTGTCGGAAGATGAAGGGTGGCATAACGTCGCCATCACAAGTGACCACACCAAACAGCATTTTCATCACCATCAGACACATCCAACCTTTTTCCGAATCCTCTGGACAGAAATTGACACCGAAACATCCTAAAGTGTTCGTATTGGAGTTTCCGGCACGAATTGAATGCTTTGTCCAAATTTCTGGCAGAACGAATTTTATCATTGGGCTCCTTTACTCAAAGACGTTGTCCAATTGGCTCCTACTAGACTGTGCAATCGACAAAATCAAAGACAAACAACGGGCATGCGCAAAATTAAAAATATAAAATGCCGACTATTTACCCATATCTCCCTATATATATATATATATATATATATATATATATATATATATATATATATATATATATATATATATATAGGGTGACCTCAAAAAACGGGAACTTACTAACAATCCAATAAAACCAAAAGTGATGGAAGAAAAATATTTAATTCATAGTAATTGAAACCTTAAAACATGCCATTTAAGATATACAGAGATGGAATTTTCATTGTTTTTAATTTACGTCCTGTAGAGGGCGTCCTCCTGTACGAATGCATTCTTGAAATCTGCTGTTGAGATTCCTCATTGACTGCTGCAACATCTCAGCTGGGACACTGTGAATTTCATTCTCGTTACTAAAATGGCGAAATGTTTACTTGCTCAAGGTCACTGTCTCGCAGTGTTGCCACTTGCTCATGTCTGCCAATACGCACTTAAAAAATCCCGTCATTTTTGGTCACCCTGTATATGTAATAATATTTTTATTTAACAAATATTTACATCACGACACGGAGATTTCTATGTTTCGGAAATTTAAATATGCCCCATTATCAAATGATGTTAGGTAACTTTTTTATGAAAATGATTTACTTTTGAAAACAGAATGGTGTTTTATTGAAGTATTAAGGAGGAGTGGGGAGAGCAAGATTTTGTCCTGTTAGACCAATCAAAAGACAGGTCAAATCTAAAGCAGAAAAATTAAAAAATATAGGTTAGAGGTTAGGTGTGTGTGTGTTCTTCATACAAAAATAGGTGAACTGTCATTTTTAGACGTGTCAACATTACACCCGGTTAAAAATATAACTTAAAGATACAATGAAATAATCATATATTTATATATATATATATATATATATATATATATATATATATATATATATATATATATATATATATATATATATATATATAACAATAGGTAAATTTGATCATTTTATTTTATTTTAAAATTATTTGTTGTATATATTTAGAAATATGCTAAAGGGGCCTTTAGTATGATTAAATCATTTTTATATATATTGTATTATATGTATATATATATATATATATATATATATATATATATATATATATATATATATATATATATATATATATATATTATTACACTGAAGAATTGTATAATTTTTCTTAAGAATGACTCAAAAACAGATGATAATTCTGGAAATAATTACTTATTAGCAATAAGTTGAATGAGATGAATTGGATATTGACCGTGATAAGAATATATATATATATATATATATATATATATATATATATATATATATATATATATATATATATATATTACGCGAATCATTCATACGAAAAGCAGATAATGAAGTTAATGATATGGCAAGAATCACTCTCGCAAACATTATCTGCTTTTCGTATGAATGATTCGCTTAATATAAATTGAACCTGCACCACATAATTGATATATATATATATATATATATATATATATATATATATATATATATATGTAAACGTCAGTAGCGAGTGTGATGGTATATATATATATATATATATATATATATATATATATATATGTATATATGTGTGTGTGAGTGTGTGTGTGTGTGTGTGTGTGTGTGTGTGTGTGTGTGTGTGTGTGTATATTCACTACCTCTGTGTCACCGAGGCCCGTTGGAAGAGTTGGTATGACGTTTGCCTGATAACGTAACTGTCCGGGTTACATTTCTCGGTTGCGGATACGCACTGCTGATGAGTCCACAAAATAGTCCAGTGAGCTTTCTTCTAGACTCGATGAATTACTTAATTATGATTATCTCAAATCCTGCTAATTTCTCTCACTCTCAACAGAATACAGAAAGCACTGGACGGCCGTTTCGTCCTATATTTGGGATTCATCAGTAGTGAGCATCTACTACCGAGAATTGAAACCCGGACTTTTTTATATATATATATATATATATATATATATATATATATATATATATATATATATATATATATATCCAGCATTTTGAGATGAAATAAAGAGTGTGACAGGACAACACAGTGAACCCGTTCACACTAAAATTAGTAGCCAGTGTGACGGTATACACACACACACACACACACACACACATATATATATATATATATATATATATATATATATATATATACACGTCAGTCAGTAGCCAGTGTGATGGTATATATATATATATATATATATATAT
The DNA here is from genome assembly GCA_964036315.1 of Acanthosepion esculentum. Lineage (NCBI taxonomy): Eukaryota > Metazoa > Mollusca > Cephalopoda > Sepiida > Sepiidae > Acanthosepion > Acanthosepion esculentum. Next base: position 66,675,644 of record OZ038505.1, read on the forward strand.
CAAGCCAGAGCTATATTGGCAATATGATTCCGAATCAGAAATGAACTTCACGTCTTTCGTAATTTTCATCTTGTAGGTTTACGAAACAATTATTGTGTCGAAATACACTGTCAGGCAAAAAGATTTACGATGAACAACAAAATAACAGTGAACGTTCTGGAATAAAAGCTATATTCTTGTTTTTGTTTTTGCTTTCTGTTGCGAACGCCGAATTAAGTTTGGAAGTGTTCTCATGCATGAGAATGGGTGAGATCCCCCTCACCACCACCACCACCACTACCATCACCCAGTTCTTCTTAACTGTAGATAATTCCTTCGTGTCATATTTTGGTGCCAGTGCGATCTGGATGTCTGCGAAGCATGAGACTCTCCAAGCTTTTCATCACGTAGAAAAATGTCAACAAAAAAATTTGCTTCCGTTACACCGACCAAAACTTGAAAAATAGCTTTTCGAAGCCTATCGCTTGATCACAAATACAGATGAAGACGCAATGTCATTGATCTGCAATGATTGTCGAAAAAAATTGTGGGATGTAGACATTGGAAGCGTGTAGTATGTAGAAAGATTTTTTTTAAGGTAAATGAGAAAAGGGAATCCATCAGAGAGTTTTAAAATTTTACTGTGTGTACGTATGAGTATTACTGTGTTATTTAAAATGTTATTTTGATAGAAATGTTGTTTAACAGAACTAAGATCAGAAAGGTGACAGGTAAGTCGACGGGAGAGCGTGGTTGTATTACAACCAATATATTCAGTGGGTTTATTATTAGGATCAGAGAAACCTTCTATGAACGGATATATATATATATATATATATATATATATATATATATATATATATATATATATAAATATTATATATACATATATATAAAGATGTCATGTTATATATATATATATATATATATATATATATATATATATATATATATATATGTATATATATATATATATATACGAGGTACTGAAAGTTGTGTTATCAACTAATATCTGTCTGATTTCATGTACATGGCTATATTTGAATGTTGTTTAACAGAACTAAGATCAGAAATGTGACAGGTAAGTCCACGGGAGAGTGTGGTTGTATTAAAACCAATATAATTAGTGGGTTTATTATTATGATCAGAGATACCTTCTATGAACGGGAATATATATATATATATATATATATATATATATATATATATATATATATATATACAAACACATACACAAACACATACACACACGCACACACACACATATATATATATTATAATATTTTTGTTTAAATATGTTTTCATCGTGACACAGAAATTACTATGTTTCGGAACTAAAAATTAAAATTTTTGTACCATTCTCAAGCGATGTTGAATTTTTATGGAAGTTATTCAACATCGCTTGAGAATGGTATAAAAATTATTTTAATTTTTAGTTCCGAAACATAGTAATTTCCTCTCTCGCGATGAAAACATATTTGTAAATGATAATATTATAATATTATATTGTATTGTCTATCGAGCACTTTAAAAAAATTAAATGCTGAAGAACTGTAGATTATTCATCTGACTGTTCTTTCTTTTTATTTTAATATATATATATATATATATATATATATATATATATATATATATATATATATATACATACATATATATATATTTATATATACATATACACTTACCGTGTATATATATATATATATATATATATATATATATATATATATATATATATACATACACTGTAAGTGTTGAACAAAAACACTGAAATGTGCCTCAGCAGGCGTCTGTAACAGGGATTAACTGGCCTCCCTAAGTGACATTGCTAATCGAAAACCAGCAGAAAGTAATTATATATATATAGATTTGCATGAGTGTGTGTGTGTGTGTGTGTGTGTGTGTGTGTGTGTCTGTGTGTGTGTGTGTGTGTGTGTGTGTGTATGGGTAGACGGTCACACATTGGTATCAGCTTTGAATTAGCATCTGTTGAATCTGGCTAGATCTGCCTACCACCCTGCCGCTCGGTCGCTGCGTGGGGCGAATTTCACTAATTATTCCTCACTCAAATTCGTTTCCCTTTCAGTATGATCCGACCGAATAGTCGTCAATTCGACGAAAAAAGTCTACTTCGACACGTCATCCCGCATAAAGGCAGCCTGACAAGCACAGCCCTCCTTCGATAGGATTCCAACCAATGCCACTAGCCTGAGAAAAGCTAACTGGGAAACAACACATTATATATATATATATATATATATATATATATATATGATGGCCATGTTGGCCGAAACTAGTCGAGGAATCGAAATGAAATAATAATAAAAACGAAGGAATATTACAACCCAGTGCGTCTGAAGATTTTAATCTTTTAATATTTTTTATTGTTCAATATATATATGTCTGTGTGTGTGTGTGTGTGTGTGTATGTGTGTGTGTTTGCGCACATGTATGTGTGCATGTGTTTGTGTGTGTGTGTGTGTGTACGGACAATATATTATCCCGATGTGTGCGTAATATATAGATTTTATGGATTTATTTTTAATCTAACAGTTTTATTACTTCAAACGTTATTACAGTGCATACTTCGTATTTGAAATAGACGCCATATATATATATATATATATATATATATATATTATGAAATGGACAAAGTCTGACAATTATCATTATTATTAAATATTTGTATCTATATAAAGAATGTATAAACATAAAAATGTCTTAATATATATATATATATATATATATATATATATGGAGAGAGAGATAGAAAGAGACATTTATATTTTACACATATATATACACATATAAACTCACAGTAATATGTGTGTGTATGTGTGTTTGTGTGTGTGTATTATCGGTATATGTAACGTAGTAAAGCCACTAAAACACAAAGGGTTGCAGGGTGCGAAAAAATTAGGAACAAAAAAACTTAATTATAAGTGGAAAGAGATAAGAAATAATCAGGAGGTCTCAAGATACTAATTGACATTATATTGAAATTTTTGCAGATTAAAGATGGCTGGAATTCATGGAGCCAGAAGGGAATTCCACAAGCAATGAGTGTGAGAAAAGAAACTATTAGCATAAAATGTACGGTTATATCTAGCCAGTAACTGTAAATTGATATCTCGACACCAGTCTAGTATTAAGCTTAAATTCAAAAAGTCTTTGTGCCATAGCGAAGAGCAATTTTTATTTTGTAAAATTTGCAGGAATGTGGCACAAGGCCAAAAGTCGGGGGAGGTATAGTCTTCTGTCTTATCATTAAACTGAGCTAGCCACAATTACTGACCCAAACCAACCGTATTCTTTACATCGAAACCACACATTGTTACCCTTCTTACTACATCCACCACAATACCCCAGAATCTCCTTACTAGACCCCATTTGTACAATTTCTAAAAAAATAATTAAGTTTCTAAATTAATAAAAATTAGTCATAGAAAATTGTAAATATAGGAATGATAACATGCACATTGCCAAATAATTAGAATGTAAGTTTTGTTGGTTTTTCAAGGAGAGATAATATCAGCCTAGGGAAACGATCCCAGTTTGCGGAAGCATTGGAAAATGACTGACAACCATATTACAAATTGACCCAGGCCTTGTCGGAAGTGTGGGAGAATATTAAAAAAAAACAATTTAAAAATCTAAACCACAACATGTATTTACAATATGCAATAATCTATTTACAAGAAACTAAATAAAAAAGTGTTAGTAATAAAAAACAAAAAAAACAAACAAAAAAAAACCCACAATCCTTAATTTTGAGTCAGAAACATCAGTTAACCGGACGAAATTAATGGAGGTCTTTATTAAAACACTCATTCGTCTTACCCCTCACTCAAACACAAATACGAAAACCACACCCGAAAAACGAAAGTGACATTTCTGGTTACCTAACCGAGGAAAATTGGGGCAGAAATTAAGAAGGCCAATGAGCATAGATCTCATAGCTAAGTTAATTTTGAAGAAAGAAATTGAAGACAAAAACAACAGTAAACTAATCTAATTTTGGACCGGGTTGTTAATGTTCAATTCACGTAGAACAAAATCCGTATGCGTAACCGCCATAAAAGTGCCACTCTATTTCGGCGCATCTTACTCGATACAAATGCGCAAGACTCACCCACTTTTTGCCAAATTCTGATGGAGGGAGTCGCCGTCTTTTAGTCCTAATCTTGACTTTAAGCTGATGCTTAAAGAACAAGATCAGTTGAGAAGAAGAGAACTTCTCGCACGCCCCTAGAATTCCTTCTGTTGTGTCCTCGAAATCACGAATCTAGTATACAAAGGAATACATAACGTTTGGGCTTCGTCAACGGCAGTAAAACATTGCTACATACAGAAGTATCCCCGAGGACAAAAAACTTTCCACACAGCATGCGAACCATATCTTCAATAAACTCTCCCAACGGGTCTACGAACCTGCAATGAAAGACGGTGTGATCCAGGGTCTTCACCTTCCCATCAAAACGAATGCAGTTTGGAGATTTTTTCCAAATCCGCCGATCAAAGTCTTTTGTTAACCCAGAGAGCCATTCGCATATCCAGCCAGGTTAATGATGCCTCATCATTATTGAGACATTTCAACCCGGGTGTTCCAGGCCCTACTGAGCGAGACTCCTGCTTCGTCAATCAGATCATCTTAAGCGGAACCCCTATAATTCGCTGAGAGATAACGCCTGGATGTCCGTCAAAGAATTCATCCATTGCACGTAAGGGGTGTTTCAGAGTAATCCCACATTCACAAAAGAAGGAGAACTCACCTCTGGGTAAACGGACCGCCCCCACTCCTCGCACGAGTGCACATTTCTCAAGGATGGAAAGTTACGTGCGTCTTCAATCCATAATTCGACCTCCTCATTCGATTGCTGACACATTCGATCTAGGAACGCGATGCGATGCGTATGTTGACGAATTTCAACGCTAGGCATACCGCCTTCATACCGCCTTCAGGACGGTGGAGGTAACAGATCTCCTGAGGTATCTTGGGGGGGGGGGTCATACCTCTCCACAAGAAGGGGAACAAAAGCCTTACTAATTGCTATCGGATCTTACCTGTAACGACATAATGAACTCTTCCTGACACTATAAAGACTGCGCCTATCAAGAGAGACGATAGAACGGAAGTGGAACGAGTCGAGACCATAGTAGTTCACACCAAACCAGACTGACAGTCATACTAACACCTTCCACATCTTGTATTATTATTCTGTTTAATATATCTTTGTTATTCCTACTCTTGTGTTCGTGTTGTTCTTCCTTGTTCCTAACCTTGGACCATAACAGTGGTGCGAGGATATTGGACCATAACAGTGGCGACGAGGATTGAAGAAACAAACTCTACACGGAGAAACCAAAAAAGTATTAGAGGATGCTAACGGTCCACCTCAGGGAGAGGAAGAAGCGATGGACACGATATTCGACATGCAATATCAGAAACGAGTCGAGACAATAGTAGTTCACTCTAAACCAGACTGACAGTCATACTAACACCTTCAACTTCTTATATCTTTGTTATTCCTACTCTTGTGTTCGTGTTGTTCTTCATTGGTCCTAATCTCGGACCATAACAGTGGTGCGAGGATATTGGACCATGACACTAATGATATTAGTATGGTAGACGGAAGTAGAAGTACGGAGAGTCGGTAAAGGAGAATCGGGTAGATGTGTGAAGCACATACTTCCACCTTCCCGTTTAAAGAAAGATTTCTTTGACATTGACGTCTTTGTTGTTGTTGTTCTCGTTGCCTTTCGATTGGGTTGCAACATTTTCCTCCGAATTTTGGCCTTTTTCGGCCACCATACTTTTTTTTGTAGTTCCTTAACTTGGTCCTTCAACCTTGTTTCTTCGTTGCTTTCAGCTTTTGTTTATATTTATCAGGAGAGCCTTTCTTTTTTTTTCTTTTTTTTTTAGACCCAAAATTATTTTTTGCCCGAGCTGCATTTGTCAGACATTGCTTTCTTTTAAAAACAAACTTTTCTTTATATATATTTTTTCAAAGCAAAAAGGGTTTATTTTTTTAAAATTAAAACGAAAAAATAAAACAAAGAAAAGATAAAAACAAATGGAAAAAAAAAAAAAAGAATAAAGAAGTCTAACCAAACAAAAATGGCCGACGTAACACGAAAATAAAATAAAAATCAGACTAAACAATAAAGAAATGGAAAAGAAAACATACACTAGAAAAAATTAAACTTAGCTTGCGAGGACACAAAAAAAGCGCGAAGGAAAATTTAAAACCAAAAGATTAAGCGGAGAGTTATTAAACACAATTTAGTTTACGAGCGAGGTATGGAATATACAGTAGAATCCCTCATATCCGGAACCCCTCATATCCGGAACCAATCATATCCGGAATCCCTCATATCCGGAATCCCTCATATCCGGAACCCCTCATATCCGGAACTTCTCATATCCGGAATCCCTCATATCCGGAATCCCTCATATCCGGAACCACTCATATCCAGAACCTCTCATATCCGCAATCCCTCATATCCGAAACCCTCATATCCGTAATCCGGTATATCCAGACATGATTTTGATGCGTACATTTGAACTATTTGTGTGATATGTAAATGATTTGAAATTTCTGTTTTTCAGGAAATTTACTTTGGATAATTGCTTAGGCTTATTTCACCCTAATGGCTTGTATTGGTGCAAAAGATGATGGGAATAAGAGAAAAAGAACAACTTTGGAGTTATAGCAAAAAGTTGAAATTTTAAACAGACTAGACGCTGGTGAAAGTTCATTGTAGCTAATGGCTGAGATCAACATAGGAAAGTTAACATTGTATGATATAAAATCTTCCAAATAAACTATTCTCCAGCGTTCACACTGTCAAAATAAATGTAAGATTTTAATACAGTAAAATCCCTCATATCCGGAATCCCTCATATCCGGAATCCCTTATATCCGGAGTGCCTCATATCCGGAATCAGGCATATCCTGACATGATTTTGATGTGTATATTTGAACTATTTGGGTGATATGTAACTGATTTGAAATTTCTGTTTTTCAGGAAATTTACTTTGGATAATTGCTTACGCTTATTTCACCCTATTGGCTTTTATTGTTGCAAAAGATGATGGAAATAAGAAGAAAAGATGACAACGAGAAACATCTGCAACAAGATAACGACGATATGCATGATTGTGATGAAACCTGTACTGAACTTGAAAAAGCTAATAAAAAGTTGTCAGTTTTATGGAAAGAAAGCCAGCATTCAGCTATGACGCACGCAGAGTTAAAAAGTGTTTCGTTTAAAAATTCCAAGAACAAAAACAAAACGAAATGCGGAAAAAAGTTGAGAATGACACTAGAAGAGAAGGAATCATCATGCCACAGCGATTAAAAAATCCTCGTTAAATAATTTGTTTTGCATACGTGGCATACTTAATTTAATGCATTTTCATTAACATTACATAATTTATTTATTTTTCCTTAAAATCAATTCCGTTATATATCACTCACCATTAGCTTATTTTGTTTATTATAAAACATTGAAATTTATTTCAAAATATTGAAAATAAATGTTAAATCTAATTTCAGTTTTTATTTTAATCTAGATATAACCATTCTTATCCGGGCATTGTAACGAATTCCTCATATCCGAAAGGCCTTCTTAGTTCGGTTGTCAGCGATTCTATATGTATTGTTGGTCTTTGTTATATAAAGGCTTTGATGCCGGATGTAGTTTATCATCATGCCTAGGACTTTGGGCATTGGGACTGTAGAACAATATCATTATCATCATCCTCCTCTTTAAAATTTGCCTTATCCGAGACAAAATATTAGAATGGATTTAGTTTGGGTAACTAAGAGCCATGGTATCGATGTATTTGTAAAGATAGCTTCTGGTTTAAAGCACAACCAAATTCAATACTTGCCAAACGTAATCATAATTTCAGAGTTTGAAATTGGGTTGGTCGGTCGATTTTGTTTAGTGGTATATCAACCTGTTGTAACCCAAGGAAGGTTACTTAATAGAATAATTACACGAAGGTTGGTAATGAACGATAATACTTAGGACAAGAACAACACATATAAGATTCGCCAGCGGCGCGTAGAAGAAGTAGTCAACTGCTAGAAGTGAGTCAAGAGAATTCCACAATGAATCTTCAACTGCAGGATATCTACCAAACACCCCACGCGGTCAGGACTGGCACAACGGCGAATTTAATGTGGAGTATCCGAGCCTGTAGGCTCGCCCCAAAATTCTCTGTACACGCCGTATAGACCGGGGTCGGGTAGCAGTTTCCCTTGTCAAGATTCTGCTTTTCATCATAGCGGTTGTCAGGGATTCTAATGTAAAAGAAAAGTGGAAATTAAATACAATTTACAGAAAAAATAATATTAAATCAATCGTTCAGTGAAATTAGGTGTTACGCTAGCAACTCCTCCAAAACGACCTGAGAGTCGGCGGAGGGGGAAAAATAAAATAAAAGAGGGAAAAAAGGAAAATTCGGAATATTTTCACAAATAACAGTTAGAAAAAAAAGTAAGAAACATTAAAATTAAAATTAACATATAATGACAGTCCTTCGAACAGAAAAAAATATTAAATGTCTGTTCCACTCGGTAGCACTACGAAATCATATCTGGCTCTAAGCGAGTATTGAACAGATTTGAAGCAATCAAACTATGGTACCATAGCGAAGAGATCAACCAACAATTAGCATGATTATATTATAGCATTTATAGAAAAGACACAGAAAAGAAACCTTGCAAGAAGTCAGAACCCATGATGAGCCCGAAATGTGATTTACAAGTCGGGTACACTAAAATCAAACATGTGTGGAAGTTTGAGTATCTGGGAAGTGTTCAGATGGAGGACAGTAGGTGTGACACTGAGATCTGAAAATGGATAGCCAAGGATACATTCCAGAAGCTGGGCAGCGTACTGCGATACAACAGGATTTCTATGGTGACAAAGAAAAGATTACTGAGCTGCCACGTGACATCTGTCCTCCTATACTGCAGCGAATGTTGGACGGTATCCTCAACGATGAAGAAGAGACTCGAGGCGGCGGAGATGTGGTTCTGCAGAAGGATGTTGAGGATATCATGAGCCGAGCATGTGAGCAACGATGATGTCATGGAGAGGAGGCGAGCAAGGAGGAATTTTATGCTTAACATAAGGAAGAGGCAGATGAAATGTGATGAGAAAGGAGGGCCTGGAGAATCTGATATTCCCTAGACGAATAGAGGGGAAAAGAGACATGGGAAAGCAGATAATATGAAAGGAACTTACTTAAAATGAATAGACAAACATGTCTATATTATTTAATGAAACATGCATTAATATATATATATATATATATATATATATATATATATATATATATATATATATATACTAAATGTTCTCTTCTCCGATGAAACGAAAGTTGAGCTAAATTCAAAGGATAAGCGATCTAAAATCCGAAGAAGCTTTGAAAGCTCTTTGAATTTAGCAGTAAGTACTTTCAAGCATCAGTTCAGTATAATGTTCTGGGGATGCTTTTCTTTTCATGGAACTGGTTTCTTAAAACCTATTGAAAAGACCCTCAGGAGCGAGCAGTACAAGAGAATTTTAGAGTCTTGTCTGCTCCCTTCTGCTGAGAGGGTGCAAATCGACCCCACCAAGCTCATTTTTATGCAGGATAATGCTCTCTGTCACAAATCAGAATTGATGAAGGAATACTTTGATGAGAAGCAGGTAAGTATTATGACATGGCCTCCCCAATCTCCTGACCTCAACACCATAGAAAACTTATGGAGCATTATAAAGTACAGGCTCTCGAGAAAGCAGTTTATCAACAAAGATGATTTGATTGTGAAATTCATATCCGAATGGAATTCAAAGCTTGGAGATGAGATTTGCCAGAACCTAATCAAGTCAATGCCAAAAAGGGTTGAAAAGGTTATTCAAAATAAAGAAGGACCCCTAGATTATTAAATATTTCGAACTATATTACCTATTATAAATAAATTATACGTCTATTATTCTTTATTTAAAGCTGTTCGGTTATGATTCTACTGATTACTAGTTGTAGGAAATAAGTGAGTCACTTTTTTTGCACAGACTTTTTCCCTAAATATCATTTATATCCAAAATTATAATCATCAATAGAATACCTTCGGGTGAGTAAACTTTTTTACGAGGTGGTCGGGAAGGGTTCTTCATATTAGTAAGATTAAAAATTAGTTTGAGCCCCAAAACAAATAGGCGAAAATAATTTTTAAGCAAAAAAAATCAGGTGAGTCACTTTTATCGAACAGCACTGTATATTATGAAATGGACAAAGTCCGACACTGATTTTAAGATATATATTAGGAACATCGTAAAAAGATCGTACAGAACAGTTCATCATCATTATAAGTACCTGCAGATTGTATTAAGCATGAAACTCAGAGTCGTAACTTCGACATAAGGTAATATCTATATTCGTCACATATACTTTATATATCTGCATTAGTGCATTTAGCACCAAAACTTAAATTAAATATTTATTTTAAAATTCCTATATGCGCGTGATCGCACGCATGTATGGTTGCTTGTATCAATACTTGTCTATTTAATTCATATATATATATATATATATATATATATATATATATATATATATATATATATATATATATATATATATATATAAAGATATGTTTGGTGGTACACAATTTTATCACTGCTATGAAGAGACAGAAATTAGTTTTCTTATTACCACTCATGATAATTAAAAAGTAAAAATGAAAAACAGGCCAGCTAACCGGTTTCGAACATGGCTCAACAGAGCTAAATCGAGGTTAATAAAGTAAATGATATAATGAAAAAACAATGGACAATGTTTATTGGTGGCAAGAAGAAGAAATATATATATATATATTTAAATGGTAATTATTAGGAGGCCTAACATAAAGACCTTCTTTTTACAAAGAGATGGCTTTAATGATAGAATATAGATGGCCTCCAACATTTTTATGTGGTTATTTGAGTCGGACATGCTAAGGATGGTAAAAGCGTCGCCACTAAAACTAATATATATATATATATATATATATATATATATATATATATATATATATATATATATATATATAGGTAACTATACTCGTGTCGAAAAACCTTCGAACTCTTGATTTAACAACAGCCAAATCAATCACGAAGGAAAAAAAGGTTTTAAAAAAAGAAAGAGCCAGGAACATGAAAGTCTGTCGAAAATAATCGCACAGATACAGGTTCAAGGCCCAAAGAAAAAACCCCGATACGAGTAAACAACTAACTAAAGAGCTCAATACAAGCGTAGAGCAAACCTAGTCAAACCTAATGAGCCAGACACACCTACCAAGGTTTCACTTAGACAATCTGCCTAAGTGAAACCTTGGTAGGTGTGTCTGGCTCATTAGGTTTGACTACATATATATATATATATATATATATATATATATATATATATATATATATATATATATATATATATATATATTAGTATATATATATATATATATATATATATTTAATCAGATTCATTTTTAGCGAGTCATTGGCGGTATCAATTAAGTACATCCAATGATTCGCTAAAAATGAATATGATTAAATATATATATATACTAATATATAAATATATATAATATATATATATATATATATATATGTATATGTATATATATATATATGTATATATATATATATATATATATATATATATATATATATATATCTATATCTATATCTATATAGGTAACTCCAATAATTCGCTAAAAATGAATATGATTTTATATATATATATATATATATACATATATATATATATATATATATATATATATATATATATATATATATATATATTCTTCGTTGAGTGTTAATATATAAAATGTGTATATTTTATGTAGCCGTCTATGTATATATGCTTTGCTAAGGCTTTATATATAAAATATATAACTGCATGTTTACATATTTCATTTTACACATAAGTGAACATATGTTGGTGCGTGCGCGCGCACCTGTGTGTGTATGTGTTTGTGTGTGGGGGTATGTGTATGTGTGTATGTTTAACTCCATGATTCGGAATCCTATATCTTAGGCAAATCAGCTTTTTCCTGTCTTTTGTCAATCCAACTTCCTGTTCGTTCAGTCTGACAGGAAGTGCAACCATCTGCTCCCACGGATCGAATTGCCGGCAGGTCTCTTCAAACGTCTTACTGCACTGCCATGTGGGGAAGTCTTGTGCCCTGTAGCAAACCGCCCGGCCTTTGAGGGAGACGTTTTCAAAACAATTTGCAGCACCACGCTCTGCTTGTGAGCGAACGTGTTTGGAAAAGCGAGCCAGCGTTTTCCTGGCTTCTGCTATGAAAATTACAGGGTCTTTTTTTTGTCAACGTCTGCGCGCATGCGCGTGTGTATGCGTCTGTGTCTTTGGACATAAAGTGTTTCCGTTTTCGTAGGATTAAATGAACTAGAAATCTGAAAGGATTTATGGACATAAGAAAAAAAAAAGATTTATTTGTTTATAAGGATAAGATCCTTTTTGTCAGCATGTCTATAGTATATCCATAGATAAAAAAAAGTCATTTAAAAATCTATTGTTGGTAAACATATAAGATAATTCCAAGAACTCTTAATTTGGACCTTTTTTGCTGATTAGACAGAACCATCAACCAAATAGTTTCTTTTCTTTTTTTGATCACCAAACAAGGCAGTAAAGCCACTAAGACGCAAAGAGGTTACTAAAAGTGAACGAATGTGAGAAAAATCATTATTAAAGACAGAGGACAATAAAGTAACACGTTTCAAAAAGACAGAAAATGATGACTGACATCGCTGTTTTTGAAGATCAAAGTTAGCTGGAAAGCAAAAATCCAGAAGAGAGCCCCACAAGTGAAAATTGCCAGAAAAGAATCCACTAGCATAGAATTAACGGTTGCAACTAGAGAATTAAAATATAAAATGGTAAGACCTAACAGCCAATCTAGTACTACGGTTAAAATCGTAAACTTGCGGTACCAAAGAGAAGAACAAATATCATGGAAATATTTATAGAAAAAGGAACAGGAATGATAGGGTACGGCGGTGGGAAAGTGACTGAAGCCGAGATTCAAAGTTAGAGCGAATAACATTGCAGATTTCTTTACAGTTTTCAATACATTGCAGAACCACCAGGAACACCAGACCAGATGTTCAAAGCATAGTAAATTTATTAACGTTTAAGATAAATTATGGCGGGAAAAATGGTCTAGAAGGAGACAGTGAACCGAGTTACTAGGGACAGACTTAAAATCATTCCACATCCTGTCAGAGAAAACTTTATGCCGTAAAGGCGCAATTAAGTCACATATATGGAGGTTAGTATCAGCCATGCTGACGAATAAAACGAGTGCAAATTCATTTTGATGGCGTTAAAATTAAGGTTAAAAAGTGGATGTGGGTTCAGTAAATTCTACTTTTTTTAATGCAAAAGGTAATTGTTTAAAGTAGTCAATCGCATGAGCTCTAAAATGCACAATCTCTACATCATAGCAGCATAATCTGTATTGCGACACCGCATGTCACATATTAGTTACTGACACGATCGTATGTCTTTTTTCAGAATTGGAGATAACCATCTTCTAGATGCATGTTGGACGTTGGTTCATGCAAGAAGCTCATCCGCCATTTGTTAACTCTCTCCAGGCAAGATTGAATTCAGAGTTTTCCTTCACTTAGACACGTTGCCAAGCAAGGCTGTATGGCCAAGTCTGTCCTGATATTAACCCATAGCTGGGGATGAGAGGAGATGGATTCATGCCATTCTTAAGGGTATTTGAGTGTAATGGAATGTAACGATATCGACTGGAATTCCAACCCCCCTCTCCGGTTCCTTACTTCGAGCTGTGATTCACTATAACACTCGCTCATCCAAGTGGGGGTGGCAGGTTATTCCATTACATCAGAAAGAAAGGTTGCTCTCCAAATATACAATATCTATCTATCTATCAATCTATCTATCTGTCTATCTATCTATCTATTATTATTATCATTATTATTATTATTATTATTATTAGTAGTAGTAGTAGTAGTAGTAGTAGTAATCTTATAAGTATAAGAAATTATACTCGTTCGGAAAACCTTCCGTGTCTTGATTTGCAAACAATCAAACCAATACCAAAGGGAAAAAATGGTATAAAAAATGAAAGAACCAAGAACATGTACGTTAGCCGAAAATAATCGTCCAGCATGCAAGTCCAAGGATCTACTCAAATGTGTTTAAAAACGATATTACAACCATATGAGTAGCTTTAATAATGAAAAATCTAAAAATAGTCCTACTCTATCTACCTATATATGGAAAATTAGACGTGACAATAACAAAGACCCCATCCTGAAATGGGAAATATTAAAAAGATGTTCTAAATATACAGCAGGTTATAAATGTTGTCAACTATGTATAGAGGAAAAATTAGCCATAGCTTTATATAGGGAACCTGATGATTTATTAAATTCTAAAACGGAAATTCTACGCAAATGTAGACATAGAAAACGTTCGTTGTTAGACGAGGTCTCCTCTCCCCGGTATTTTTTTTCTCCTTCGATTGAATAAATGGTTATTACCCCCTGTTGCCCGTGTTTCTCTAAACCCCTCCCTCTTTCATCATTTTCGAATAAATGTTTTTTCCCAATCCTCTCCATTGTTTGTTTGTTTTTATTTGGTCACGTGGTTATGGTGTTTTGTTTATTGACTATAAGTATTCCGTTCAGTTTTACCTTTTTAGCCAGCCTTCCCTGACGATCCGCTTAGGTGAAACCTTGGTAGGTTTGTCTGGCTCTCTAGGTTTAACTATATATATCTATATACTATATATATCGCTACACAATTACAATTACGTTTCATCACTACAATATACTCCATTTGTTCTCTTTTTACCTGGATATAAATACATATATATATATATATATATATATATATATATATATATATATATATACCCATTCTCTCTCTCACACACACTCACACACACACACATATATATATATATTATTTATTTTAGGATATCAAAACAAAAGCGTTAAAAATCAATACAAAATTACTATTATGTTTCATCACGACAATATACTCCATTTGTTCTCTTTTTACCTATACATATATATATATATATATATATATATATGCACTCACACACACACACACCACACACTCACTCACTCACACACACACATACACACACACATACACACACATATATATATATATAGTAATAGTAATAAATCTATGTGGAACCTAAAACATGAAAAATGATGCAGAATCAGTTTTGAATAAAGACAAAATTTACCTTTATAATAGATAGATAGATTGATAGATAGATAGATAGATAGATATGAACAGACTGATGTATAGATAGATAGATAGATAGATAGATAGATAGATAGATATGAACAGACTGATGTATAGATAGATAGATAGATAGATAGATAGATAGATAGATAGATAGATATAGAAAGAAAGAAAGAAAGAAATAAAGAATGTTCTTCATTTACAGTAAAGAAGAGACAATCAGAAACTAATTGAAAAGCAGACAGATAGAACGGAAATTTTCACTGAAATCTGGATCTCGTTCGCTTAAAGATGGCAGAGCAGAAACGATAAAGAAATAAGTGACTTGCACTCGTGCGGTGACGACTGTGATGTGCTGGCAATGAAAAAAAAAGACTTTGCAATTCCCAGCGATGACGCTACCTTCTCAGATGCTTTTCATTAATTAATAATTTGGGAAAGGTCAAATTTTTGAAAGTCTCCATTTCCTCACGTTCGGAGCGCTAGGAATTCGATGTCATAAATTAGTACGAGGAGTAATTTTGACATGTCAAAATTAGGGGTTTCACTACGAGCGAATAGCACGACATGCAATGGTAACGGTAATATAAGTCTTTTCCTTACAAGGAAAAATTCAGCATTACATTGACCGAGAATCCAGTACTGTTTTCGCATGAAATTTATAAAAAATTTTTTTTAAGGAAATATATTTCTCAAATCCATTAGTTGTTATCGTTCTTTCAAGTATGGCAGTTTCCTTCAAAACCTTTTGTTTGAAGTAGTGTCAACATGTATATCAATCTCTCTCTCTCTCTCTCTCTCTCTCTCTCTATATATATATATATATATATATATATATAGAGAGAGAGAGAGAGAAATTGATATACATGTTGACACTATATATATATATATAGGGAGAGAGCGAGAGAGAGAGAGTGAGAATATATGTATCTAGAATCTCACTCTCTCTCTCTCTCTACATATATATATATATATATATATATATATATATATATATATATATATATATATATATGTATCTGCATGCATGCACGTAGAATATATATATATATATATATATATATATATATATATATATACATATATATATAGAGAGAGAAAGTGAGAGAGAAGATATGTATCTAGAATCTCTTTCTATATATATATGTATCTGAATACATTCACGTAGAATATATATATATATAGAGAGAGAGAGAGAGAGAATATATGTATCTAGAATATCTCTCTCACTCTCTTTCTATATATATGTATCTGTATGCATGCACGTAGAATATATATATATATATATATATATATATATATATATATATATATATATATATAAATATTATATATATATATAAACATGTCATGTTATTCCATTACATCAGAAAGAAAGGTTGCTCTCCAAATATACAATATCTATCTATGTATCTATCTATCTATTATTATTATTATTATTATTAGTAGTAGTAGTAGTAGTAGTAGTAGTAGTAGTAGTAGTAGTAATCTTATAAGTATAAGAAATTATACTCGTTCGGAAAACCTTCCGTGTCTTGATTTGCAAACAGTCAAACCAATACCAAAGGCGAAAAAAGGTATAAAAAATGAAAGAACCAAGAACATGTACGTTAGCCGAAAATAATCGTCCAGCATGCAAGTCCAAAGATCTACTCAAAATGTGTTTAAAAACGATATTACAACCATATGAGTAGCTTTAATAATGAAAAATCTAAAAATAGTCCTACTCTATCTACCTATATATGGAAAATTAGACGTGACAATAACAAAGATGCCATCCTGAAATGGGAAATATTAAAAAGATGTTCTAAATATACAGCAGGTTATAAATTTTGTCAACTATGTATAGAGGAAAAATTAGCCATAGCTTTATATAGGGAACCCGATGATTTATTAAATTCTAAAACGGAAATTCTAAGCAAATGTAGACATAGAAAACGTTGGTTGTTAGACTAGGTCTCCTCTTCCCGGTATTTTTTTCCTCCTTCGATTGAATAAATGGTTATTACCCCCTGTTGTCCGTGTTTCTCTAACCCCCCTCCCTCTTTCGTCATTTTCGAATAAATGTTTTTCCCCAAGCCTCTCCATTGTTTGTTTGTTTTTATTTGGTCACGTGGTTATGGTGTTTTGTTTATTTTGTTTATCCGGGTTCGAATCTCACCAGGGTCGATTTGTCAGTAAAGAGGCTTCCCGTTGTCATCGAAATCGCTCTTTCCCAGGAACTGTAACTAAAGATTGCTCAGCATAGTTGCAGTATAAACTACAGGTGGGCTTTGCGGGTGTTGACCAAACACAAATGTGCCTGAGCGAGCGTCTGCAATATTGATAGACTATTAGACGGGTAACCTCGAATACCAGTGGTCAGCTATTATATAGATATAATATCAATTGGTAAGGATAATTCCAAGAAGGACATTAATCCAAGCTAAAAAAAAATTGATATTGAAATTTTTCATTTTATCTCTTCCACTTTTATTATAAAAAATTCCTTTTCCTTTCTTTTTTTTTCTCTCCCTTTTCCTTTTGTCTGGACAAATTGATTTCATTTCTAATACATACCTTTCGGTCTGAAGTGATGAATATTTAAAGAAATATATTCAAGAAAGAAATTATAACCGAAACGGATTTTAAAAGACTGTGTTTACTTAATTTAATTTTATATATATATATATATATATATATATATATATATATATATATATATATATATATATATATATATATATATATATATATATATATATATATATATATATATATATATATATATATATATATATATATATTAATAATAAGTAAACAAAATATTTTAAAGTCCGTTTAAAAAAACGAATTTTAAAAGATTGTGTTTACTTATTATTAATATATATATACATATGTATATACATACATATATATATTGATAATAATAAGTAAACACAATCTTTTAAAATCCTTGCAGTTTATAATTTATTTTTTTAAACATATATATAATTAAGTAATTCATCTAGTCTGAAAGAAACCTCAACAGAATGCAGAAAGCACTGGACGGTCGTTTCGTCCAATATTTGGGACTCAACAGCAGTGCGCATCCACTACCGAGAATTGAAACCCAGACAGTTAGGGTGTCAAGCAAACCCCATACGAACTGTTCCAACGGGCCTTGACGAAGACGTGTTTGGAAATCAGACTCAATATAACGCCGCTCGCTCACATATTCCGTGGTGGAACTCAACTGAAGTTCTCTGTAACCATAGGACTGTGCCCCCCGGAGCCACGACTACTATTACCAAGCCGCTCAAACTGAAGCATTAGAAGCCGGAACAAGCAATGATATACATATGACAGAAATTGTAAGGAGGATTTCAAACCAAACCAAATCAAAATATTAGCAGTAATATAAATCTTGTCAGCATTAATTAATATATTGAGGTTGATATACCGTAAAACAAACCAAACCAAACCAAACTAAAAAATATTAGCAGCAATAAAAATTTTGTCGGCATTAAATAACCCATTGAGGTTGATATGTCGTAAAACAAAACAAACCAAACTCAACCAAAAATATTAGCACCAATAAATATCTTGTCGGCATTAAATAACCTATTGAGCTTGATACGCCGTAAAACAAAACAAATCAAACCAACCAAAAATATTAGCAGCAATACAAATCTTGTCAGCATTAATTACCCCATTGAGGTTGATATACCGTAAAACAAAATAAACCAAACCAAATAAAAATATTAGCAGCAATAATAATCCTGTCGACATTAAATAAACCCATTGAGGTTGATATACCATAAATCAAGATAAACCAAACCAAACCAAAAATATTACCAGCAACAAAAATCTTGTTTGCATTAAATAACCCCTTGAGGTTGATATGCCGTAAAACAAACCAAACCAAACCAAACCAACAATATTAGCAGCAATAAAAGTCTTGTCAGCATTAAATAACCTATTGAGGTTGATATACTGTAAAACAAACCAAACCAAACCAAAAATATTACCAGCAATAAAGATCTTATTTGCATTAAATAACCCATTGAGGTTGATATACCGTCAAACAAAACAAACCAAACCAAGTCAAAATATTAGCAGCAATAAATATATTGTCAACATTAAATAACCCACTGACGTTGATATACCATAAACCAAACGAAACCAGACTTGAACTGCAGCATAGTTGCAGTATAAATCTCAGAGTGTCTCTGTGGGTGCTGAATAAATACAAACGCGTTGATCTAATAGGCATACTTGGGAACGATCAGCCATTTTGAAGATGGGGAATCACACGCATTTTCAGTGTTCCTTCAAGTTGAAACAGTTCTGATAACAACTGTTAGTCGTATGATTCATCCTATAATTTGAATAATGTTATCCAGATTAACTAATGGCGTTATACTATCGGTGAGCATAACCTAAACAGTCACGCATCATGAGAAATGGGTGTTCTTGGGCAAATTCTTTTTTGTGCTCTATGCATCATAACCTTTACAATTTAGCCTATGGCTAAATTGTGTCTGTGTGTCTCCATCTCACAACACTACAACAACGTACTACTAATAGGTAATGTATATGCATACATATAACTCCACCTACAAAAAAGCCCTAGTCTCAAACCCTGCCCAAGATGAATGGGTAGGTAAAACATATTGCGAATATATCAGGATCGCTTAGGGTACCTCGGTGTAAGCTTGTCTCGCTAGAACAATTACGACTGAGTAGTGAATTCGATCATTACTGGGTGCTCCCTTCTTTTGGCTTTGCATCACAAATATTTTATACTACCAAGTAGCGTGCGGTAATATAAAATTCGCATCGTCATCGTCGGATATTACACATTACTACATATTAATCGAATGGAGCCGATAGAAATTTATAGAATTATTTAAAAATATCAAAAGTATCTGTTTCAATGAATTTTATTAGTATTTAAACAAGAGAAAAATATTAATTTTCTGAAGTATTTTTTATTATGATAATAAATAATAGTAACTTATCTAGAGTAGGAAATTCGACTGGATTTAATAGAAAGACAAAAAGAAAGTGAGAAAATAGATATTTTGTTGATAATGCTGTTTATCCAGAAATTATACAGTAATTGACTCAATTGAAAAAAATACTGTCTAGTAATATTAAATACCTCCATTAAATACCTCCATTAAATACCTCCATTAAATATCTCCATTAAATACCTCCATTAAATATCTCCATTAAATACCTCCATTAAATATCTCCATTAAATACCTCCATTAAATACCTCCATTAAATATCTCCATTAAATACCTTCATTAAATACCTCCATTAAATACCTCCATAAAATACCTCCATTAAATACCTCCATTAAATACCTCCATTAAATATCTCCATTAAATACCTCCATTAAATACCGCCATGACTAAACTACTGGCGTTCTACCATCAGTGTTGCAGAACGTAAACGAATACATATAATGATAGATGGATGTTATCACAACTTGACTCCTTGCTTTGAATGCCAACTGGGTCTCAAGCCCACCCCAGATCTGGCGGAACACATATATACGATCCATCACTAAAAAAAAAAAACGCTGGAAAAAGGGTCCGTTCCTTGTACCGAATGTATCTGACTCCTCCTGATATGCTTTATCTTTTTACAAGAGCCAGATGAGACCAATGGCGTATCGCTGCCTTGAGGTGGGCCGGGGCTGCCCACTTTCTCCCTTATCCATCTGGGCGGAGTTCAAAAGCGTATACGTGGCCTTGTGGGCAAATAATGATTTTCCACAATATAACCGCTTTCGCTTAGACGCTAGCCTTTCATTGGGCCATCGCATATTTCCCTTGAAAATGTTATGAAGAGCTATTTTGGAAGCAAGGTAGGAATGCCACTTTACGCAGGGGGGGGGATACGGAGAGTGGAAATGAGAGAAAATAGTGGGAGTAGGGGGAATTGAGCAAAGGGAAAAAAAGGACAGGGATCAAGGCAACAAAAGATGACGATTGACGTTGCATTTAAATTTTTGAAGGCTGTAGTTATCAGGGAAGCAAGTGAGAGGAAGTGAGTTCCAATAATCGGCAAGCGTGAGGAAAGAAATTGTCGGAGTAGAAGTTCCGGTTACATTTAACTAATTCAACAGTTAATGGGTGGGACTGACACACTTAAGCAAATTAATTGAAACAAAACGAATAATTGTAGTTTTTTTTTTCGTATTTATCCAATGAAACATGACCCAGTGGACATGTAAATACTTCGTATGTCCATTCCATGAAGTTGATTAAACACTGATTCTCGATTATATTTAAATCAGGAGGGTTTCCAGGGCAGTCTACAGTCCTTTGTTTTGCTCACTGATAAGGCTTGCCTGTGTGTTCGTACAATGTTACAATTTTCGTACACTTCTTTGGAGTAACGTCCATCGCAGACAATGGCCGGAGGACAACTAATCGAAAGTCGAGACAGTAGTGTCTGGGTGTGATAAATACCTGATGCAATCACCGATGAGGCAATATTTTTCAACGCCAAACAAATTTCATCATACACCCCGAAAATAGATGCATATTACTGCACGCCACTGCAAATGACCTAATCTGAGGAACAAATAGAACTTGATTACACCCTGTCACTCCAGTGGGTCTAAAACTGACCGTATAGTGAAAGAAAGTAAACTAAAGCGATTGTTTCAATTAATTTGCACAAGAGTGTGTGTGTGTGTGTATATATATATATATATATATATATATATATATATATATATATATATATATATATATATTAAGACATTTTTTTATGTTTAAACGTTCTCTTTATAGATACAAATATTTAAGTAAATGCTCTGTTTATAATAATGTGTATTAACAACATTTTCTGGACTGAATGTCCGGGGACTTTTCATAGAAAATATGCGTCCTTCGACAGGAATCGAACCTGTATCCTATACGAAACCGTCACATAGCCTGACGTGCCTTAACCGATTGGGCCATAGAGGAGCGTTCGGTCAGCAAGGTTGATTTTACTTTCTCTTTAATTTTCTCAAATACATTCATATCTGCTATGTGGCCCAATCGGTAAGGCACGTCAGGCTAAATATAGATATAGATTTTTTTTTGTCTCGAGTCTCTTCTTCATCTCTGAGGAGACCGTCCAACTTTCTCTGCGGTAAAAGAGGACATATGTCACGTAGCAGTTCAGTACTCGTTTCTTTGTTACCACAGAAATCCTCCTGTCTCATAATAATGTCTAGCTTTTGGAATACGTCGTTGGCCATCCCAAAACGTCTTCAGATGTCAGCTTATAGCACTTACCGTCCTCTGTTAGAACACTTCCTAGATATTTAAATTTCCGCACTTTTTTTTTTTTAATCTTATCACCCCAAGCAAGGCTGGAAGCCACTAGCACGCAAGGGGTTACAGAAGGTTTGGAGGAAGAGCAGATAGGAGTGGTAAAGGAGGGGATGTGGAGAAAGATAGTGGATCGATCAAGGCAAGGGGGTTACAGAAGATTTGGAGCGAGAGAAGATAGGAATGAAAGGTGAAAGGATGTG
>OZ038505.1:66703427-66715927 GCA_964036315.1 Acanthosepion esculentum
CACACACACACACACACACACACACATATATTTATGTATATATATATATATATATATATATATATATATATGCCAGCAGTTAAGCACACACACACATAAACACACACACACATATATATATATATGTGTGTGAGTGTGTATGTATGTGTGTGTGTGCTTAACCGCTGTCATCAAGCCATGAAGATTGCGTCTAAGTATCAGACTGCCAGCTCTAGGAGTATATATATATATATATAAAACACCGTCCGCCGACCACACCCGTTGGGACTTAGGGTGACGTTTTAACCGCAGAGCAAAGTCTGGTCAATGCTGACGCTAGGTCAAGCCGGTTGTTGGTTGGTGGTCACTTCGATCCACACCTACCCTGCCCACGTATTGTTCTTGATCTCGGACCAGTGGAAGATCGAATTTTGTAGTAATCGCTGCGCTGTTTCAGGCCATGGCGAGTGCAATATTAAGGAAGAAAAATATCTTCACGACGAATAAATAAAACGAAAGATTTATGGTGTTATTTGGCTCATATAGTTCGACGTACTGCAAAAATTAACACTTCTCGCATCAATCACTATCGTGACACTGTACTTCGCCTAATAATTTGAGTTCGAAGTTCTTCAGAATCAGAAGATCTGGTGGCAGCTGACGTGGATTTCAGAGGTACTCGATGCGGGTTCTTAGTCCAAGTCTTCGGCTCCCAAAGCCATCTGCTTATATGCACTTCGCCCCGAAACTGACGTGCGGTCGAAGGGTTTTAGGGATTTGTTGACTCCTCAATATTTACAGTAAATCTATAAGGGTTATTTGTCCCCTATTTCTGATTTCTTAATCAAATTTGGAGAATTATATATATATATATATATATATATATATATATATATATATATATATATATATATATATATGTGTGTGTGTGTGTGTGTGTATTAAAGCTATGTTTTGTGGTACAAACGTTATGACTGCCATAAAAATACAAAAATTATTTTTTTAATTATTTCATTAATTAATCATGAAAGTAAAACTGAAAAACGGGCTGGCTAACCTGATTCGGACCTCGCTCAACAGAGCTAAATCGATGTTAATAAATAAGATTAATTAACACTGAAAACAGTGGACAATATGTATTGAGAAAAATAAAAGAAAATATTGGTTAGATGGAAATAAGTTTGAGGCCCAGTACGAAGTCCTTCTTTTTACACAGAGAGGGCTTGAACGATAAAATATAAATGGCCTCCAACACTTTCAGGTGTTAATTCGAGTGGGACTTACTAATAATGGTAAATGAGTTCCCAATGAAACAAGTAGTACAATTATACCCTTTTATTAGGTCTTCTGTGATGTCTGAAGGAGTGTACTTAAGATTGCGGATTTTCGTTGGAGCGTGTTGCTTTATTCTGACATCCAGCCTTTGAGTCGTTCTCCCTATGTAGTGTGAGTCATAATTACATTTAAAGGAATAAATTAAAGAACTATTATGATGTGGAGGGAGAACGTCCTTACGCGTGGACGGAAGGACCAGTTTGGCAAAGAAAACAACACGAATATTAGCAGCAAAATAACAATATAGAACTGTTACAGATACCTGTTTAGTATATCTATCACTAATATTACCTAGCCAAGGAAAACGTAGTTACACAGGACATCTTTGTACTATAGCAGGTTTAACCTTATTGAATTCAGCAATATTATTCTTAATTATTTCTTGAACAATGCCCAGTGGATAGGCATTGTTACAGAGAGTAGTAGTAATAAAACTAAGTTCATCATTCAAGTTACTTTTAGACCAGATCATAAGAGCCCTATGGAAAAGTGTTTTAATTAAATTAATTTTACGTTTCATGAGAAAAGAGAATCCCAATGGCTATATAAACCAGTAAACGTCGGTTTACGTTAAACAGAAGTAACAAAACCCGACGACGATCTGTTAACCAAAACATCAAGAAAGGGAGAAAACGAATCAATTCCTTTTCTTGTGTAAATTTTAAAGCTGGATGCATATTATTAAGAGACACAAGAAATTGGTTCGCTTCAATCTCGTTGTCGAACTCAGAACTAATTTCACTTCAGAATTAATTTCAACTTGGAACTAATTTCACTTCGGAATTAATTTCAACTCGTATCTAATTTCAGCTCGGTATTAATTTAATCTCGGAATTAATTTCAACTCGGAACTAATTTCACTTCGGAATTAATTTCAACTCGGAACTTATTTCAGCTCGGTATTAATTTCGACTAGGAATTAATTTCAACTCAGAACTAATTTTACTTCGGAATTAATTTCAACTTGGAACTAATTTCAGCTCGGTATTAATTTCAACTCGGAATTAATTTCAACTCGGAATTAATTTCACTTCGGAATTAATTTCAACTCGGAACTAATTTCAGCTCGGTATTAATTTCAACTCAGAACTAATTTCAAAATCAAAGTTATCAATTTCCGTGAATTCCTAAACAAAATGCAATGAATTGGTTTTAATTTTTTAATTTAGCCTTAAAAATCCTTAGTAGATAAGATAATTCAGGACTCATCTTTTCTGCAACTTTCATTAATTAGTTCCGAGTTGAAATTACTTGCAGTTGAAATTAATTCCGAGTTGAAATTAGTTCTGCACCCCATCTCAGTTAATACTACAATTGCTGGCTTTTTGGGTAGATGTTTTTCCATCCTTTAAGAATCTCATTCACTTTTTGCTTACGCTCTACAAATTTGTTTCATTCAGAGTTTTCTTTAATTGACAAGCAAAGCTGCGGGTTCAAGCATGTTCGACTATTTAACCATAGCTGGATAGCCAAGAGATGAATTCATACCCTTCCTAAGGGGACTTGAACGTAAAGGAATGTAACGAACTCGACTGGAATACGAATCCCGCTTTTCATTCCTTATTAGGAGGCGTGAACCATTATGCCACTCGCTTACCCAACTTTAAAACACCCGGTATTCTCAATATATGTATGTATATATATATATATATATATATATATATATATATACAGAGAGAGAGAGAGAGAGAGAGAGAGAGAGAGAGAGAGAGAGAGAGAGAGAGAGGAGGGGATAAAGTGATACATAGTTAGATAGATAGATATAAAATATCGCACATTGAGTGGTGCTGTTAATAAAACCGTGTTCGATGTATAATAACAGGGCGAAAAATTCATTATATTGCTGTTCCTTGATCTAAGGTTTCGGCTCACATGAGCTATCATCAGAGTGGTTATATGGACATTTCAACAACGATATTCACCGTCAAAGATGATATCCTGTTATGTTAAACTTAGATCTAGGAACAGCATGAGAAAATAAGCCAAATGTTCGACACTTTTTGTCTTTAGTTTCTCTCAAAATTAAAGTCACTATACGAAGCTTCGACCGACACATGATCAAACATAATAGACATTCATTATCTGTTACATTTAACAATATATGTTTGAACAATGAGCTACTCCCCAATACACTATATATATATATATATATATATATATATATATATATATATATATATATATATATATATAATGCAAGATAGACGTTGAAAAAGAGAAAAGCTCCATGAAGATTTAGGCAGGAGGAAGAGGGTGAATGTAAGTAGGGAAGAAAGAAAAACAGATAATCAAAAATAGATACATTGAGATAGATAGATAGATAGATAGATAGATAGATAGAGAGAGAGAGAGATAAAGAGATAAAGAGATAAAGAGATAGATATATATAGAGGGAGAGGGAGTGAGGGAGATAGATAGATAGATAGATAGGGAGGGAGGGAGGGAGAGTGGGAGAAAGAGATAGATAGATAGATAGATAGATAGATAGATAGATAGATAGATAGACAGACAGATAGAGAGAGAGAGGGGGGATGGAGAGAGGGAGAAAGAGATAGATAGATAGAAAGAGAGGAGGAGATATAGATAAAGAGATAGATAGAGAGAGAGAGAGGGATGGAGAGATAAAGATATAGATATATATAGAAGGAGAGGGAGTGAGGGAGATAGATAGATAGATAGATAGATAGATAGAAAGAGAGAGAGAGCGGGGGAGGGAGAGAGATATAGATAGATAGATAGATAGATAGATAGATAGGGAGGGCGGGAGGGAGAGAGGGAGAAAGAGATAAATAGATAGAGAGAGAGAGAGAGAGAGGCAGGGAGAGATAAATAGATAGATATATATAGAAGGAGAGGGAGTGAGGGAAATAGATAGATAGATAGATAGATAGATAGTGAGAGAGGGAATATAGAAATAAAGTAAACTAGCGAGAATGAAAAAGGAAGACAAAGTAACGACGAAAGAAAGTAACAAAACAAGAAAGAAACAAAAAGAAAGACTTCAAAAGATAAATGGGCTGAGCGTGACACACAGACAGACAGTAGACAGACAGACAGTCAGGCAGACGGAGACGGAGACAGAAGCACTTGAAAGTCAGAAAGACGTTTACTAAAGGATCGGAGACTTTTATAAATTTTGTAAGAATTACACTGTCAGTTTTTTTTTTTGTTTTTTCAGCGCTTTACACATTCGCAGATAGTTCGGTATATATGCTTCGGGTCTGATAATTTTGGACAGTTTGATGTATTCTGTACTCGCAAGAGGAAAAAGAATGCAAAGTACACAGAGAAGTTCAAAGGTGTAAAGGTCAGATAAAGAAAGTAATAATTAAAGAATATATATATACAGTGTAACCCGGATATAAGAGACCCGGATATAAGAGAAACCCGGATATAAGAGAGATTTTCTCTGGTCCCAAATTAGAGCCTTGGCAACCTGGTAGGCAACCATCATGTATGTATGCATGAGAGTGGCGTACATACATATTAATTAAGTTAAGCAATGTCGAGCCTGGTCAGTAACTAGATGAGTGATCTCGTGGGAATAATCCCCATACCCGTTGTATTCCATTAGTAAGAAGAAAGTTTAACTCGAATAGCATCTTCCTTAAAACTGATGCTTTGTGGAATAAATTTCCAGGATATTTTGTATTTACTCAGTTAAGTCTGACATAAGGCAACTACTGTGAAGCATAATTTACAAAGACAGGAAAAAAAGCAAACCGAGTGAGTAGAAAAGAAGAGAAGAAGAAAGAAAAGAAGGAAGAAAGAAAAGAAGGATAAAATGGAAAGAAAATAGAGCGAGGTGAGAATAAGAGAATAAGAAAAGAAAGTTGTGAGAGGAGAGAGAGAGTGAGAGAAGAAGGAATGAAGGAATGAATGAAAGAAAGGAAGGGTGTAACGAAAGAAAAAGCAGGAAAAGAAAGAGAAACACAGAGAGAGAAGAGAAGAGTAAGTGGTGATAGGAGACAGTGTGAGAATAAGGCCGAAAAGAATTAATGAATGAATGAAAGAAAGGAAAGGTGTGATAGGAGACAAAGTTTGAGAATAAGGAAAGAAATAAGAGAAGAAGTACAAAAGAAAAGAAAAGCTGAACGAGAAATGCAAAAGTGGTTGAGTACTCATTGTCGGGGGCGGAGGGGGCTGTCCACCCCGGGTGGCACTTTTGGTCTGCGGTGAGTTTTCAGAAAAAAACCCAAAAAACAATAGCATAATTTCAATAATATTTGAAAAAAAAAAAAAAGCAGCGATAAGGAAGAAGAGGGTTCAAATGAAGCCCATTTGTCTTTGATATAGCAGGCTCAAAGCCAGCCAGTTAGCAATAAAAAAAATTGTCTCCAAAATGCGCTGTCAACTGGTGGGAATAAAGCCCACTTACAAGACGTCAGCTAAAGGTGAGAAAAAAAAAAATGTTCAATTTTTTTTCAGGGTAGGATTCAGGATTGGATTAAGTTAATTTAGTGAATCCACAGTTTTTTTCACACCTATGTGAAAATTCCAGATTTTGGCATCAGTTCTTTGATTTTTTTTCATGTCTGTTAACTGTTAGTAATAAATAAATAAATAAATAAGTGAACCAATTTTTTATTTTTTCTTATCATAGGCCTTATTTTAATACGGATATAAAATCGTTATTTTTCATAAATTATAATATAGATAAATAAATTGAAATAATTTCAATGCTTTAAGTATATCACATGCATTTCAACTTTTTTCCGGAAATATAGAACGGAAATTTAAAAGAAAATTGAAGATTAATATATATTTTAAGTGCAGAAACTTTATTTAAAGTCCAAAAATGGACATTTTTTTCAATTTACAAGTTTTCACGGTAGTAAAAGAATGCAATGTTTTATTTTTTGTTTAGATAGTTGAAGTTATATTAAGCAAAATAAACTAAGAATTAAAAGTATGATAACATTTATTTCAGTTTTTAAATGTGAAATTAGTTTTATTTGGCTTTAATTCTTAGTCTACTACTTTGCTTATAGAAACTTCAACTACGTAAAACAAAATAATTTAAAAAAAACATTGCATTTTTACATTGTCAAAAGAAAAAGAAACCGTGTTTCTGTTAAAGTGACATTTATGAAGCCTTACATGTTAGAATTGAAATAAATATTTAAAAAATTGATAAATTATGAATTAAAAGTACAATGTGTTTTTTTGTTTTTGTTTTTAAATAAAATAGAGGGTATATAAACAAAGGCAAGTCATCTTTCTTTTAATATCGTAAAAAGGGTTTTAAAGTTCTCCTGATTTAGAAAAAAAAGTAACGTCTTTATTTTTCTTTTAAATATACCCAGTTTTATCTTTCGAAAAAGTAAATAAATAAACATAATTGTATATTTATTTCATAATTAATCAGTGAGGAGTTATAAATACAACGTTAACAGAAACACGGAAAAAAAGTACATACGGGCATTAGATTCCGAGAAATGGATAAAAATATAAAAAAAATGATGGTTGTACGAATAATTTCGTCCGTAACTATATATATATATATATATATGAAAAATTTCTCAGAGTTAACCTGTAGAAAAAGACAATATTTATAAATATGAATGACAATAGGAAAACTGAAATAGTTGCCGACGCGTTTCGTCCAATGTGGACTTTCTCAAGTCACCCCCCCCAAAAAAGGAAATGAAATTATTTAAACAAAGTGACTAATAATAACAAAAACAAAATGTCCTTAGCAAATGGAAGAATTTAGAGAACTTACTAATGCACTAGTCATACATACAAATAAATTCAACCACAATTTTGATTTTAAAAATGCTACACTCATAAAAAAAGAAAATAACTCACTCAGAAGGAAAATCCTCGAGTGTGCCGCCATTGAATATTAGCCAAAATTAATCTACGCCCAGTCTTTTTCCCTATTTCAATTTCTTAACAGAATTACTACTCTCCCAACAAACGTACACAACAGTATCGTGAAATCAAAAGAAAATAGTTGAATTTCGACAACACAGCAATAATAACAATATCTCCAAACGTGACAGTAATTGACGTAATTTTCAGTTCACAGTATGAAAATAGCGTTCTCTAAATTCTTCCAGTTGCTGAGGACATTTTGTTTTTGTTATTATTAGTTACTTTGTTTAAATAGATTCATTTCGTTTTTTGACTTGAGAAAGTCCACATTGGACGAAACGCGTCGGCAACTATTACAGTTTTCCTATTGTCATATATATATATATATATATATATATATATATATATATATATAACGTTAACACGTCAATCAATAATAATTAATACCACAACTATTATCACTATCAGCATCATCACAACCGTCAACAACAAACAAGCGGTTAGTATTGAAAAAAAAACAAAAAACATCATCATCACCATGACCACAAACAGAACCCAGCTTAACCAAAGTAGAGCTGAAAAGGCCCAGAACAATAATAGTGTATGTGCGTGTTTACACATGAGTGTATGTGTGTGTTTGAAGAAGTATGTTTGAGGAAGTGTAAGTTTCTCTGACGGTCCATGCGTCAAGAACAACCCCCACCCGATCCTTCTTGAAATGGACATCGCTACACATAAAAAGCTAAGGTCCCAACACCGAAATAGAATTACAACTGTGCATGTATGTATGCCCGCACGCACGGATATGTATCTGTGCGTAGCCTCGAATTGCATATATGGATGTGCTGGTGTGAACTAAAATGCGTACACCGAAATGCGTGTGTCTTTGCGTATGATAGTACCACCCCTAACAAACGCAGAAGCAGATTCCCCTCCCACCAACAAACATAGTCAAACAAGCATAAATTGATCCAATTTTTAAAAAAATAAACCAGTTTATCTGATGGTCGCAAAAGCGTGCAACGCAGAATCACAAACTCATATACATAGAACTTATATATATATATATATACAGTGTAACCCGGATATAAGAGCAACCCGGATATAAGAGAGATGTTCTCTGGTCCCAAATTAGAGCCTGTGTTAATGTATATATAATAGACCAAACCCTGATATAAGAGAAACCCGGATATAAGAGAAACCCGGATATAAGATACTTCTTCTTTATTGTTGTTAAAAGAGTGCTCAATACAGAGCAAATATAATTATTTATTTAAAAATTATAACATAAATATGTTATAAAATCACTATCATCATCACTTGAGGTGTTGAAACAAATTAGCTATATTTGCTATAATTTTTAAATAAATAATTATATATATATATATATATATATATATATATATATATATATATATATATATAACAGTTATGATTGAAGTCAACACACACAGGCGACAGACTGTGCCGCCTGACGATTGCGTCTATCATGAAACAGCCGGTCGCTTCTGAGTGTTGACTTTAATGTTCACTTTTATATTTACATACGCTCTATCTCTGATATTGAGCCCGTTATCCCATAAATATAGCACACCTTAGAACTATATATATATATATATATATATATATATATATTATCCGTTCTGGACAGGGTCAGCAAAATTGAGGGCCGCTCCGGACGTCAAAAACACGAGCTACGACACCGTAAGTACTGAATAAAGAAGTAAAGAATGTAGAAAGGATGGTATATTTAAAGGAAGGAAAAAAAAGGAAGGAAAGAATGGGAAAGAGATAGTGTGGAGAAGGGAAGAAGAAATGAACCAAAGACGGAAGAAAGGGAAAACAAAGTGTGATGTAAAATGTACATCATGGTTTCGTAGTAATTACCTGTACACATACACATATATTATTTAAATGATTTCACCTCAATCAAGGCAGTGAATCTACAAGGGCTTAGTGAGTGTGATAGGATAAGAAAAAGAGAAATGTTTTTAAGGAGCGAGAACAATAGAAGTGTAATCAATAACTCATATATATATACATACATACATACATACATACATACATATATATCTATATCTATCTATATATATATATATATATATATATATATATATATATGAGCGTATATTGAAGTCATCACTCAGAGGCGACAGGTTGTTTCATGCTAGACGGAACATCATATCACCTCTAAGTGTTAAGTTCAATGTTCATTTTTTATTTCACATACGCTCTGTCTTTGATATTGAGCACCTTATTCCATACATATAGCTACCTTAAAACTAATAGATAATAATATATTAAAATATATAATATATAACACTAGCTACTGAATAAAGAAGGAAAAAATGTAGAAAGGATGGGATAGTTAAAGGAAAGAAGAAAAAAAATCAAAGTAAGAATTGGAAAGAGGAAGTGTGAAGAAGGGAAGAAGAAATGAACCAATGGCGGGAGAAAGGGAAGTCGGGATGCTAAAGCAAAGTCTGATGAAAAATGTACATCATGGTTTGGTGGTAATTAACAGTACACATACACATATATTATTTGAATGATTTCAATTCAATGAAGGCAGTAAAGCTACTAAGACACAATGGCCTCCTGAGTGTGATAGGAGAAGAAAAAGAGAAACGTTATTAAGGAACGAGAACAATAGAAGAATTATAATCAAGAAGACAGTAGATAACGATTGACATTGCATTTAAATTTTTGAAGATCAAAATTGGCTGGAAAGCATGGAGCCGGAAGAGAGAAATTCGTGAAGAATTCGAGTCAACATAGAACCTGCGGTTACATCTGCCCAATTCAAATGAGAATTGATGAAACGTTGGCATCAATTTATAAGTGTGTTTAAATTAGTAAGCTTGAGGTATCATAGCGAAGAGTTCATGCGAACAATTACCATGAAAGTATTTAAAGAAATGGCACAGGGAAGCTACATTACAGCGGTGGGAAAGTGAATTCGAGATGTCAGGTCAGGACCTAGAATATTGCTGGTCATAATGGAATATGAATAAATGAGATTAGTGTAGAAAATATTACTTTTGTACTTTTACCTGTAAAATTGATGAGAGAAAAAAAAATGGAAATATTGGCGCTAAACAAAGTTATGAAAATAAAAAAAAGATTACAAAATGTTTTGGTAGTAATTAACAGTACACACACACACACACACACACACACACACACACACATTTGTTTTTAATGATTTCACGCCAATCAAGGCAATAAAACCACTAAGACATAAGGGCTCATTAAGTGTGATAAAATACGAAAAAGAAAAAAATATTAAGGAGCGAGAACAATAGAAGAGCCATCAAGTTGACAACGACTGACATTGCATTTAAATCTTTGAAGGTTAAAGTTAAAAGCTGGAAAGCATGGAACCGGAAGAGAGTTCCACAAGCGAGAAGGGCGAGAAAAGAAACTGTTAGCATAGGAGTTACAGTTATATGTATCCGAATCCACAATTAAAGAGAGTGAACAATAAAAGAACAAGAATTAAGAAGACAGTAAATAACGTTTGACATTGCATTAAAATTTTCAAAGAACAAAGTTGGCTGGAAAACATTCAGCCGGAAGTGATTTCTACATGCAAGAAGTGCGAGAAGGGTATCTGTTAGTATGGAACTTACGGTTACATCTAGTCAACTGTAAATTGATGAGATAAAAGAAAGGGAAATAGTGATGATAAACAAAGAGTTATGAGACCAATGCCATAGAGACACACATGGCAAAGCATTGAAATATAAATAGAAATAAGCAGCTTTACTTGTTGGCTAGTGCATGATGCGCAGACATCGTCCATATTTTTTTCCTCCTTAGTCTTTCCTGGAGATAGAAAAGCTGTCATTTTCGCATTACATCTGCCGCCCGCCTGACGATTGCATAAATGCATGAAACTTATATTAATAGTCGGACTGTGTACACCTGAGAGGCGATTGTTTGTTTAGAAAAGCTTTAAGACCTGCATGTGGAATAATGGATAGCGGCTTGGATTGAGGAATCGGAGAGCCAAATTCGAATTCAAGTCGAATCCATTACATTCACATGTCCTTGGGAAAGGTATGAATCTTCTTCTCCTCCCTCAAGGTATGGGTAAATAACAGGACAGACTGGGTTCTATAGCCTTGGATGGCAACTGGTCTAGGAGAAGGACAACTCTGAATTCAAAACCTGTGGAGGGTCGTTTGCGGACATTGTGGCACGTAGGTCTTTGTATTCGGCCCTTTAAAAAGTGTGGAGGGTTCTGCACAAAACCTTCACGACTATAATCAAATCTCATGTGCTAGTGTCGGACTGTCGGTTCATAGGAACTCATCTGCTTGACTTCATACGTCGAATTCGCCGGGAGAGTTGAGTATATATATATATATATATATATATATATATATATATATATATATATATATATATATATATATATTCCTACTTCCTGCAAGAATTTGTGAAATATACGGTATCACCGAAATCTGTCAATCCCGCCTTAGTCTAGGTTTGTCATTCAACAACTTTTCCCAAAGTCAACAATACGGCAGCTTTTCTAAAAAGCAACAATTGTCACCAAAAGGAACATAATTTCATGTCTCGCACATCTCGCCTATGGAACTCCCTTCCCTATTACTGTTTCCCTGACAAATACAATCTCCAACGGTTTAAGTGTAGCGTCAATCGTCATCTCCAGTTGCCTTGATCTATCCACTTCCTGACATCTTCCATTCCTATCTGCTCTCGCTCTATATCTCCCGTAACCTCCCTACCTCGATCGGCCCTCCGTCCTTCTCTTTCTCCACATCCCTTCCTTTACCACTCCTATCTGCTCTTCCTCCAACCCTTCTGTAACCCCTTGCGTGATAGTGGCCACCGGCCTTGCTCGGGGTGATATGCTTAAAAAAAAAAAAAAAAAAAATTTCAAACAGTGGACGAGATTAAAGAGAACGCACTCTGGCAGGTGATGGCATTCCTTAAAATGCAAGTTGTCTTTTAAATGTGGAAAGGATGCTGAAATATGAGTTCGAGGTCCGAAGAAGACTACTCTGAAGCGGGTTGAGGCGCCATTGGTCTAAGTAGGCTAATTATTTTCGCTACTATTTAGTATTAACGAAAATAGCTTACATAAAAATGACTGGATACTTTATCTACCTGCTGTACCTGTCTTCCAGTAAAACCCTTGAATACGTATCTATTCGCAAATCCTTCGCCTCACTTTCATTAATCTCTCACTCTCTCTTTCTCATTCCCCCTGTCTGTCTATCTCTGCCATGCTGATGTGTGCGCGTATAAGCACATCCTTTTCATGCACTTGGAAAACCTCACTCTAAAGATGAACGCCATCTTACAACTAAAATCGTATTCTGCATCCGATGTTT